>CM074718.1:376365261-376715261 GCA_037306005.1 Rhinophrynus dorsalis
TCCACAAAACTCACATTCTTATAAACATTGCCTGGCCACACTTCAGGCTATTCAAAAATGACAAATTACATCTGTGTGACAAAGATGTGTCTGCTGCACATAGTACCCAAGACACTGAATCCTATTCAGAGAATGAAAATTAAAACATTTCCATTTTAGAAGGATTATGCAGAGAGAGAAAGTGTGAATCTCCCGATTCAGATGGAAATCAGACACCACTTTCAGGAAAAAAAACAAGAGTAAAGGAATGCTTTGTCAAAATGGAACAAACAACAGAGATTGGCAGGGATAAAGCCTATAACTCTGCTACTCTACATGCATAAGAAAGCATTCAAGTTAAGCCAACAAATAAATATTGAAGAGTTCTTTCCAAAGAACATGAACAAAATTCAAATCCCAGGGTAGATTAGGTGCTCTAAAATCCAGAGGGACAAGAGCACCCCATCCCCCAATAAAGGGCTTAATATCTGGCAAAAAAGTGACGCAGTTTTAGGGGTGTTGAGAATGACATGAGTCTCTGGGGGATCAATGGAAGAGGAAAGAATACATACAGGAAACTAAATTGCTAAGGAATCATCATCACATCTAGGACACCAGAGTATATTTTGACCTTGCTCAGAAATTGCCACTCATTTCTTTGGGATGCCATCAAGTCTAGATCCAGCATTCCCTATTTCACTGTGATGGCATGGAAGACAGAGTATTTATATTTCCATATATCCACTCTCCCAGCCTTTTACAACAGAGAAAGCATTCCTCCACACTGTCCACACCTGAGATGAAAATTGTCAAAATAAAATAAAAAAATAAATAATAATTACACATGCATGGGGTGCACCTTGTCTCAGAATACCTTAATACAGGTTCTCCCATGCCATGAAGGCATCCGACTGTAACCATAAAGGGTGACCTTTCAATGATAGCCAGAGTATCGATGCTATACTAATTGCCTGGAGTTCCAACATACTGATCTGCAAAGCTCTTTCCAATGGAGACCACTGACCCTGATCAACACCTGGACAGAGTGCCCCAACTCCAGCCTGAGACTGCCATCCATCAACACATGAAATTCAATCACTGCAAAGCTTTTTTTTATCTTCAGATGATGCACAGTAGGCCACCTCATAACCTCCTGTATCCTGTGGGTGGAGGTTAAGCAGGGCCAAGTGGGAATCTTACTTCAGAAACTATCCTTAAAATGCCTTGTCACTTAGTGGAAGGCATTTAACCCCATGGTTCCTGCACACCCCCCTTCAAGACAAAAGAACGCTATGCATTTAAATGTACCTTTTTTTGTTAAGCGTTTACAGTAGTTCCCATGACAGCAACACTTTAAGTTTCCTGTATTACCAAAGACTGAATTCTCTTCCTTTGCTGAACTTTACTTACCGAAATTTTTCTGAGCCACTCACAGCAAGCTTTCCTGAATTCAGCATCTTTCTTCTTATCCAGAGGTGGCCAACAATATCTGCCATGCATGAAAGTCTTATTAGCACCAGCTGGGCACAGCAATTTTCTCAAAACCCACACATCACAATTTTACAACAGAATAAAGACCAAGCAAACAAAAATGACACGGTCCAAGCTCTTTTTAAATTAATGTTTCTTAAAATGGGCAATTATCACATTTTATCAAGTTTTTCCAATGGATTAGAAGGCCCAGGGCTACATCACACAGCACCAACATGGCTTCTATCAGCTGTTTGGGAGGGGGAGAGCAGGAGTGCCCCCCCCCCCTCAGATAAACACACAACCTAGAAGCATGTGGCTTTAAGCCACAAGCCCCTGGGTTTCAAAGAAGATAAGAGAAAATTTACTCACCGATATTTATATTTCCTCTGTGTCCTTCCACGGCAATACTGTGGGTTGTAGCTCCTCCTCTCCAGCTGGTAGGACCAATTAATCTTTTTCTACTTAAGCGCCTGCTCTGCTACCTGTCCTCAGTTATATGTATATCCAAGCTGGAATGAGAGGACATGTTAGTTATAGGTTACATAAAGAGAGCTTTCCCTATTTGTACATTATTAAACATCCGTACAGGGAACGATACTATTACCAATACCCTCAGGGTGGGGTGCCGTGGAAGGACACAGAGGAAATATAAATATCGGTGAGTAAATTTTCTCTTTTCCTCTGTGTCCAATCCACGGCAATACTGTGGGACTTACCAGAGCAGTATCCCTATGGGCGGGACTTTAATCAAGGATTTTGGGCAGGAGTGGCTGCTTGGAGCACCTTCCTGCCAAAGCTAGCATCTTCTGCCGCCTGAATATCTAGACTATAATGTCTTACGAATGTAGATACTGACGACCAAGTGGCTGCCTTACAGATTTCAGTTGCTGAAGCCACGTTCTTTAAAGCCCAAGAAGATGCTACTGCTCTCGTAGAATGAGCTTTTAACCCTGTTGGGGGTATTTTGTCAGCTGACTGGTAAGCTAAGATGATGCAGTCTCTTATCCATCGAGCAATGGAAGCCTTGGATGCTGCAGTCCCTTTATATTTCCCACAAAAATGCACAAACAGAGCATCTGTTTTCCTAAAGGAGTCAGAGCGCTTGAGATAAATTTTCAAACATCTACGTAAATCAAGATTTTGCAGGCGAGTATCTGGATTAAGAATAGAGGCTGGAGGAAAAGTAGGTAAGACTATCTCCTGACTTAAGTGAAAACTGGAGATTACTTTACTTCTGAAGGAGGATTTTGGCCTCAGGACTACTTTGTCCTGGTGAAACACTAAATAAGGTGATTTACAGAGCAGGGCCTGTAACTCTCCCACACGTCTGGCTGAGGTGACTGCCGTAAGGAGTATGGTTTTTAGAGTGAGGTGCTTCAAGGAAACCAGCTCCAGGGGTTCAAAGAATGGATGGGCAGAGAGTTGTTGGAGGACCAAATTTAAATCCCAAGGGGGAATGATTTCCCTAATTGTGGGTTTAATTCTAGAAATGGCTGAAAGATATCTTCTGATAATATACTGTTCAGCAAAAGGATGGGCAAGAATGGCAGAGATAGCAGAAAGCTGTACCTTTAAGGATGCTGGTTTTAACCCTTTGTTAAATCCTTCTTGTAAGAATTCCAAGATGGCTTCTGGGGATATGTTATGCCTATTCAGACCTTTAGACATACACCATGAATGAAAAGTTGCCCAAACTCTATAATAAATCCGGGAAGAAGAAGGTTTTCTGCCCTGAAGAATGGTATTGATGACAGAGTCCGATAATCCTGAGTATTTTAAAGAGCTCCGTTCAGCCTCCAGGCCATCAGATTCAAGAAGGCTGGGTCCGGATGTAGAACAGGGCCTTGTGACAGTAGGTCTGGTATGTTTGGTAGTTTTACTGGAGGTCGGGTTGAGAGTTTTATGAGGTCTGCATACCACAGTTTTCTGGGCCAATTTGGAGCGATCAGGATCACATTGGCTTGATCCCTTCTTATTTTTCTTACTACTTCCATGATTAGTGGAAGAGGAGGAAAGACATATGCTAGTGGAAAATTCCATGCTGTTTGAAGAGCATCCTGCTGTAGAGCCAGAGGAGTTCTCCATCTGGACATAAACTGCTTGCACTGGGTGTTTTCCGGAGTGGCCATAAGGTCTATGAGAGGCCTGCCCAGTGATGACGTGATGCTTCTGAAGATGGACTTTTTCAGGGACCATTCCCCTGGATCCAAATGGTTCCTGCTTAGGAAGTCCGCTTCTCTGTTTAATCTGCCTGACAGGTATGATGCTTTCAGGTTCAGTAAGTGATGTTCTGACCAGTATAAGATCTGGATCGCTAAGTGATTGAGTCGAAGACTTTTCGTTCCTCCTTGATTCATCAAGTAACTGACCGCTGTGGTGTTGTCTGACCTCACCAATACTGCTGTAGTCTTCAGATAAGGCTGGAATACTTTCAACGTTCTCCATACTGCTAGAAGTTCCAAATAGTTGATGTGGAACTTCGATTCCTTGGCTGACCAAGTGCCCTGTGTTGTTTTTGTCCTCCAAATACCTCCCCATCCTTGAAGACTGGCATCCGTAGTCACCGTCTCCCATTGAGGTTCTAAGAGAGATCTCCCTTTTTTGAGGTTCTCCCGACTGCTCCACCATACTAATTCCTTCTTGGTTGCGGGAAGCAAAGGAATTGGTAGAGATGGATTGAATGGGTCTTTCTTGAAGAATTTTAAGTAATTTTCCTGAATTAGTCTTCCGTGGGTTCTGGACCAAGGAATCACCTGTTGGGCAGAAGTCAGATTGCCTAAAAGTTTTGCAAATGATTTTGCTGACTGAACTCTGTATTTTCTGAACCGACTTACGGCATGATAGATTCTGTCTTGTCTGTCTGTTGATAGAGTCACCCGTGCTTGAAGAGTGTTTATTTTGACCCCTAGAAATATGAGTGACTGAGAGGGGGATAATAGGCTTTTTTGTGTATTGATAATCCAACCCAGATGCTTTAGCAGATCCAGACATGCTTGAGTGTTGATTGACGCTTGCTGTGGAGAATCTGCTATCAGGAGCATGTCGTCCAGGTAAGGAACTATTCGGATTCCTCTTAACCTCAGAACACCCATGACTACTGCCAGGATCTTGGTGAAAACTCGGGGGGCTGTAGCCAGGCTGAACGGAAGTACCTTGAACTGATAATGGCGTCCCAGTATGTGGAATCTCAGAAATCTTCTGTGAGATTCTCTTACTGGTATGTGATAATACGCGTCCTGGAGATCTATTCTGGTCAGGAAAGCTTGAGGTTGGATTATCTTGAGAATAGAGGACATTGTTTCCATCTTGAATTTCCTGATGTGTAGCCATGTATTCACTTGCTTGAGGTTCAGAATGACTCTGATTTCTCCTGATGGTTTTGAAACACAAAAAAGATTCGAATAAATTCCTCTGAACCTCTGGATCTGAGGGATCTCTTCTATGACTCCCATCTGAAGAAGCCTCTGAATCTCTTTTCTCATATTTGGGATTAAATGTTTGTTCCTGATGTTGGATGTCTGAAAACTTGACTGTTGGGGGACAGTTCGAAATTCCAGAGCATACCCTATCTCTAAAATCTGGGATACCCAGTGGTCCGGTTGAATCTCTTCCCATTGTTTTCGGAAGGCTTGAAGCCTGCCCCCCACCGGACGAGATAGGGTATTGCTGGCTTCATTGAGGGTTTTGAGCAAAGTTAGTCTTTCTCTGGAACTCTCTTCTGGTTCCTGCTCGCGTGTTCTGTCCAGCGCCTCCTCTTCTTTGGTTATAGGAAGAACCAGGCCTATATCTTCTGGAATCTCGAAAGGACTGACGCTTAGATCTAGCAGATCTTGGGGAGGATGTCCTCTGGCGACGTTCTTGAGGGAGGAAAGGGCTTTTCCCTCCTGAAGATTTCTTAATAATTTCTTGTAACTGATCTCCAAAAAGTTTGCTTCCCAGATATGGCAGAGAAACCAACTTGTTCTTGGACGAGGCATCAGCTTCCCAAGCCTTAATCCATAAGGCCCTGCGAGCTATGACTGATAGTGCTGAAGATCTAGCAGTTAACTTGATATTATCCAAGGATGCGTCACATGAAAAGTTGACCGCGTCTTTGATAGTGGCGACTTCCTTCAGGAGCTTAGATCTTGAGACAGAAGAGTCGATCTTTTCTTCCAGATCTGTTAGCCATAGACGCAGGGTGCGGAACATACAGGCCATAGCTGTGGCTGATTTGAGGTTATGCCCAATTGTAGTGTACTGTTTCTTTAGGGCACTATCTGCTCTTTTATCCATTGGGTCTCGAAGTGTTGTTCCATCTTCCATTAAGATTGTTGTTCTGCGGGATACTTGGGCTACTTCAGCATCCACCTTGGGAGGATTAGTCCAAGTTGCCACTTCTTCTTCTGGAAAAGGATACATTCTATGGAATCTGCGCGATACAGCAGACTTTTTATCACCTTGTTTCCATTCATTCTTTATAATGTCCTGAATGGAACTATGGACTGGAAATTGCGGTGACGATTTCTTATACCCAATGAAAGCTGCATCCATCACGTTAAGGTCTTTTTGTGATTCTGATAGACCTAAAGTTTTACGCATGATCTTAATCAGGTTGTCAATCTTCTCAATACCAAAATTGCCTGATTCTTCAGTAATTTCGCCTTCTTCTGCAGAAGAGGGTGCTGATTCCATATCCATAACGCTATCTTCATCTTCTTCATCTTGTATTCGCCTGGAAGGTCCCTCATCTGGATCAGATGGTCTCTGACGCTTCTTAGATGACTCTTGTAGTGCAGAGAAAGTTTCCTGCATAGATGAGCGCATCCACCCCAAAAATTCCTGGAATTGTGAGGGAATAACATCTCCTGCTGCTTTCCTTAAACATTCTGCGCATAATTTTGATGAATCAGAAGGGTTCAATTTCGTATCACAACTTGCACAGCTTTTTGCCTTAGGGGCTGCTTTATCATCCTTAGAATCAGATGAAGGTTTAGGCTTTTCAGCTTTTTGAGCAGACATGATCAAAAGAAAAAACCCCTTGGCAGGTAACAGCTTCAAATAACTTTAAATACACATATATATATATAAATGTACAATATATATAAAGTATCAAGCTAACAGGACTTACCCCATGCCTTAATTCGTGCTGTTATATACAGCATGCCTCCAGATCGCCTCCCCCTCTGCTTCCTTTAGCGTGCGGTTCACTGCTGGAGCGCACGCTGTTGATTTCCTGTTCTGGTGCATAAGACCGCTCATCAGCCGCCCGCGTCTGCTGTAGCTTGCCGGGCAGGGCGCCCGCATCGGAGGAAGGCTTGTTACCAGTCGGGGTAAAGGATTCAGGACTCAGTATGTGCCCAAGAGTCCGTGATCCAGAATGCAGAGGTGAGGGATGAACATGCCGCTAGCGTGTGAGGCTAGCGACATAAAAAAATAATAAAGCCGCATGTTTCTTCTTTTTTTTTTTTCTTCATTTCCACGGCGTGGAGGCCTGAGCCTCCGTCCTCCCAGCTGTGGTAGGACCAAAATAACTGAGGACAGGTAGCAGAGCAGGCGCTTAAGTAGAAAAAGATTAATTGGTCCTACCAGCTGGAGAGGAGGAGCTACAACCCACAGTATTGCCGTGGATTGGACACAGAGGAAAAATAAATAAAATAAAAGTTTACACTGCAAACAGTTTTCAGCGACGAAAATGAATGCAATATACTTACCTGAAAACTTCCTTGGATTTTGCGTTGTCCAGCTTCGCAAAGAGAAAGTGAAAAACCACATAAAATGCATTCTTATTTGGCTTGTCAAACATGTTCCTAAGTATAAAAAATTATAGTTGAATTTTAGCATAATTATATAATAAGAACTCAACATACCACATTACTAAAAACGGAGAAAAGTACCAGTCAGTTAAGTCAGAATAGGTGATATGGACAATCGATGGTTAAATGCATAAATGCTGTTTTATACTATACTTCAGGGCTTAAAAGTTGAAGTCCTTTGCTACTAGCCACACTTGAAAAGTTACTCGCCACTGCAAGCCATAACATACCCACCAGGGCTAAATTTTCACTTGCCATTGGCTAGTGACAAGTGGAAATTTTGAGCCCTGCTATACTTTATCTGCAGAACGTGTTGCTTTTTTTTTTTTTTTTTTTTTTTTTTAACTTCATAAGAATAAGTTAGAGAGTTAGTTTATAGAAATGTCAGGACATGAAGCATTTAGCAAGCCTTCATATACTGTATTTACAGAACATCCCTTGCTTCCTTCTGAACTGGGGTAATGGACCTTTCTGTATGCTAAAAATGACCGTCATCTTATTTCAGATAATTAACTACATAATGAGGCGTTGTGTTCGAAGAGATTTCAGTACAGGAATAAGTTGGGGTGAAGTGTACTGATGATTAGCATATATGAAGAGGTGCTGTGTTCTAAATTATAGTCTTACATTAGATTTACTAAGGATATGCAGAAATATATAAAAAGGTATCTCGCTAGTAAAAGTATTATACACATGTAAGTAGATCTGAAACGCTCTCCCCTTTTTTACTGGTAAAGTGTGGTACCGTGTTAATCATAGAAAAAGCAAGAGACTAGTAAAGTAAAAACTATACATTTATTGGCCGAGAGGCTCTAGGATGCAAGCTTTCTAGACAACTAGAGGCTCGATTCTATTACCCGTGCTAAAACCAGCGTTACAAGAAAAACAAACGTGAATTTTGCAAACGTGTTACGCCACTGTTCTATTGCAGAACCACAGTAAAACAAAACTGACGTAAACAGCACATTTCAGAGTACTAACAAATTTGGCACTGTCTGCTTTTATTCAACTACCTCCTAAAAAAAAAAAAAAAAAAAAAAAAATGCGCCTGTATAAGCCAACGCAGTATCAAGCAATTGTTGAATGTATGAACCCTGTCACTGGGTTCTTTCTTAGAGTGTCCAGCTCTGCACTCTCATCATTGAATCAGTCACCCAGTCTGACCCCAGTCACTGATTCAATGATGAGAGTGCAGAGCTCGACACTAAGAAAGAACCCAGTGACAGGGTTCATTCATTCACCAATCACTCGATACTGCGTTGGCTTATACAGCCACCTGCAGTATCAAGAAGGCAGAAAATGCCTTTGGGGTCGCCCTATGGATCATCTATCCTGTTGGATAGATGATCCATGATGGGGGGGGGGCTATAAGGAGGGGTCCTGGTGCCCCTATGGACGTTTGAAAGTTGTATTCAATTATAAATGGAGCATATAACCTATGTGAAACATAGGTTATATGCGCATTATTTAATAAACGGGCAATTGTCACCCCCATGCTAGGGGGTTGTCATGAGGGGTCATGATACCCCCCTTGAGGTCTGATGTTTTGTTTAAACCAAAATGTTGACACATTAAATGTTTTTACACATATGGGCAAGGTATGTAGCTGCATACCTTGCCTATTAACCCTTTCAGTACCACAGGGGTAGCAAACACTTTGCAATGCGTTGCTACATCTCTGGTACTCATACAGTTAACCTTGCAATACAAAATACAAGGGCATGTTGAGACAAACGTCAGATTTAAATGGTGAAAGAGTCATGGGAGCACGAAGTCAGATTTTAAAGGGGGTGGGTTTAAAATGTCAAATGTACAATATTTATCAAATTAATGTGGTGAAGGAAAGCACTGTAAGTCTACTTTTAAAAGGGGGGGTTAATATGTTGAAGGGGGCACTCTGTCGAATTTCTGTGCTGTGTATTGTATTCTACACTGCTTTTGTTCGAAGAACCATGGTTTTGAAAGAGTTTGAGGCATTTAAGCCTCAACGACTAAGGCGCAGAATTTCCAACTTAAAATGTATAAACAAAACAGGTGCCAATACTGAGCGTAGGTAATAGAATACTACTTGCGCATGGTTTTTAATTGTTTCCTATGGGCTTTTTTTTTTTTGACTGGCGGTACGTATAATTACCGCTGATTTTGTTTTCACAAGTGGGGTAATAGGATACTAAAGCCTGACTTAACCCCTTAAGGACCAGAAGACAGCACACATGGCCAGCAAATAAGGACCACGGACCCTTTTTTTTTTTTTTTTTTTAACCTTCTCTCCTTCCTTCTTTCTGGTTCTGGACTTCCCGAACGGCGTGCAGCCACAGGGGGAACCTGGAATTCCATGACGGTCATAGTACGTGTCATGGGTCGTTAAGTCAGATCTACCCATGACGTACTATGACCGTCAAGGGGTTAAACAGTGTTTTTTTTTTAAAGTACTGGCAGAATCAAGCCCTAGGTCTATAGACCTAGTTGTCTTGAAAGCTTGGGTCCTAGAGCCACTCAGCCAGTAAAGGCATGATTTTTACTCTACTAGTCTCCTGCTTGTTTTTCGTGTACTCACTATTCTATAAATGAAATGTGAGACCACCTTCATGCATAATAAATCAGGGGTAAGGTGAACCTGTACTAAGAGTAGGAAAAACTGCCCCCCTGAAAGTACAATACACTGACTATGAGTGCATACATCCCAAGTATCCCTCTTTAGGGGAGCCAGCTCCACTTTGAGACCCAAATCCCCCTTTTGTATCCCTCTTTTTAGGAGGTCAGACTGTGTGGTGTGTGTATATAAGTGTATTACATTACTCCACAGCACTAAAACTCACATTAATGTTTGTGTAAAGTTCAGTATTTGTGTTTATAAATTAGTCTAAAAAATTGTGTGTGGGGGGGGGGGGCACATTTCATAAACTTTATTCATATAAAAGCACAGTTATAGGCCTAGTTATTGTAATATTAGTACTCTTGGTGAATTACTATTATCAAACTGTTCTGTAGCTTAATCAGCCTACTAGTTCATGTGTGATAGCTAAATAGGTAAAACTTAAAAAAAAATTCTGGTGGAATGCAATTTGCATACCCATCTCTTGACTTACAAACTGTGGCGCTGTCACTTTGAAATTCTGATGCAAAATGTGTTTGTGCTATTAAGAATCTTTAACACCATGTTGTTGCAAACATAAAACCCTCAAGGGATATGTTCTATAGGCTATGTCCTGGGGGTGGAGTGCTGGAAATTGTTAAAATACATATTAATTGTTCAGATATGACCCCACCAAGCTTTGGGATATCAAGTTATATGACAACTATGAATATTTCAATTAAACAACGCACAGTTTCATACCCTCCAACTCTACTTTTTCAGCAGGTGCAATACCCTTTTTGTTTTCTTGTGCCTTATTAAACAGCATAATCCTTTTGGATCTTTTTGTTTCATCACAAAATGAAAGTGGTAGGTTTGTTGAGTCCATAATGTAATACAAACTCAGGCACAATCAGAAAAACAATGCAAGATGAGTTTGCAGGACAGAAAAATATGTCACAGGGAGAAAATCTAATTAAGTCTATGACCATTCCATGTACATTGCAGTTGTGTGTAGTGTCCAGCCCTTGAAAGATCAGTATATACAGGTAATGGCTTCAGCCTTCAAGTGTACCTTTTCATGTGAAATGCTAGCATATGCAGTTGGCAAGTATGAATACAAAAGTTAATATCGATTTAAAGGGATAGTAATACTTCCTTTTAATTTTATTTTATTTTGTAGGCATTAAAAAACATGAAGAATTATATAAGTCTTATCCCTCAAAGCTTTATGGTTTATGAGATATTCATAAGCAAAGTTTCCCCTCCCTGCCCCTTTTACCTAGTGTAAGCCATCTCTTCTCAGATGTGAATTTGGTTGTATGACCAGACAGATAACAGAAGGGGACAGTCTTCTGTGTATTAAAACAATGAACGCCCTTCCTCCCTTGACAAGTTTTTCAGCTTTTTCCCTTATCTTAATTGAAGATTGTCCCTCTCTGCAGTCTACCTGTGCACCTCCCTTCTGATCTGGTTGAAGAGGGAAGGGAGACTTTGTGAATATCTCTTAAACCACAAAGGTTTGAGAGATAAGACTTATATCATTCTTCATGTTTTTTAATGCCTACAAAATAAAATAAAGTTAAAACGAAGTATTACTATCCCTTTAAAATGGGTTTTAACCCATTTAGTTTTAAAGAGGTCTCCCTTGAACTTCAAATGCATTTATGAATCCACATGTTAGCACCATATTTAAATCAATGGTATTTTCTATATGTATAGATGATAGTTGGTCCCAGTGGTGCAGATCATCCCCACTTTCATACTTGACCTTTTCGTTAAGTTTATGGGCTCTTCTTCCTATACTGCTACTCAACACTTTATTACCAGCGTTTATTTGAGCTGTTCAAATACCATGTAAAGGAAACTAAAAAAAAAAAAAAGTTAAGAGTCCAACGTGTTCCATATACAACTCGATAGTCGTGTGTAATACATTAATAAGCTACTCACACTCCAAACGTGATATGATCCAAGATCTTGCCGGTTATGCCCGCTTCAGATGAAGGCTCGAATCCCAATCCTTGCAGAGCAAGCCATAGGTGCTCTTTCTGCCAGATGACCTGGGAACGTTGCCCGCTTTGCATATTGGCTGTTCGTCCGGATTAGACGTAGGGTAAATGGCAAATTGCAGTTCGGTAGCAGAGTAGAATGTACGCCTACCTCAGGGCGCACCCGTCTTCCTTTAAATTACTTAGAGTCAGATACCAGATACTATACGCAATAGACACGACAACGGATGGAATTTCACCAGTACTCATCTCTTTCTGCGGAAAATCGGATCATAGGTTTATGAACGGGAATAAACCACCAGCATTCCCACCCCGTAAACCCGCCAAACACTACGTTTGGTCCATCCAATCACAGTATTGCAACGTAAGCCACATACAATGAAATATTAGACAGCGACGTTCACAATCAACCAATTGCAAAAGCGAGATCTAGGTGTTGGCGCTAGTGGGCGCGGCATGATTAAGTTTCTATGACGTCTATACTGGGCGCCACTGCGCGGTAAATAGAGAGTTGTTGCGCGTAATGCCTTATTGTGACCGCTAGATGGATGGATGGAGATGGTTGTGTTTGTAACCAAAATCTAGTGTTTACAGCTAAGGATAGTTAAAATATATGTATGTAAACATGGTTGTTACTTTGACTTAACTGCTGTTATTGTTTTTAGTCAGTTCTCCGGACCACCTAACTGGCATATATTACATAATGTGTTTATGATTTTGCATGTACTTTGTTCTTTATTCACTTACGTAAAGCGCTTTTAGTAAGTTACGAAGTAACCTAAAATTCATGGAAATGCTCGTCTCCCAGCAACACCGACTAAAACAAATCTGCTCCTCTTTGGCGATTCGAAATGTTGGGAGGTATGATATTTATGTGGGCACGTTCTCCATTTACTGCAAGATGGTTATTAAAAACAAGCACTGCTGTGAGACTGATTCCTGCACAGTCCTGTAGAATTAACATTTCATATGGTTCCTTCTTTAAAAAGTTCAGTATTAAGGGCTTCCAATAGGTCATGATGTGAGTTAATCAGTCACTCACTTTGAGTCCCCCACCTGTGCTCAAACAGATTCATTCTTAAATCTTGGCTTTTTGAAAGCCTTGGAGCATTGAACGTGAATGGATAGTAACACTTAATATGTAAAATCCTCCTGTATAATGATTTGTTGGGATGTTTCTCAGAAGCTGTTATGCGCAGTAGAGACTGTCCTGAATGCACAAAATACTAGAAACTTTCTGTGCTTTCGGGCACTCACTACATCATATGACTGTGTCGGCGGCAGGACGCAGACCAGGACCGGCCTTTTAAAGCAATGCGTTGTGTACCCATCTGGCACTCAAAGGATTAACATCACCCGGACCTCAGTTCGTGTACACGGGCTTTTACACTAGTATATATATATATATAGTAGGCTTATCCTGCTGGGTAAAACAAGAATACTCCCACTGATGAGAGGTGATTTATTCAAAAGTTATTGCAGCTCAAACTTGAATTATTTTTAGGTACAATATCTCAATGTCCTGAAAATGTACAGTGGCACTGTTGCTACACCATCCTATAGACAGCTCTGGTCAGTTGACCATAACCCTCCATTGGATGGTGTTGCAACAGCAGCAGCAGTGTAAAATGTCAGGCCATTGCGATACTGCACCTAAAAAATTAATGTTTGAGCCGCAATAACTTTTGCGTAAGTCACCTCTTTGCAGTGGGAGTATCCTTGTTTTACTCAGAAGGATTAACCCTATAATATATTATATATATATATATATATTTGACATATTAAGTGTTACTATCCTTTTAAGCTCCTCTGCATCATATATAGTTCTGTACACTAGAAGAAGAACTACTGTTCTGTCCAACAATGCCCAGTACAGGACTGTGATAAAACGACTTCAAGCCCCAACAAAACTCATCATGCCATCTATATTTAAAGATATTATACATCTTAAAATAAATAAAATCCACAATACAGTAACTATTAGGGTAGCAATATCTTGCCTTAAAACTGGACACATGAAAACTGTCAGCTGTAGTATCACGGTGCCCGTGCTCCCCATGTTATTGTTTTCCTGTCAGTCTACACTCTGTGTGCTCCCATTGGCTGTCCTGTGTTTGTCCCGCCCAGTATGGCCTTTATGTACTGGGCTCCAGCACACATCCGGTGCCCTTTTGTGGTTTCCTGTACCAGTGCTAGTTACTGCTCAGTGATTCCCAGTGTACCAACTTGGCCTGACTACTCTGCATCTTGTCTCCTGCTCCTGTGTACCGACCCGGATTACCTGACTATTCTTCTGCGCCTGCTCCTGTGTACCGACCCGGCTTGACTGACGTTCCTGCTCCTGTGTACCGGCCCGGCTTGGCTGACGTTCCTGCTTCGTGATTCGACCCGGCTTGGTTGGTGTTCCTGATCTGATGGCCTATTGTCACCTTGGCGACATTCTGATTCTACAGGCAATCCAGTCCCCGTTTCTGGTCCTGCAGAGTGCAAGTGTCTGTCTCCGTTACTGCTCCAGCAGTGTGCCATTGGCCTAGTCTCCGTTATCGCTCTTGCAGAGTGCAAGTGTCTGTCTCAGTTACTGCTCCGGCAGTGTGCCATTGGCCTAGTCTCCGTTATCGCTCCTGCAGAGTGCAAGTGTCTGTCTCCGTTACTGCTCCAGCAGTGTGCCATTGGCCTAGTCTCCGTTATCGCTCCTGCAGAGTGCAAGTGGTTGCCTCCGTTACTGCTACGGCAGTGTGTCTTAGGCCTAGTCTCCGTTACTGCTCCTGCACAGTGCAAGTGGTTGCCTCCGTTACTGCTACGGCAGTGTGTCTTAGGCCTAGTCTCCGTTACTGCTCCTGCAGAGTGCAAGTGTCTGCCTCTGTTATTGCTACAGCAAGTGTGCCATTGGCCTAGTCTCCGTTATTGCTCCTGCAGAGTGCAAGTGTCTGCCTCCATTACTGCTACAGCAGTGTGTCTTTGGTCTGATCTCCGTTACTGCTCCTGCAGAGTACAAGTGTCAGTTTATGTTACTGCCACGGCAGTATTCTACGTTACTCAATTCCTGATAGTACTCTGGCAGTTCACGTTTGTTCTGCTAACCTGTTCCTGGGCGTTAAGTATCCTGAAGCTCTCTATATGGAAAGAGCTCTATCCCAGAACTCTCAACACATGGGACTGTTTACTCTCCTTGAAGACCTTTAACCCATGCAATACCTTTGTCCTGGGAATCCAACATATTCTGCCTGACCTGTGTCAGTATAGACTTCTATGGACTTTATGGTTATACTGGACCTGTGTAGGCATATGTATATATAACCTGTCGTGTGTCTGTATTATACTGCCTGTATACTACAGGACCTGTGAGGGTTCTTATTTTATTGTGATTTCAATAAAACTGTGTTTTATCCTAAACCACTGTGTCTGTGTGTCGAACAAACCGTTACAGTACGAAAGAGCCATGACCTCAGACAGTAAAGGTGAAGGAAATACACAGAACATCCACTGGAGGATGGATGTACATGAGCAGCGTTTGGACCAGTTGGCACTGGTCATACAAACTATTCTTGAGCGCACGATGCATCTCGATAAACCAGTTCAGAATCCGGTGGTCCCCCCAGTTTCAACACCGGAGAGTCAGTCCTTGACAGCTGTTGCCTCAGTTAAAAGGTTAACCGCTTCTGCTCCGTTACCACTCAGATATGATTGCGAACCCACCCTGTGCAGAGGGTTTATTAATCAATTAGAGATATTTTTGGAGTTAACCTCTCACGCTTTTCCTAATCACCGCAGTAAGGTCGGGTTCATGATATCACTATTGACGGGCAGAGCCTTGGCATGAGCCAATCCCTTATGGGAAAATGCTAAACCTTGCACCAGGAACTTCAGGGAGTTTGTGCAGACATTTCGGAGAGTGTTTGAAGTACCTGGTAGAGCCGCCTCTGCTGCCAAACGATTGATGGAGATACAACAGGGCAATCGTACTGTGGGTGACTACGCTATAGAATTCCATACATTGGCAGCAGAGGTAGGGTGGAACGACGAGGCATTGGTGGCATCCTTTGCTCAAGGTCTTGCTGACCATATTAAGGATGAAACAGCAGCTAGAGAATTGCCTAATGATTTGGACGAATACATTGATTACGCCATTCTGATTGATTCTCTGTCACGGTTTATTATGACTCTCAGACACAAGTTTTAGGTAAAAAAAAATCAATTTTATTGAAATAATAAATTGATAACTTAGGATGGCAATAACATACATTTATATATATACAGGATATAGCACAGACAGAAGGCAGACTCTACCGGTCCTGTCAATATACCGGACAGGACAGTCTATAGGCTCTACCGGCCTTGCCATTACCGGGTAAGGCAACCTGCAGATGGAATAGCATAACGGTTCTACCAGCCTTACCAAATTACCGGGCAAGGCAGCCTCAATAGATACACAATGTCGGCTCTACCGGCCCTGCCAATACCGGGTAAGGCAACCTCAGATGGAATGTGGCAAAAGGTTCTACCGGCCTTACCAATACCGGGCAGGGCAGCCCAGAGATAGTAGCAGCAGTCAGATGAAACTGGCAAATTAGCAGAATCGTTAAGCAGCAAGGCTTTGGAGCAAACCAGCGTCCGCACGCTGGGAACAACACTGAATAGTATAGCCGTAAGGCTTTGCGAGCAAACCAGTGACCGCACACTGGGGTAACAAGTGAGTAGTATAGCCGCAAGGCTTAGGAGCAAACCAGCGTCCGCACGCTGGGACCAACACAGATTTGTATAGCTGATAGGCTTTGGAGCAAACCAGTGACCGCACACTGGTGTAACAAGCGAGCTTGTATAGCCGCAAGGCTTAGGAGCAAACCAGCGTCCGCACGCTGGGACCAACACAGATTTGTATAGCTGATAGGCTTTGGAGCAAACCAGTGACCGCACACTGGTGTAACAAGTGAGTTTGTATGGCCGCAAGGCTTAGGAGCAAACCAGCGTCCGCACGCTGGGACCAACACAGATTTGTATAGCTGATAGGCTTTGGAGCAAACCAGTGACCGCACACTGGTGTAACAAGTGAGTTTGTATGGCCGCAAGGCTTAGGAGCAAACCAGCGTCCGCACGCTGGGACCAACACAGATTTGTATAGCTGATAGGCTTTGGAGCAAACCAGTGACCGCACACTGGTGTAACAAGTGAGTTTGTATGGCCGCAAGGCTTAGGAGCAAACCAGCGTCCGCACGCTGGGACCAACACAGATTTGTATAGCAATGTCACCAACGCGACCAGGCAGAAGGTCGCCAGGATACTGAAGGCAGGTGATGAGATGACAGGAACCAGCAACCATCAGTCAGGTCAGGAAACAGCATAGAAGAAGTTCAGCAGTAACTGCAACACCAGAGACTAGGCCGGAACCAGGACTGGAGTAACTCAGCATCCAGGAAACACTGGAACAGTAGAGATCAGGAACACAGGAGATCAGGAACACTGGAACAGAGGCCCAGCTATCACTAGCATAGTGATAGCAAGAAGGTCAGAAACAACACGAAAGGGCACTCAAAGGGTGCCCAATCCAGGTTTAAATAGGCAACAAGAGGCGGGCTAACTGCAGACAGCCAATAGAAGCCCCCTACTGGTGACAGACAGGGAACTGCAGCAATCACGGCACCGTGATATTCTCGTAGTCGTGAGAGACTTATGGCTAAAGACCGTAGGCTACGGCCTAGAAACAGTGGGCATAACAGCTTTTTGATCCCACGAATGCCTCCCTCACGTCCCATGCCTCCGGATCGTGAACAGGAATCCTGTGAACCAATGCAACTAGGGTTCACCAAACTAACTGGGGAGGAACGGGCACACCACAGGAGGCAGGGGTTATGTCTATACTGTGGTAAAGCTGGGCACCTATTACGTACCTGTCCTGTACGTCTGGGAAACGAGTGCACCTAGGGTACCTTGGGGGACAGGCCCTAGGTGGTGTTCAGCAGTCCCTAGACCCGATTATGCAGAAACCCACGATCCAGGTGGTATTCTCTTGGGCAGAACACCTGGTGGAGGTTCTGGCCGTGGTTGATTCCAGCGCGGCTGGTTACTTCATGGATAGTTCATTTGCTGCGTTACATAAAATTCCATTGGTCAGAAGGGAATCTCCCTTAGCCATTGAGGCCATTGATGGCAGACCGTTAGGCCTTATGCCTATCCCATGCATGCTTGAATTCTGTCTCTCTATTAACTTCTACCACTTCTGCTGGTAGGCTATTCCATTTATCTACTACCCTCTCAGTGAAGTAAAACTTTCTTATATTACGTCTAAACCTGTCTCCCTCTAGTTTTAAACTATGGCCTCTTGTCTTAACATTTTTACTCCTTTGAAATGTACTTCCATCCTGCACTTTGTTGAATACCTTCATGTATTTGAATGTTTCTATCATATCTGCTCTCTCTCTTCTCTCCTCCAAGCTATACATGTTCAGATCCTTTAGTCTATCCTGATATGTCTTTTCCTGTAAACCAGTCACCATTTTAGTAGCCCTTTTCTGAATTTTCTTTAGAGTATCTATATCCTTCTGGAGATGGGGTCTCCAGTACTGCATACAATACTCTAGATGAGGTCTAACTAGAGATCTGTAGAGTGGCATGACCACTTCCCTTTTCCTGCTACTAATGCCTCTAGCTATACAACCCAGCATCCTGCTTGCATTCCCCACTGCTTTATTACATTGCCTGCCTACCTTTAATACATTGCCTGCCTACCTTTAAGTCATAAAAAATAATTACTCCCAAATCCCTTTCCTCTGTTGTCTCTGACAGCACAGTACCCTTAACAGTAAATATATATATATATTTAGGTTCTTAGCTAGTTAACCCCCCTTTATTCTGCACTTTCCTAGGTACAATAGTATATAAAGAAATCAGTCCCAATCAGAATATAAATCCAAAGTTATCATCCAGGTACTAGTGATATTTGAATTGATTTGATTACCACAGGGTTATGTGTATGTAAATGTATGTATGTGTGTATATATATATATATATGTGTGTGTGTGTGTGTAGATTTTGTGTAATTCATGTACTCGCCTATTTTATGTGATTTTTCAATATCCTTACATGTAAGTCAGTCCTCTTTAGCATCACTCTGATCTGTTATTTGGGATTTACTTAGCCAAATTATGTAATTATCTGTCACGGTTTTTGATGAACACTCAGACCCGACTGGTAAGGTTAAAATAACTTTATTGAAATAAAGTACATTCAGTGGTAACGCCCACAAGGGCACAATAACAGAACAATGCAGTACTGACACGCCAGTCCCTGGAGGGATAAGGACAGCTGGAGGCAATGGCTGGCTGGAGAGAGTTCTGATCTAGAACCCCAAATGACTGGAGGTTTCAGGAGACAATAGGCAACCCACCCCTAGTGGACTAGGGGCCTACTGAGGCTACGTAGCCCAAGTACTGGCGTAAGGACCCTAGATCACTAGGAGTTCACAGGAGGGTAACTGGCACGAGTCCCAGACGCCTGGGAGACACTGAACCCAGCAGCTATAAGGCAACACTGACCCAAGGGACTAGGGTCACAGTAAGACCTAGGCAACCGCTTCTGGTAATAAAAACCCTAGAACGCTAGGGGTGGATCAAGACAGCCCAACAGGAAGGCAACTAGTGTCCCAGCGCACAAGCAGGGTGTAACTCACACCACAGCTGGCTCTTGAGCCTAGAGGCTACTGCAGGTAGGAACGGAGCACTGACCCTGCCGAGAGGATCTAGGCACTGAAAGGGTCCTGAGGTAATGCCCAAAGTGAAGTCTGCAACTCCCACAGGGAGTGAGCTCAGCTGGAAAGTGGAGGAGGACACAGATGGATCATAGAGTAACACAGTCAGAGCTACAAAGCACTGAACCGGTACTTCGCATGTGCACACCACCTGAGGCGGTCAATCAGATAAGCGGCTATAGCACAAATGCTCAGCCTTCAGTCGGCAGAATAACAGAAGCGCCACGCTGCGCTACTACAGACAAGCGCAACAGGTCAGGCAGCAGAGTGGAATGCTAGCCCGATAGAGGCAACCAAGCGGGTTCTTAGCCAGGCACAGTAGCAATGTAGCAGATTCCCAGCCAGGTACTAAACAGTAGCGCAGCGGGTTCTCAGCCAGATCAGTCAGCAACGAAGCGGGTTCTCAGCCAGATCAGTCAGTAACGGAGTGGGTTCTCAGCCAGATCAGTCATCAACGGAGCGGGTTCTCAGCCAGATCAGTCAGCCACGGAGCGGGTTCTCAGCCAGATCAGTCAGCAATGGAGCGGGTTCTCAGACAAATCAGTTCAGCAACGGAGCTGGTTCTCAGCCAGATCAGTTCGGCAACGGAGCAGGTTTTCAGCCAGATCAGTTCAGCAATGGAGCGGGTTCTCAGCCACATCAGTCAGCAACGGAGCGGGTTCTCAGCCAGATCAGTTCAGCAACGGAGCGGGTTCTCAGCCAGATCAGTCAGCAACGGAGCGGGTTCTCAGCCAGATCAGTCAGCAACGGAGCGGGTTCTCAGCCAGATCAGTCAGCAACTGAGCGGGTTCTCAGTCAGCAACGGAGCGGGTTCTCAGCCAGATCAGTCAGCAACGGAGCAGGTTCTCAGTCAGATCAGTTCAGCAACGGAGCGGGTTCTCAACCAGATCAGTCAGCAACACAGGATACGCAGGAATGTCGGCAGACAGGCCAGGTCATACACAATCAGAGCAAAAACAGGAACTAATCGTCAGGAACGGGTACACCACGAAAGGGCGCCTCAGTATAGACATGACAGGGTATATAAAGGCTGGCCCTAGGCGGAGTCAGGATAGTCAGACCAATAAGAGAGAGGCAGTGAATCAAGCAATCATAATGTTGCCGCCTACGGCTTGAGCACGGGCATCGTGATATTATCTTACATTTTGCAGGGTTTATTCTATAGTAATCCCTCACAAGTCGGCTTTAGATATCGATTTCCAACATTTCATCATCTTCATAAGAACACGCCAGTTATTTTCAAGTAAGACGTTTAAAATAAAAAATACAAAAATAAAAAATAAACTTATTGACACTTATTATATATTTGATTATTCCTTGGATTATCCTGTGACTATTCATAGGTAACTTCATGATTTCTTCTCACAATTTTATATTTACATTTTACATAATCCTTAGTATATGTCCCACCTAGTCACGTAGTATCACAAGATGCATTTTCTTATCTGCTCCCCTTGCTGTAGCAATTTTATAAAACAATAGTCAAGCAACGCCTCTGCCTTTCTGGGTATAGTATTAGACATCAGTTATGACGTGGGCTGCTTGCCAAGACTGGGCGAATGTCCATGAGACTTTGTTGGTATTTTTACCCCCCGTCAGACTTCATGTCTGTGCTGCCTAGGGGGAGTTTTGGATGTGGCATTTAAGAAGGCGTTAGGATCAAATGCCCATTAGTAGTAACAAATCAATATATCCTTACCTGTTCATAGAGGCCTAAGGATAATTTAAAGGTTATTTAGCCTCTCTTCAGAGGTCAGATACTTCTCTAGTGTGCCCTTGCTTCCTGGTGGTTGCAGGCTAGGTCCTTTCCCTGGCCCTAACCATCAGAAAATAAAATAGTTTTAAACATCTAAGCAATGTTCAGTCAACCTATTTTCATAACGGTGCTACAATAAAAGCATTAAACTTACCTTCTTTTTCTGTTACACCACCATTCCTAGAACTATACCCATAGTAGCAGCTGCAGTTCTATGGGGAGCTAGCTGGTCAGGCCAAGCAGTCACGTTCGCAACCAATAATGCCCTGACCGCAGAGATTATATCTAAAGGTAGATCTCCTTCTCCTCTACCTATGATGTTTCTCCGGAAGCTGATATGGTCGTCCCTATTTCACAAAATTTTTAACCATGTTAAAAATATCCATGAATAATCAAATGCAGCAGCTGACTGATTGTCTTTTCTTAAAGGGATAGTAATACTTAAAATGTAAAAAAAATATGTTGTAGGGTTTATCCCCCTGAGTAAAACAAGAGTGCTCCCACTGCTGAAAGGTGTTTCATTCAAAAGTTATTAATTTTCAAAGTTGAATTTTTTTAGGTGCAATATCACAGTGGCCTGAAATTGTACAGTGGCGCTGTTGCTACACCATCCTATGGATATTTATGGTCAGGCCACTGTGATATTGCACCTAAAAAATTCAACTTTGAAAATTAATAACTTTTGAATGAAACACCTTTCAGCAGTGGGAGTACTCTTGTTTTACTCAGGGGGATAAACCCTACAACATATTTTTTTTTACATTTTAAGTATTACTATCCCTTTAAATTTCAGGAGTTCTCCAAAATCTCCCCAACAGCAGACGTTCAACCTTCACTACCACCACCAATGCAAGACCTAATCATGCACTAGAATTTTTCTCACACAAAAACACAGGCTATTATGGATCTAGCTTTAGCAGATAGTACTAAAAATGCATATGCTAAAGCATGGGCATGTTTTAATTAATTCATCACTACCACTAAGCCTCAGCATCTTGGCATTTGCAGCTTTTTGCCACTCATCACTTAAATTATCACCTTTCACTATTGAGATATAGCTAGCAGGCCTTCAGCACTATCTAGCTTTCCAATACCCTCATCAACCTTCTATATTCACCAGTTTTCAAGTTCAATTATTTATCAAGGGATTACTTAAACTCCCTCGTTCACCTGCACGTTCATGTTTATGTCACGGTTTCAGTACACTCAGACAATTGGATAAGGTAAAAAGTAATTTATTAATAATTAAATAGAACGACCCATCACAGGTCTAAGCAGGACATAGGAACAGGCAATAAAGACAGGTAATAACAATACAGACACAGGGGAAATATAAGTACAATTGGCAACAGACTGTAGCTCAGGGACTGGACAGTGGAGCAGTACTGTCCCAGAAACTGCAGGGCAACGTATCAACTGGCCTTGCCTGATAGCTCCTAATACGGAGACAGCTGGAGCATTGATCTAAGGTTCTGCCGAAAGGCAACCAAGAGCCATGGGTAGCGCAACCTGAGACAACAGTGGCAAAACTCTGGTAGCCCGGAGGCAACAATGGCTAGGCTGATGGTGTAGGTGGAGGCAACCGTGGACCGACTTAAGTGTAACCGGAGGCAACAGTGGTAGGCTTATAGTGTAACTGGAGGCAACAGTGGTTAGGCTTATAGTGTGACCGGAGGCAACAGTGGTTAGGTTTATAGTGTGACCAGAGGCAACAGTGGTTAGGCTTATAGTGTAACCGGAGGCAACAGTGGTTATGCTTATGCTGAAACCGGAGGCAACAGTGGCAGTGAGCAGCACTACCCATCTCAGACTCACAGAGAGTGAATACAGCCAAAACCTGAATCGGTACACACGGAGCGGGAGACAGCCAAAGCCTGGATCGGTACACAGAGTGGTAGTAAGCCAGAACCTGAATCGTACACAGAGAGCGGTCGTCAGCCAAAGCCTGGGTCGGTACACAGAGAGCGGTCGTCAGCCAGAGCCTGGGTCAGTACACAGAGAGCGGTCGTCAGCCAGAGCCAGGGTCGGTACACAGCGATCAGGAACAAGCAGGGTACTGGAGCGTAGTCAGACGAGCCGAGTCGGTACACAGCAATCAGGAACAAGCAGGATACTGGAGCGTAGTCAGGCAAGCCGGGTCGGTACACAGAGAACAGGAACAGGCAGGATACAGGAGTGAGTCACAGACGTCTGGTCGGAAACACCACAAAAGGGCTAAGACGCAATGACGGGAGGAAGTATATAAAGGTCAGCCCTGGGCGGGTCTAAAGCGCTGAGCCCATAAGAGTAGCAGAGACAATCTGGAAGTCAAAATGTCACTCAGACTGAATCACGGCACCGTGATAGTTTACTAATCACAGGAAAAATATTCAGACAGCTTTTTGACATTTTAAAGTCACGCCCGTTCCGTATACACATATATCTCTTATAATTCAGGCAGCCATATGTTTGGCCTTCTTTGGCTTTCTTAGGCCAGGTGAATTTACTGCGCACTCACGGTCAGCACCATTCATCTTCAAATCACAGCTCACAATTAAAACAGATCACTGTTCATATCTAATTGTAAAACTGATCAATCACAAAGTCATCACGTCCCTTACTTTCCCACGTAGATAAATGGTGTCCATTCACAACTCTTCAGAAATTATCTCATAAGATCAAAAACAGTCCGGATCATAACCCATTACTTCCTATGCCAGAAGGTCCTTTAACCACTACCATTTTTGTCAAACATATCAGGATACTTTTAACCCATCTAGAATACAATGATTCTAGATTTTCTGGACATTCCTTCAGGATAGGAGCCGCCTCCTCAGCTTCAAAGAATCAAGTACCATCTCACATCATACAAGTGCTGGGGAGGTGGTGCTCTAATTGTTATTCCAGGTATATTCATGAACTAGTACAGAAAATGAATGTTGCCTTATCCAGTTTGTCAAAGTAATACTTATAAATAAAGCATCGGAAACTACTCATTGGCTCTCTTTATTGGCCTCTAATCAGGCTTGCCTCATTCTGACGCCCCAATAAGGTAATAGACCTCGGGGAATCCCAAACTTTCATTACACCAGGCTATGCTGGAAGCCCCGAGCACAAGTAAAAGGCTTTGTCTGGATTTGTGGGAGGGGCTGCGGGCCTTTATAACACGGCAGCAGCCCCTACCACTGGGTATTGTCCATCAGTAAGCCCTCCCCCCCAAGTCCCATGACTTCCCCTTTTTGTAAATCATCTTTCCTAGGCAGCTCTCTTATCAGGCTTGCCTCATTCTGATGCCCTGATAAGTAATAGACCTCGGGGAATCCCAAATTCATTAAACCAGGCTACGCTGGAAGCCCAGAGCACAAATACAATATATCTCAAGGCAGTATGTAAGTGCTTACATTGATAACTGATGGATGTATCTATACCAAATTTTATCCTCCTCATGCCAGGAACTTCAGAGTAATACACCATATCTGTAATTAGTGAACAATAATTGTGGCCATATGCAGAGTATCACATCAAGTAGCTAGCCGCTATTGGTATGGGTAAGAGAGATAGGACTCCTGATAGAAAAGTAAACTTATTAATAGCAACAAAAGTTGATCACATTGAAAAAAGATGCGGACAAGGTATTGACTGCAGAAGTCATTTGGTAGTAGACACCTCTCTGCATGTGATATTGAAGGCTGAAAAAAGTCCTAAGTAGCAGGCTCATAGAACGAACAACAGTAGCGATAAAGGGCAGCAGAAACTATGTCAGGGTGAATTGACGCAGACTTCACCTCCCTGGCTACTCCTGTTTAAATCTCTGCAAGGAGTTGAAAGGGCCAGACTTTCATCTCTCCAGAAATGTCTGGGGGCACTGATTGCCCTCCCTCACTTTCTCACACTCCTCAGTGTGCACCCTCAATCACTTTTGCATACCACACAAAGTCCAACGTCCCTTCCTTTCTCCTGCTCCTCAGTGTCTGCCACCCACTCTCTTTCGTCCACTACTGAATATCCATCAGTGTGGCTCTTTGATTACTCTTGCACAGGCTGTGTAGTGATTGGTTTGCTAGTGTATAACATATGATTAACTCCCTGTAGTGGTTCTTAACAAACGGTACAGTCAGATATTATTGTGGGTTATACTTTATACATTTAGTTTGCTGGTCTGGCTTTCACAAAACTGGTCAATGCTTTCTTTATGCTTCCTACATATGTTGTTATTATTTTCTTTTGTGTCTGTTGAGAGATGCAGGGACTATGATGTATAGAGTCCTGCCCCAGGAGGCAGGGCTCCCAAAACTAAAATTCCCCCCTAATCCTGCCCTAAATACCCCTCTACACAGCAAAGCTAGCTTAGTTTTGAGTGACCTCAGGTGGTGATGGAGTCATTTCCATGAAGGGAAATGTTTGCTTCTTACTTTTTTACTTTTATTTTTTCTACTCTATTCACTTAGCTCCAGGGACATTGTCTCTTATCTCATTCAACTGTGAAGGGATACATAGTAAAGTAATTTATGAGGCTGAAAAAATACATGCATTCATCAAGTCCAGCCTATTCCAAAGGAAGGCAACCCCCCCACACCAAAAAAAAATCATTGAAGCCATTTCCAATTAAGCCCCAAGTAGGTCAAAAACATTCCTACCTGACTCCAAATCGCAGTCAGATATGTCCCTGGATCAACATTCCATCTGCTTTGAAGCCAGCTGTTCTGCCTCTCTGCTCTGCTATGGTCCTTTCCCAGGTAGAGCAGGATTGTGCTGTGCCCTGCGTCACCTTCCCTGTGTAATGGTGTCTGGCACCACTGGCCATCTTGGGGTGGAGCTAGCCACCCCTTTTAGTTTTTTGCCATTAAGAGTGGACTTCTTGGTCTCTGGCAAGAGGAGGAGGTACTTCTGCTGCCAATGAGGCCTCTTCCTTTTCGGAGTAGAAAAGGGGAACAGGCCAGTTCTCTGTTCCCTCTTAGAATTTAATTCTACATTATTTACTTATTTCATTTTCTGTCTGTCTCCTTACTAAGGCATCCCTTTCTCTACTTTTCCATTTCTTAAAGGGGTAGACACCATGTCAAAGTCCAGGGAGGGAGAGCGCTGGAGGCAGCAGAACCAGTACTGTGTGTTGCAAAGGTATCTGTGGGTCAGTCTGCCTTCTGTTCAGTGTGTGCCTCAGCTTCTACCAGCTCACCACCACCTAACATTAAAGATGATGCACCACTAGTTTGGGGGCCTGAATGGACCAAAGCCCTTCTGGTTCAATCACTAATACCTTGGAAAAGTTTTTAAAAAGAGGCTAGCTGATCCTTCCCACACTGCTAAGAAAATTGTATATTCTACCATTCTAAATCATGAGTCTTCTGTATTATCAGATTAGGGGTCCTCAGATGTCAAGCTTTGAGGTGTTATCAATGATAGTGAACCCCTTTTTTCAATGTCTCTCATCTCTCCCTGAGATCACAATGAAGGTTGCACAATTATACCCTTGATATTTTGAGACATTTAGAGCCCCTCTAAATGTACAAATAAGTCTACTGTACTCTTTGGCTGAAGATTTGGAATGCTTACAATGCTTCCAAGAAATCTTTGGTATCCCTACCATTTTTGAGTAATCTCCTTCCTGGGCCTGAACTGGATAAACTTATCAGTCTACTTGTGGTAGACATATTCTCCTTAAGCAAAACAAGCAGTGTCGATTTAGTTGGCCCCGTCGGCCAAAAAAATAGCTGACTGTATTTTTTTAAAGCACAGTAATTTACCTGTGTTGTGAAAATACACTGGTAGAAAAAAACATGTTGGCCGCTAAAGTTAGCTCCCATTGGAACCCATTAAAACAAGTCTGAATTTTCCATTCAGTTCCATGCGTTAGGCAGTAGCATGCGTTTAGGGACCCACTTTAATGGCTGAAGATCCTCACCCACTATTTTTGGGAGCAGTGTCCCCTAACGCATGTTTCAATCTTCCAACACAAGAATTGAAGTGGAAAAAACCTGCAAAAAAATCTAAGTTACCAGTGGATGTATTGATATAGGGCCCTGAGCTCCATATCAATACATCCAAAGTACACAAAAATTGTGTGAAAGGTTAGTAGAATTAACCCTATGAGTGTCACTCACAGGGTTTATCCAACTAAAGTTAATAGCATCACATGAAAATAAACACCTTCCTGTAATCCTGCGGGGTCTTCAGCACCCTGGTCAGCTACTGTCAGTCTAATTCTGTCATCTTCTATCTTCCATATTCTTCTTTGAACCCTTAGCATTGAACCCTTGGAATACCAGAGGCACTCCAACGGTTAAGGCCTGCATATCTTTGGCATAATTTTTGGGGGCATGTTTGATTGAACATTTTTTCCCCCTTACAGTGTGTCATGCAATGTGGGAGGCTGATCTGGCTTTTAGATTTACTTCCTCTCAGTGAAGAATATTTCCTGCCTGCTTGTAGATACTCTTGCTTCTGGTACCTTCTTAATTTTTTAGGCAGATGACAGCTGCTGTATAGTGCATGACTGGCTTTTTCTTTAACTGATGCCTGAAATGTTTCAGGCAATTTTCTACTATCTTGAGTTCCAAAACATTTATGTGTAGTGTGGATTGTTCTAGATGCCCCCCTCCAATCTGTGGGGCTGGCATCTGTGGTCACTATTTCCCATGACCTTTCCAGAAGTGGAAGGCCTTTCATCAGATTGTGAATATTTGTCCACCAGAGAAGACTTTTTTCTTATCTGAATTGGCAAAGGGATAATTTGGGCCATATCCTAGGCATATTTTTCCCAACTGCTTAGGAAGTGATACTGAAGGGGTCTCAGATGGAATCTTGCCCATGGAATAATATGAATAGAAGATGTTAAACTCCATACAGCCTTATGTAATTGTCACGGTCTTCAAGACACTCAGACCAGTAGGTGAAATAAAACACAGTTTTATTAAGAACAAAATTACTGACAGAATCGCCCTCTATAGGCAGCACTGAGTAGCAGCAAGAAGGCAACAGTAGGACTAATATATACAGATATTGACTTAAACAGCACAGGCAGATAGCAGATACTGAGTACAGAGATACAAGGGTTAACACAGTAATCAGTCCGTCTCAGTTGTGGTGTTTGGAACGCCCAAGGTGATAATAGGCAGTAAATGGTGGACAGAACTCAACACCAAACGTTCATAATACTGAGATAACTGTCCAGCAAAGATGAACCTGCAACCCAGAGCCTGCTGAACTTGAACAGTAGCCCCCACGGGCTTAATAACAAAGCAAATAGATTGCAAGAGCTTGAGCCAATAGCCCCCACGGGCGTGATAACAGAAGCAACTGAATTGCAAGAGCTTGAGCCAATAGCCCCCACTGGTGTGATCACGGAAGCAACTGAATTGCAAGAGCTTGAGCCAATAGCCCCCACGGGCGTAATAACGGAAGCAACTGGACTGCAAGAGCTTGAGCCTATAGTCCCCACGGGCATAATAACAGAGGCTTGCACAGTAGCAGCTAAAGCCATAGCGCCTACCGGGCGCAGTAACGTAACTTTACTACACTGCAAGGAGAGATATGAACCGTCGCCTTACAAGGCCTACTGGACCGGCTCAGCAGTAATAGTGGTTGGAGAGAAACGGCTCAGCAAATAGCAACGCTCTGTACCAGACTGGAGGCTCCGAACCGGGAACACAGCTCTGCAAGGGTAAAGGGTTCAATAATAGGAACACAGCTCTGCGCGGGTTAACGACTCGATAATTGGAACACAGCTCTGCACGGGTTAATGGCTCGTAAGAGGAGTACAGCTCTGCAATGAAAACAGCTCAGTAGCAGGATCTCAGCTTAGCACGGGTTAACAACTGCAGCCGAGAAGTACAGTAGTTGGAGGAAGTCAGAATGTCGCCTCAGCAACAGCGGAAGCTGAAGCGTAGTCTGGGCAGATGTAACCGGTGCAGGTCACGGAGCAGGAACTTCATACAAGCCTGGTCGAATCACGGAGCAGGTTCTCAGACAAGCCAGATCAGGTCACGAGCAGGAACGTCAGCCAGGCCGGGTCAAATCACGGAGCAGGTTCTCAGACAAGCCAGACCAGGTCACGAGCAGGAACATCAGCCAGGCCGGGTCAAATCATGGGGCAGGAACACAGGAACGTAGTCAGAGCAAGCCAAGTCGGTACACCGGAAATCAGGAACGCAGGAACACAGCACAGCAATACTGGCTCAGGAACACAACAAAAGGTCACCTGACAAGAGCCAATGGCCAAGTATAAAAAGGTCACCAGGGGAGGGCCAAACAGGTTCAACCAATCAGAGCACAGCACAAGTGAGAGTGACAGGAGAGAAATCACTGTACCGTGATAGTAATCCTTGGATGTTAATGTAATCTCCTTCCTAAACCCTCTTATGATGTCCTTATTCTGAGAATCTGTTAGGGACCAGGAACCAGACAGGACACAAAAAGGTAAAATGCAATATACCTTTATTAGTGCAATAAAAACAGAAGCATGATCCAAGAGCATAAACCAAAAGGAACTAAGACAGGTATTCAGCCGAGCAGGAGTCAGGAAACCTGAAGTCTGCAATGTCAGGAACAAGCCAAGGGTCAGAAGCACAGAAGTCAGAGAAGTGTGAAACAAGCCATGGGTCTGGAATACAGCAAACAGGAGCACAGGAAACTCCACAGCAGCAAGCAGCAACAGGTCAGCAAACAAACACAAGGACAATGGGGAAGTGAGCCAAGCTTCTATAAATACCATGAGATGGTTGGCTGATAACAGTCAGGTGAGTAGTCAGAAGGTCAGTTGATTCAGCCTGAGCCAGAAACTCAGAAGATAGCAGCAGTGGATAGCAGAGCACTAGATTAGCTCAGACAGCAGAATCAATAGGCAGAATGGGAGCAGCTCAGCAAAACCTTGACAGTACCCCCCTCAATGACCCCCCCATGGGGCAGGACCAGGTTTATGGAGAAAGCGTCCATGGAAACCATGGAAGAGGGCGGGGGCATGCACGTCTGCCACTGGAACCCACAAGCGCTCTTCTGTACCGTAACCCTACCAATGGACCAAATATTGAAGACTCCCTCGGAACCTACGATAGTCAACTATGGATGGGACCTCGTACTCCTCATGGCCGTCAATGGGCACCGAATGAGGTAGAGGAGTGGCCGTAGTGAAACGATTGCATACCAGAGGTTTCAGCAGCGAGACATGGAACATGTTGTGTATCCGCATATTGGGAGGAAGGTCTAGGGCATAGGCCACAGGGTTCACATGTCGGAGGATACGGAAAGGACCCACAAAATGGGGATCCCATATCTGAGAGGGCACTCGGAGGTGGAGATTTCTGTAGTATAACCAGACCCTCTCCCCGACCTGGTAGGAGGGTGTGGCAGGCGTTAACGATTGGCCTGGAGCTCCTGGGATTGTTGTGAGCGTTGCAACGACTCTTAGATCTGCACCTATGTGGAACGGATTTGCCTGAGATGATCCTCCAATGCTGGGATCCCCTGGGGAGCGACTGAATCTGGAATCATGGAGGGTGGATACCCATAATTCACCATGAAAGGGAAGAGCCGGGTAGAAGCCGAGACAGCACTGTTTTGAGCAAACTCCTCCCAAGGTAGAAAGTCCGACCAATTGTTCTGATGGTCTGAGATGTAACACCGCAGGAATTGCTCCAAGGCCTGATTAGCCCATTCCACTGCCCCATTCGATTGCGGCTGATAGGCCGAGGAGAAGGAAAGTTGGATACCTAGTTGGGCACAGAAGGCCCTCCAGAATCTCGAGACAAACTGGCTACCCCGGTCGGAAACTATGACTTTGGGAACCCCGTGTAGCCGATAGACCTCTTTGACAAAGACCGTAGCCAACTCTTCAGTGGATGGAAGTTTTTTGAATGGTATGCAATGAATCATATTAGAAAATCTGTCAACGACCATGAGGATGACAGTGTGACCATTAGACAAAGGGAGGTTGACTGAGAAGTCCATGGCAAGGTGTGACCATGGCTTCTCCCCATTGGGTATCAGTTGAAGAAGGCCCACTGGAAGGTGACGTGGTGATTTGGTCTGCGCACAGACTGGACAGGCAGCAACAAAGGCAGCAACATCTTTGCAAAGTTCTGTCCTCCAGAAGAGACGGGACACCGACCAGAGGAGCTGGTTCTTTCCGGGATGACCTGCTGATTTAGTATTATGGTAGGTTGCAAGCACCTTGGTACGGAGGTCAGTAGGTACAAAGCAGCACCCAGAGGGAGTCTCAGCAGGTGCATCTACTTGGGCAGCCTGTATTTTCTCCCCAAGGGGAGATGTTATGCTGGTACGTATGGTGGCCAGTACTTTGTCCTGAGGAATAATAGGACAAGGAGGACTCTCCTCTTTAGTGCCCGAGAACTGTCTGGATAGGGCATCAGCCCAGACATTTTTAGTACCTGACAGGTACGAGACCACAAAATTAAAACGACACAAAACTAAGGCCCATCTGGCCTGTCTTGGATACAAGCGCTTTGCTTCAGACAAGTAGGTAAGGTTTTTATGATCCGTGAGGATTAGGACTGACATGGAAGTTCCCTCGAGCAAATGCCTCCATTCTTTGAGAGCCAGTATTATTTCCAGAAGCTCTTGATTGCCAATCTCATAATTGCACTCCGCAGGACTTAGTTTCTTTGAGAAATATCCACACTGGTGCAACTGGCTCTCAGGAGTAGGACGTTGAGACAGGAGGGCGCCTACTCCTGTCTCAGACGCATCAACCTCAAGTATGAATGGAAGCTCGGGTTTCAGGTGTGCCAAAATAGGTGCTGCGGCAAAAGCAGCTTTTAATGACTCAAATGCCTTGATGGCTTTCTGGGGACCAATGAGTGGAGTTACCGTCTTTTTTGGTCATGTCGGTAAGGGGTTTTACAATAGAGGAAAAATTGCGGATAAATTTCCTATAGTAGTTTGCAAACCCGAGCAAACATTGAAGGGAGCGGAGGCCTACGGGTTGCGGCCACTCGAGAACAGCCGAGAGTTTTTCAGGGTCCATAGCGAAACCGGCCTCTGAAATTACGTACCCCAAGAAGGTGACCTGTTTGCGGTGGAACTCACACTTCTCTAATAGGTTATTTTCTCTTAATCTTTGCAGGACTTTGTTTACATCTGCGTGGTGGCTTTCCATGGAGGAGGAATGAATCAGTATGTCGTCTAAGTATACCACCATGTACTGCTGGAGCATGTCAAAGAGGACATCATTCAAGAATTCTTGGAAAACCGCAGGAGCATTGCAGACACCAAAGGGCATTACGAGGTATTTGTAATGCCCGCTCCTGGTGTTAAATGCGGTTTTCCATTCATGGCCCTCCTTTATCAGTACCAAATTATACGCCCCTCGCAGGTCGAGCTTAGTGAATACCTTAGACCCTTTCAATCGATCGAATAACTCAGTAACCAGTGGAAATGGGTAGGCGTTCTTAACAGTGACATGATTGAGCCCCCTGTAGTCAATACAGGGTCTCAGTTCACCACTGTTTTTCTTCACGAAGAAGAATCCGGCCCTGGCAGGAGAGGAGGACTTGCAGATGAACCCCTGGGACAGCGCATCCGCAACATACTCCTCCATGGTCTTATTCCCCGCAACAGAAAGAGGGTAGACTCGACCTCAAGGAGGTATGGCACCCGGTTGTAGTTCAATGGTACAGTCGCATGGGCGGTGAGGTAGAAGCTCACCAGCTCAGCCCTTATCGAATACATCATGGAACTCTTGGTACTCGTCGGGCAGCAAAGAGACTGAGGATGTGGTTAGCACCCTCCCCACTTTTACTAGGCATGTCTTGGAACAGTTGGGTGACCATGCCATGACTTCAGCCCTTGCCCAATCGACCGTGGGATTGTGTTTGCACAACCATGGATAACCCAGGATCACAGGATAGTGAGGAGAGTGGATCACCAGGAATTGTAAGGTTTCGTGATGGAGAGCCCCTACAGCCATAGCCAAAGGAGCGGTTTCATGGGTGACCTGCGGCAGCTGAAGGGGTCTATCATCAATCGCCTCGAGGGTAAGTGGAGTGGTATGGGGCTGCAATGGAATGGAGTGCTTCTGGGTGAAGTCACTGTCAACAAAGAGGCCAGCTGCAATAAGTGCCTCTGAAGTAATGGAACTTTTGCCCCAAGAAAGCCCAGCGGAGACTAATTATCACGGTTCCTGTGATTTTCTGTCACTCTCTGCTGTGGTGTGTTCCTATTGGTGGAGCTTGGTTATGCCCGCCCAGTGTGGCCTTCTTATACCGGGCCTCTGGCACCTGTCAGGTGACCTTTTGAGGTGTTCCAGTTCCAGTGCTTCCGTTGCTGTGTTCCTGCGTTCCTGTGCACCCATTTGGCTTGTCTGACTATTCTTCTGGTTCCTGCTCCGTGTATGACCCGGTCTGGCTGACGTTCCTGCTCCGTGATTGATCCGGCTTGTCTGACGCTCCTGCTCCGTGTATGACCCGGCCTGGCTGATGTTACTGCTCCATGATTGATCTAGCTTGTCTGACACTCCTGCTCCATGTATGACCCGGCCTGGCTGACGTTCCTGCTTCGTGACCGGTTTCCTGTGATCCTGTTCCAGCAAGATCTCGTCTATGTCGCTTAGCGACATTGTGAACTGTTAATCTTGAGCTATATATGCTGACCTCCCACTTGCTGACTTGTTGCCTCCATTACCGAGCCTGTCCGTTAACACTTGCAGTGCTTGTTGCCTCAGATACTGGGCCATCCGTTAACACTTGCTGAGCTTGTTGCCTCCATTACCAAGCCTGTCCGTTAACACTTGCAGGGCTTGTTGCCTCAGATACCGAGCCGCTCCATTAACACTTGCTGAGCTTGCTGCCTTCATAACCGAGCCTGTCCACTATACTTGCAGAGCAGTTGTGGCTTCCGTTAACTGTCTACCGATAGCTCTTGCAATACACTCGCTCCATTTACGCACCGGAAGGGTGCTACTGGCTCTGGTCCTACTCAGCTCTGGCAGTGTGTGTATCCGTTGACGCACCAAGGGGTGCTACTGGCTCTGGTCCCATTCAGCTCTCGCAGTGTCATTAACCCATTCAGCACCGTAAGGGTGCCGCTGGCTCTGGTCCCATTCAGCTCACGCAGTGTGGTTAATCCAGTTACGCACGGCAGAGTGCTCTTGGCTCTTGTACCATTTAGCTCTAGCACAAGTGGTTGGTCTTGCATATTGCCAGTTTTTGAGGATTACTGTTTGGACTCACTACTAGGTGCTCTCCATCTTGCACCTCAGTCTCTGGCTGCTCTTTTCCTCTACTGGGCGTTGTCTCACACACCACACAATGATTACTTGCATTGGACTTTAACGCTTGGTATACTATGTTCCATTGCATTGTACAGTATTGCTCCTTATCCATACTGTGTCTGCTATACTACCATATTTGCCTTCAGTTACATGTCACTACCTATTTCTGCCCTTAGGGGGCCGTGTTCCTCATTTGTTCTCAATAAAACTGTGTTTTATTTTTTACCTCTGGTCTGAGTGTCTGAATAAACCGTTACACTAATGGTTTATCAGTATGAATATCTGGGGACGCTGAGATGCCACCTAAGGTCTGTCCCCTATAAGACCTTAGGTGCGGTCATCCCAGAGATGTGAGACAGTTTTGCAGTAGATGCACTGCCTTACCGCAGTAAAGGCACAGGCCCTCCCTCCTCCTCAAGGCCCTTTCCACAACTAAAAGATGAGTGACTCCAGTCTGCATGGTCTCCACATCGCCTGAGGTTTCGAGACTAGGAGATGCGGAAGGAGAGGGAGGTACTGGTGGGGATGAAAGACTCGGAGTTAAATGGATGGGATGCCTCCGCAGGCGCTCCCTAAAGGAAGGTCTCTCATGGATTCGGAGTCCATCAGAATACAATATGAGACCAGTTCCTCTAAATCACTGGGAAGGTCCCTGGCTGCAATCCCATCTTTAACCATACCTGAAAACCCATTAGAGAAAGCAGCCACGAGAGCCTCATTATTCCAACCAACCTCGGCTGCCAGGGTACAAAACTCTATGGCATAATCGGAAACCATCCTAGTACCCTGCTGGATGGACATTAGGTGCTTGGCAGCCGAGGTGGAGTGGCCCAGTCTATCAAATACCCTTTTAAAGGATGCCACAAACTCAGGGTAATTGTATAAAATAGGGTTCTGCGTCTCCCAAAGGGGAGTAGCCCAAGCCAAGGCCCTGTCAGCGAGTAAGGAAATCACGAGGCCCATCTTACTCCTATCAGACAGGAAGGACTGTGGTACTATCTCCAGATAGATGCCAACCTGGTTTAGAAAACCGCTGCATTGATTAGAGTCGCCACCATAATGCTGGGGAAACGGGGCAGACCCTGTCATACCTCTTGCAACATTGGAATCACCATTGGCAGCCAGAGCAGGAGTGGCAGCAGCTACAGAGTCAGCAACAAGGCCTGGAGGGCTGCAGCAAACTGGTCCATGTGCTGGTCTACCTGGTCCAGCCTGAAAAAAATATTCGGTGGATTGCCTGCATCTCCTGAGTTCATGGTCCTTGTGTACTGTTAGGGACCAGGAACCAGACAGGACACAAAAAGGTAAAATGCAATACACCTTTATTAGTGCAACAAAAACAGAAGCATGTTCCAAGAGCATAAACCAAAACACACGCCAGGGTCAGGAACCAAGATAGGTATTCAGCCGAGCAGGAGTCAGGAAACCAGAAGTCTGCGATGTCAGGAACAAGCACAGAAGTCAGCGAAGTCTGGAACAAGCCAAGGGTCTGGAACACAGCAAACAGGAGCACAGGAAAATCCACAGAAGCCATCAGCAACCGGTCAGCAAACAAACACAAGGACAATGGGGAAGTGAACCAAGCTGCTATAAATACCCTGAGATGGTTGGCTGATAACAGTCAAGTGAGTAATCAGAAGGTCAGCTGATTCAGCCTGAGCCAGAAACTCAGAAGGCAGCAGCAGTGGATAGCAGAGCACTAGATTAGCTCAGACGGCAGAATCAATAGGCAGAATGGGAGGAGCTCAGCAAAACCTTGACAGAATCTAGTCCTCTGATAAGAATACCATTCCCTGTATTTAATCCAGAACCCTTCCCAGAAAAAACTATCCTCTATGATGGAATCAACTGACTTTTTGGAGAGTTTACTAACCAACTTTGTAGAAAATTGATGCTCAGAATTGTGTGATCTGAGGCCTGAGCTCTAGACCCACAGACACTCAGCAGATCATCCAGATACAGGATGATAGATATTCCCCTCAACCTTACCTTGGAGGGATATTGCCAATACTTTCGTAAAAACCCTTGGTGCTGATGAAAGGCTGAATGGCAAGACCTTGAATTGTTAGTGGTAACCTTCCAATATGAACCTCAGATACTTCCTGTGGGATGTTTTGACTTGGATGTGATGATAGGCATCCTTCAAGTCGATGGTTGTCATGAATGCCCATTCTGGATTTGCCTTCAAGACCAATACTACTGATTCCATCTTGAAGAGTCAATACCTGACAATGGTGTTCAGGAACTTCATATTCAAAATAGTTATGACACCCCCAGAGGCCTTGGGAACCAGAAACAAGATTGAATATATTCCTGAATTTCTCTGGTATGAAGGGACAGGTTCTGTCATTTTTTACAAGGAGATCTTGAACTGCTTTCCTGAGTCCTGCTGCTTTTAATGGATCGAATATAACTTGGAGACCTTGATCAAGTTGACTTGGGGAATTGGGTCAGATTCCAGCAGGTACCCTGTTTCCAATATTTGATCTTATGGCCAAAGATGAAGGAAGAATCCCAGTCGACCTCCCCACTGGGATTGGAGACAGGGCCCGCTCCTCTTCATTGAAATTCCTTCTTGAACTTGGATTTCTGAGAGGTATCCCTCTTGAATCCTGTCCTACTCGGCTGAGAGGATGACTGCCTTCTTGGGTCATATCTATTTGCTTGATATTTTTTGGAGTCACGAAAATTCTAACCCCTGCTCTTGAATCCAAGGGACCTTCCTGGAAATGATCTAGGCCTCTTGTCCTGCTTAAGAAAGTATTTTTGCAACCCATCATTTTCATTCGGATGTCCTCTAAATGCTTGCCAAACAGCATTTGGCCTTATTTTTAGAGGAGATATCAGCACCCCAGGATTTGAGGCCAGATTCTTATGGTTATACTAATGCAAGCTAATGCAGTAGCTGACCTTAAATTCTGACCTATGACAGAATATTCCTTTTTAAGAGCAATCTCCATCTTCCTGTCCATGGCATCTTTAAAGGGGATGTATCACCCCTATACAAGTTAACCTGGATCGTTAGATTATACACCGAATATAAGTAAAAGTGTATTCTTTTTTTTTTTTTTTTTTTAAAGCTCCAGTTGGTCTAAAATGAAGTTATAAACTCTGCCTTGCATTTACTTCTGTATCGACTGCGATTACCTGCTCTGTAACCGCAGTCCGTCACTCTGCTTGTGCTCCCTTCCCTCTATCCAGCCTCCTCCGGTGATGGAGGCTTTCTGTATGTAAGCTGGAGCACTCTCATTGGCTAGATATCGACCTGTGGATCAAAGAGAAACCTGTCCCACCTCTTCTAAGTTTTTCCATTAACCTATTAGAACTAACTCTTGGGACTTTACCCCTCCAGACAAAATTCCTAAAACCTGCCTGGATAAGGTCAAGCCAACTGTATGGAAATTTCAGTGGTAACATTCTGAAAAGATAGATCCACTTAGGTAGAACATATGTCTTTATTATATTAATTCTACCCCACCAAGACAGTTCTTTTCGCCCCTACTCTTTCAGATTTTTATTTGTTATTTTTAATATACTTAGACAATTTAGTTCAACTATTCTTTTGAAATCCCTTGGGATAATTATGTATAATAGATATGTATATTCTTTTTTGTATACTCAAACCCATACTAACTTATAACTTCTAAGCTGATTTGTTTACCAGTATTATAAAACTGCACCGCAGTTTTATTGATATTTAATTTGTAATTGAATATTCAGCTATACACTTTTATTTCCATCATTAAATTCCATGGAGAGTTGACAATATCTGTTATAGTAATCAACACATCGTCAGTGTAAAGGCATATCTTGGATTCAGCATTATCTATATGGTACCCCGAATCTTTGTATTTTGTCTTATGAGCTCCGCTAAGGGCTCTATTGATATTATGTATAATATTGGGGATAATGCACACCCCTGCCTCATTCCATTTCCTAGCTCAAACCAAACTGAACAAAGGTTGGAGCCTACAGCTCTAGCCTGTGGGTTACCGTACAGGACCGTAATCGCCCCCATAATCCATCCTTCAATTCCAAATGCTCGCAAGGTTGAGAACATATATCCCCACCCGACCCTGTCAAACACCTTTTCTGCGTCGAGTGTCATGGTCAGGAGTGGAATCTGCGACCTCCAGGCCGAATCCAATATGTTCAACAATCGCCTCGTATTATTACAGGATGATCTATTTTGAATAAAACCTATCTGGTCTTTATCTACAATTGACAGAAGTATTATACTTATTTGATTGGCCAGAATTGCTGCATATAACTTTGCATCTACATTTATTAATGATATAGGCTGGTAACTAGCCACGTCTGCTGGGTTCTTATCTTTTTTTAGAATTGGTAAAATATTAGCTTGTAGTAACTCTACCAATGCCTTTTCTTTATGAGCCAGTTCTCTATATTCTCCTACCAAGTGTTCTTTTAAAAGATCTGTATACTGCCTATAAAACAAATTACTGAACCCACCTTGGCAACCTCCTCTGATACAAATAGAGCATTCAACACTTCCGGCTGTGCGGGGGATATTTTTGGTAAAACAGCATCTGCCAGATATTTGTTCATCTCTTCCTCTGTTATAATTCGATTGGTAATTTATATCGTCCCTTGTAGAACCTATTAAAAGCCGCTCCTATGTCTCTGGGTGACATAAAGTCCCAAAGCCATCAACAGTCTTTAGAAATCCAGTTCCTCACTTTTTTATTTATTCGTTAGAATATTATTAGCTCTATTTCCTTTGTGGTAGTATCTTATCTGCATTTGCTCCATATGTTTACGTATTTTATCTATCTCTTTTATTTTAATTTCTGCTGTAATGTTGTCAGTTTCATCCTGTTTTTATTTTGTTGGTGCCAATTTATTTTCATTTTTTTATTTAAATACAGAAATATACAGGTCTGCCAATGATTTTCCTTGTGCCTTATTCATATCATGTTTAAGGTTAATTAATATTCCTCTCAAAACTGACTTAAATGCACACCAAATTATACTCTTGGATAAATCATCCTGATCATTCTCCTGAAAGAAAAAAAAAATTATCCTTTCTGCTATAAACTTCTGGTTTCTTCCATTCCTCAGCACGGAGTCATCTAGTCTCCATGTTGTAATATCTTTAATATCTAAAAACATGCTGTGATCGGACCAAATATTATCCTTTATATTTATTTTAAGAGTGTTTTTAACCATTTCAGCATCCCCCCAAAAAAAATCTATTCTTGAAAAAGACCTATAGACTTAAGAATAATGTATAAAGTATTTTTCATTTGTGTGGCATAACCTTCATATGTCAAACAGATCGGCCTCCTTCAAGATTTTTTACAAAGGTCTTAGCCTGTTTAACCAGGTTTCTTATTCTTAGTTTTCCTTATATTCTTGAGAAAGGGTTCTAGTCTATCAAAATTAAAGGAATCCATTTCTTCAGTAATGTTACCTTCCTCCTCAATAGAAACTTCCGAGATAAAATCCTGCAAACTCCCTTGCTCCTCTAAATCCTCTAATCTGGTAGAGGTTCCTTCCTCAGGATCCTCCAAGTATGGACGTTTCTTAGTAAGGCTTCTTACAGGGATGAAAAGGTATCCCGCATGGATGTCTTCATCCATGCAAGAAGATCCTGAAATTGCATAGGCATTTCTTGCCCAGCAGCCTTTTTAATTCAATCTAGACAAAGTTTTGAGTTGTCCGATAATGGAACTGGCAGCACAAATTCTGGTTTTAGGCATGAACTTTTCTTCCGTGGAAGCCACAGCTTTATCCTTAGTAGAGGGCTGTTGGTATCCTATTGAAATGTCTCCCTCTATTTGGTGAACATCAAAACGCTGAGTTAAAAATATTTCATGAACAAAAAGGGTGACATCAGAATGTCGCCCCAATCAAAAGAGTGACATTCTGATGTTGCACACGTTTAAAGGGTGACATTTCAATAGGATACCTCTATAGACTAACAGATGATGGATGAAATAAATGTTTGATGTTCCAACTAAGTGGACAAAATGTAAAGTTGTACCTCTTCCATCTGTGTCTTAACCCTTTGAGTCTCAAAGAGGTCCGAGGACCCCTCTGGCATTCAAAGGTTAAATGTAAAGTTGTACCTCTTCCATAGGATACCCCGAAGTTCTGTAGTCTATATCATGATACTGCAGAGATTTAAGAACATCACGTGTGCGAGCCCAATTCACACAGGGTTGTGCAATCGTCTATGATGATGCCTGTTCAACTAGAGCGTTGTATGGGTTTTTGTGGTATGGCACTTTAAGAGGGGGTCTACTGTCAAATGATTCTCTTTATTACCAGATTCAATAGTAGAACTTTACATTTTGTCCTCTTTGTTGGAACATCAAACATTTATTTTACCCATCATATGTTAGTCTAAAGAGGTATCCTATTGAAATGTCACCCTCTATTTGGGAACCTAAGTGTGCGACATCAGTATGTCGCTCTTTAGATTTGGGTGACATTCTGATGTCGCCCTTTTCATTCAGGCAACATTTTTAATGTGCTGTTTTGATGATCGCCAATAGAGGGCGACATTTCAATAGTGCACCAGGGCTGATTATGTGTTACAAAAGCGGAATGCACATCTGATTGGCACACGCAAAAGCGATTTACCAAAATTTCAGTCTCTGTTGTTGGCCGCAAGAGGGGAGGAAGAAACAGAACCCTGGGATGCCAGCCACCGCTCAAGGGGTGTAATGCACAGATGGAGGGTGCTTCAAGGGAACCAGCCGCCAGAGTGGCAGCACTGACTCGCGGCCATAATGTGGTAAATAAAGAGAAAATAAATTACTAGCAAGCTGTTTAAGGCCCAAACACTAAAGACTGCAAGCTGAGGTGAAGGGGCTTCCTTAAATGATGTTTGATTGATCCTACCCAGGCAGATGGGCAAAGACAATACCCATAGTGCATTGCCAGGGATAGGACATAGACTTCACATTCCAGCCCTCTCGACCATTGACATCCCAGGAGTAAACAACTGGAAAGTGGACCCTCTCAGCAGATAGGCCATAGATCCAGGTGAATAGGAGTTAAACCAGGAGATAGTTCTTCAACTCACTGGGGAATGCTATAGAGGCCTTATGGCCCCCTGCCTCAATGAAAAACTGCAAGAGCAAGGCAGTGGACACCTTTCTGGTACCCTGGAAGTACACTCCAGTGTTAACCTTTCCTCTGATTACCATGCTTACCAGAGTGATTGCTAAGCTCGAAAGAGAATGAGCTCTAGCTCTACTCAGTGCTCTATTTTGGCCAAGAAGGGTTGGGTTCCCCATCTGTTGGGTATAGCAGTAGAGGATCCTTGGCTCCTTCTTCTGGTGAGGACCTTCTTACTCAAGATCCTTTTCACACTCTCAGTCTGTCCAACCTCACTTTAACAGTGTGGAACTTGGAACTAGAGCAAAGGACTGAGTCATACAATTGCTCATGCCATGAGGAGAGTCCCTTAACCTCCATAGGCAACAATCTATCATCAGATCTGGACTATATACTTTGTTTTTTGTGATAAGCATAAACTTGATCATCTTCGTGTCAAGCCTCCCTACGTTCTGAACGTTTTGCAAACTGTACTTGAAGGAGGTTTAAGATAAAGCACTCTTAAGGTTCAAATTTCATCCTTACCAGTCCTGTTCCAGGAGGAGTGCTGCGATTCCTCAGATTCAAATATTTCAAGGTACAACTCATAGTTCTTCTATATTAGGATCTTACTTGTCTCTGGCACTAAATCTAGCCCTGGAAGTACTTCTGTCTCTATTCGAGCCTTTGTTTTCAGCTTCTCTCAAACATGACACAAAATAATTTTCCTTAATGCCATCACTTTAAGAACTCAGTGCTCTATCCTGCAGACCGGGTCTTTTACTAAGCCCAAGTTCTCTTCCAAACAGAAAGCCTCTCCTGGTTAGTGTGCCCTGCTGTTTGCATAGCATCTCTACCCGTGCCTTTAGAGCTAGCAAAGCAGAAGAAAAAGGTTACACCTAAACTAGCTTTACTTTGTGGAGGGTGTATAGGGCAGCATTAGGGAGCACCTTCAGTTTGGCATGCCATCTCCTGGAAGACTACTATACCCCATGGTCCCTGCATTCCTCAGTGAACTATAGAAGAGGAGGTGATATAAGAGGATATATTCTATAAACAAACACACACCAAACCAGTTATAAATCTGTGCTGTAAGATTTAATCACTAACCAGCAGTCAGGCTCCCTTACAAGCAATTTCTATTGTTAATTAATATGCACCCATCATTTTCCTTTTCTCTTGGACTCATTAAGGGTTCTTATTGTGTACTTCCCTGAGATGGGATGCTTGGGAGCATGTATTCTTTGTATATCACCAATATACACCTTCTGAATAATCACGATCTGCATATGGCTAAAAGTTTGCCACTGGTAACATTATAAAACTGCAATAAATCTGTATTGTAATAAGTTTAATAACACTGCAGTGAAAATATACTTCACTACAGAAGACGTGTTAATTTAGGTTTGCAGTTTTGCTTTAAAATGGTCATCTTTAACTCAAAGGGACAGGAACTGCTATAGTGCAGTTTTGGTTAGTTTGACTTTAATATAAATGTATATAAACTTAAAGGTATAGTAATACTTGTATATTACTAATCCCTATAATGTAGCTATACTTGTATATTACTAATCCCCATAATGTAGCTATTTAAAAAGTTAATTCAATTGCTCCCAGGTTCATCTCTCAAACCTTCATGGTTTGGATCTCAGCCCAGCTGCAGAGCCGCCTGATGAAAAATAAAACCCAATATCCCTGAAGTCAGTACAATGCTGACTTCAGGGAAGGGGGAAACTTTGCTTACAGTTTTCTTTCAAGCCATAAAAGGTCAGAGATAAACCTGGGGGCAATTGAATTATTTGTTAAATAGTTACACTATGGGGATTAGTAATATTAAATTATTACTATCCTTTTAAGAGGACATGTCAAAACATAATTAAAAAGTAGATTAGGGAGTCACTGGTCTTATGGCCTTTGCCCTGAATAGCTTTGTACAGACAACACAAGATGAACCATTTATGATTGAACTTCTCTATGGGGAATAGAGTCCCCTTTCTTAAATGAGGACCCTGAAGAGTAAGAGGTGTTATACCCTAAAGGTGTGATATGCCTCTACACTGAAAAGATTAAAAGCACCATTTATATCAGGTTTTGTATATGTCTCCCTGTAGTGTGGCTGGTATGGTCCATAATTGCTCGTCTTTAGCTATCCAAGGCTTAGACTCAGTTGGTGAGTGTTAGTTATAATGGAAATACTTAGACATGTACACAAATTGTTTATTCAAGTGTTAATTGCACAGAAACCAAAAACAGTCACGCACACCCACCAGTTTTATATAACCTAATCCTGTTAGCAAAATATAAGTTGTAGGCACAATCATAGTTTACATTCTATTACTACCACATTTTCTTCTTTCCCCAGTGAACAGCAGAAACATTTGCCTTCTTGAATGTGAAAGCCACCATTAGTTTATTGCTTGGTTTATTACACGACCATTTAAGCGGGAGAAGTCTTGCATTTCCATTTCTTCCTCCACAGCCAAGCCATCAGGGTTGTTATCCATGTCTGACACCAAGTCAGATATGCTGAAGTCTGGCACCTGGCAAGAGAACCATTTACTCTTAGTAAGATTACAGATTTTCTACTAAATCAGCATTAGTAATGAGTGATACTTTCAGTATAATCAGTTTGTCAGTGGTTCCCAATCCTGTTCTTAGGGGCCTCCAACATTTTTTGTTTTGGCCTTTCCTGTTAGAGTGGTAGTAAGACTCATTTAACCAAATCCTGTACTCAAACCAAAAAAATCTTAAGTCTAAAATGTTCCTGACTAGGGTCCTCCAATACGTTGAAACCAGAGTTTGTTGCATTTCTAGATTTAAGAAATATCTAGTCCATGGCTGCCAGCTGAACAGTTTAAACCTAGTATGACATTTGTTTACATCTCACTAGCACATTAAAGGGGAATACAAATTCCTTGCAAAGTCTGAGTGTAAGTCATTTGTGCACATACCCTACTAGAACTCATTTAACGTCCTGCCTTTCAAAAAAAAAAAAAAAAAAACAAAAAAAAAAAAAACTACAAACCACAAACACAGGGTGGTGGTGAAAGAAGAGTCTTTACTAATGCAATCCCTTTACTGTAATGCAGTGTAGACCGTAAACTTGCTAGTATTCAGTTTTTCTAAAAGATCCAAGTGGCTTAGTGTCAAACATCTTTAGAAATTTAAAGAGATAGCAGTATGGTGTAAAATTATTGTAGGGTAAAAAAACAAGGGTACTCCTACTACTGGAGGTAGTTTGTTCAGGTTATTGCAGCTCAATGTTTGCTTTAGCAGCATCTCACTGGACTGAAATTGTACAGCTGCAGATCTGTCCACAGGATGGTGTAACAGTGGCACCGATTGCAGCTCAGTAACTTGAATGAAGCACCTCAGTAGTAGGGGCACCTTTGTTTTACTTAGGATAAACCCTGAAATCTAAAATCTATATTCCCCAAACATTAATATTCGTTTAGGTTATGGAAGAGCATGCATCCACCATTTCAATATGCTTGTACAGCAAATTAGAACATTAGCAGTAATGAGCAAACTAGCAATATGGAGAGAAAAAAAAAAAAAAGCTAGAGCCAGGCAATTCAAGTATTTATTTTAGATACAAAGGTACAAAAAAGGTGAATACAAAGTGTGACCATGGGTGATCTTGAACATACTAGTTTACTGCGGATGCAGGTCCTTCATACAACTTACAACATTTTAAGTACAGGTGATAAGAGTTTAAGTGCCAATGGAATGCTTGCTACTAGAAACCAGTGTCAAGAGGTTATGGATTTTGCCAGAGATTTTATTTTAAATCCAGTGCAGCCTAGTAAAGCTAAACAAGCCAGCAACCATAACCAATTGCTTTGTTGTAATTCCAGCAGCCGTGAGTTAGTGAATTTGTAGGTAAACCTGAGGTGTCAAGAAAGCAATTAAGTTATTTAACAAGATTATTCATGTTTAGTGATATTGCCACTTCTGGTTATGGCCAAGTGCAAATTGTGACTAAAATTATAAATAAATTTGAGGTTCAGTTCAGTCTTCACTCCTGGTTGGAGGCCTCATCCCCATCACCTTCTTGCTCACCATGTGGACTACCAGCCAGCTGGGGGTAAAAAGGACCTACCAGCCAGTTAAGTGGTGTATTGTTGACCACATAATCCATGACATCCTCCATAGATTCCTTCATTTTCTGAAGTTGTCCTTTACTGTTTGTCAGTATGCCATCAGATACTTCTTTGAGGGAGGAGACGGAGCGGAAATTGTGGTACATTTCTCCAGCCATAGAGCTAACACGATTAGCCTTTTCTTGTATGTTCTGTGGTAAGCCTTGTACACTGGTTACCAGGGAGAAACAGGTGGTCTGAAGTTGCTGAGTCAAGTGCCGTGTCATGGTCAGGATGCGAGATTCAATTTGCTGAGGGAAAAAAAAAAAAAAAAAAAAAAAAAAAAAAAAAGATATTGAATACCACAAAAGATGAACTACAGTAGCTTTTAGCTAACTTTGGTCCTCAAGGCACAGCCTCATGTTTTCATGATATCTAATTATTCATAGGTGGGTAATTGAGACTCAGCTAGGCATGGGTTGATGAACCAACAGCTGAGAGTTTGAGAAGGGATTGGGGGAAAACAGGGGAGAGAAGTGCCCTAAAGGACTGGAATAGGTAGGCTATATCTCTGCAGTATGAGTGTCCAATTTAGATTACCAAGTGGGCCAACTAGTTTACATCTTGAGACTGATAAGAAGGATACTACAGCTTGCATCAAACTATATTAAAAGTTGACATGTCACCTTTAAAGGGAAAATTTACACACATGCAAGAGTAATCCCATTGCTGAGGTATTTCATACTGATATTACTGCAACTAACATGCATCTTGTGAAGTATCCCAGATGGCCGAAATTTTATAGTAGCACTTGCTACACCATCCTATGAAGGATTATGGTCAACTGACCAGATGACAGGATGGTGTAGCAACAGCGCCACTAGACTCAGGCCACTGAGATACTGAAGTTTGAGCTGCAATAACTAGCTAAAAAAACAGTGGGAGTAACCCTTGTTTTTATGCAAGGATAAAGCCTACACTATGATACTATATTAAGGATAACTATACGGTTAGCTTAACACAATACACATCTATTATACACTAGTATTTTCTCTGTAAAATAGTGACGTGCCATGACCAGTTTCCAGTTACCCACACACTATGCTAGAAATGTTATAAAATATATATATGCATCCCAATTAAGAAAGTTACCTCAGCACTTTCTATCTCTCCATCTACAGACTGTCCTGTGGTTTTGGTCCATTCCACCCATGTGTTGTAGAGCTTCTGGTTGGCATTGTTCACATTCTTTCTTGCAAACTCAATCTAAAAAAAAAAAAAAAGTTACAGTACTTTGAGGTGGTAAAATACCCTTTCACCATTCTAGAGTTGGGAGAGAACAGCAAGTGCAAGATAAGCAAGAACGTCAGAGCAAGCAGGCAGCACCACCAGTGACAAGACTTCCAACTTTTATACCAAGTTTTTAGAACATTTAATTTGCTAGTGAAATGCAGTGGAAGCCTCAATCTCTAGCATTCAAGCATTCATGGGGCAAGAGCCCCCACGAGTAGTAGGTTTGCATGTTGCTCTAGGAATGTTGAGCTTGACAGGAAGCCAGCCATTAAGGCTAACTGAGAAGCTTTGCATTTACCAAGTCAACAGTCTTATTAAGCTGAGAGATCGCTTCCTGGCTCTTAGATTTGGCATCCTGGATTTGAGACAAAGCTTTCTGATAGGCACGCTTGCGAGTTTTCGAAGACAGTGATCCCAGCCTGACATAGTAGTTGGGCTGAGGTGTTCCAGCTTCAAATCCCTTTGTATTTGATGCTTCTATTGCTAGAAGAAAAAGAAAGGGAGTGACTAACATTTATCAAGTCAAATGTACACTCTGTACAAAGCCCTTTGAAACCTAACCCAGTACTTAGTTTGCATCTGTTACAAGATTTGGCAAGTTAGTGCTGGTTAACATCTGAATGTCAAATAATTTAAATGGAACCACACACTAAGGCAATGGCTTACTAGGTGACAGTTTTGCATTTTGTAAATTGACACTAGACTACAATCGGAAAGTCTAGTGCCACTTAAAAGTACATTCAGGCCAGTTTAAGTTGAGATATGCACCAAGTTAGATTTAAACTAGAGATCCATATACATGCAATGCACATTTAACCCTTTGAGTGCCAGAGAGGTATGGAATGCATTGCAAAGCAATGTGTTCCGTACCTCTGGCACTCAAAGGGTTAAAGAGATGTTTGGCGGGGGGGGGGGGGGGGGACCACAAACCACACACACAAGTTACTCCCAAGGTAAGTTTACCTTTTTAAAGGGATAGTAATGTTTCACAATAAGAGCAGCTCCAATTAATCTTCATAGTATTTGGCCCTTGAAAAGTGTTCATTCAATACTGTCAGAGTTGTAGTTCAAGAGTAATTGAATGATAAAGTATACCCCTCCCACCCTTTTTACTGATGTAACAGTACTCTCCTCAGAACAGAAAGGTGGTGTCCAGATGGCTTGCAAAGGGGGACAATCTTCCATTAGCATAAGGGGAAAAGCCTGTCATGGGGGGCAGAATTTTCATTGTTCTCACAGTAAGAAGATTGTCCCTTGCTGTGAGCTGTGTTGTCTTGAGACCATATTCCACATCTAAGGGGGGGGTGGCTTACACCAGGTAAGAGGGGCAGAAGGGGGATACTTAATTACTCTTAAACTACAGCTGACAGTAGTGAAAACTCCATGGCCCAAATACTATGAAAATTAATTGGAGCTGCTGTTTGTAAAACACTATACCTTTAAGACAGGGACCAGGCACCAAGTGAACTAAATGCCATGGGGGGAGGGGAGTTGCTGAAGCCCACACAAACCTCTTGTACAAGTAGGCAAATTTTTTTTTTTTTTTTAACAAACACCAACAGTGCTTAATTGCAGCAAGGTAATTTCCCATGTTTACAAGTCGAAACCAGACACTGAGTGGAACTTCATCAAGATGTGGGAGAAGCAATGAATCTGATACAGTGCATTTCCCCATGATCACGGACATCTATTGTTCATTCCAATAACTGTTTACAACACCCACTGCCTATATTTGCCATCTTGAAATCTGATGGAGTCCCTGATCTCCATTCACAAAATCGCTCAATTGATTATTAAGCTATACCCAGAGAGAATCTGGCCACTGCTGAATCTGCAAGGAAATACTTTTGTCCTTGAAAGCCATTTGCAGTTTTATGAATTCTCCCTGTAAGCCTTTCCCAAACATACTGGAGTAGTTTGGCTAAAATAAACTTACCCAGCTCCTCATCTGTTGGTGGCAAGTATTTTTCAAGCAGGGTCTCAGATGTGGTTAATGCAGTGTCAACACCAGTGCTAACCATTTGCACTACGCCACTTCCCAGTACAGTGTTAATGCTGCCATTCACAACAGCTTTTGTCATCTCAACACTGTCAAACACAGCACCTTTTGTTTTATCGACTACTCCTGTAATAGTATTTATAACAGTGTTTTTGGCACCAGCCACAGCATCAGAAGCATTGGCTACAATCTAGAAGAAAAACACACACATTTTACTTTTTTGCATTAAGATAAAATGTCACTTTGCAGTTAGGAACTTTGAATGGCAGTGCTTTTACCAAGTCTGCTTCTCTGCAGGGTAGACCAGCACATTCTCAGCTGCCCTGTTCCAAAATGGCTACAGTTAATCCTGTACTGGAATGCAGCCTGGAAGCACGACTGCCACACTGGGAGGAACCCCACATGCACCCCCACAAACACCTGCAGTCTATGAAAGCTGTATGCCCAACAAGAGACTCAGTTCAGTCAAGGTCCCACCAGGTCTTCACATGTATCTTCTCTCCCACTATAATCCCAGATTCATCTATTAGCATGCCTACCGATAGGCTACTATTGCGATATTGGCCAAAAGAGGGCAGTTATGGTGTATACTATCCCTAATGTCTACTTAAAAGTATTTCTCCAAGTCTTTAGATTAAAACTAGAAGAATGCACTAAATGGAAGTCCTTAATTTTATGTACTTTATGTACTTCAAAAGTTATGCAGAGATAAAGATCACCCACCCCTTCTGAACCTAATTGGGTTGTGTGGCTCAACAGCTGCAGACAGGGACAAACCTCTCCAAGTATAAGGGAAATCCCTTTGCTTACTGAAGTTTGTCCCTCACTGCAGCCATCCGGACCAGCCTGCAGCTTCTGGTGACGTAGCAGTAAGGGGTGAGTGAGGGAGCATAACTTTTGAAGTACAGAAAATTAAGGATTTCCATTTAGTGCATTCTTCTAGTTTTAATATAAAGAAGACTGAGAAATACTTTTAAGTAGACATTACTGACACTAACTTGGATCATAATACTTAAACAAAACACAGCTCTGACTTTTCGTTATATTATTTGTTCCATATAGAGCTGTATTTCAATATCAGTCTTGTACTTCAGCAATTGACTGAGGAAGGATCCCCTCCCACCCTTTATAGCTGCCGCCCATCAGTTGTGGAATCTGGTTCTGGGACCAGACAGATCACAGCGAGGGACAGTGTTCATGCAGAAGTATAAGGAAACCTGGCATCCCTTGGAGGGCATGATTTTCCTTATGCTTACTGAACATTGTCCCTTGCTGTGCTACATCTGGACCAGCTTTGAGAGGCAGACTGATGCAGGTGGAAGGGGCCAGAGGCTGATCCCCATTCAACTGCTGCTGAACTAAGACTTATAGTACTGAAATACAATGCTACATGGGACAACTTGTATGAAGAATCAGCTGTGTTTTGTTATGAGACCACTCAATAGAAGCCCCATTTTGGTGAATTACTAGTCAGAGCTCTATACTTTAAAAGTGATCTTCCATGAGCACCTAACTTTGTGCTGCAGTCACCCAGCCTGGAAGGTTGCAAATATTAGAGTCCTATGAAGGGTAAATGAGTAGTTTAGAGAAATGGTAACATCCCATAGCTCTTGGGTCACAGCCTAGAGTTTAAAAAAAAAAACAAAAAAAAAAAAAAACACAAGTGTGTGGGGGGTGGATTCTAGGGAAGCTATCCTGCCATCCCCTCTAAATACTCACTTTAGCTATAGCTCATTCTAGATAGAATAAGGGTGCCCCAACTCAAGGATTTGGGCTCATCCTTAAACATTAATTCTGACCAGTTCCAGCAAGGATCTCCCAAGTACAGAAACATTATGCACTATAGGGACTGTACCTAGGCACTCCATTGTGGTATTTAAGCATGGATTCAATACATAGGCAGTGCATTTCAGCTGTCATTTAACTGCAGACTCTGAAGAGAACTACCATCAGTCTACATTAAAGTGTTTTTATACCATGTTAAAAGTAGCACACATTTAAGTAGTCTGCATAGTCAATGGCTGGTTGAGAACTACAACTTTGAACATACACAATAGCTGGAGTGCCACATGTTGCCTACTGCTGGCCAAAGCTATTTTAGCATGTCAAAAGACTTTCTAAAATAAAATGTAGAGTTACCTTGTCGCTGGATTGATAAAGAATAGGCAGCTTCTCTTCGATTTTGTCAAGACCCACACATGCAATGTTGTTGGCAATATTAACTATTAAAAAAAAAAAAAAAAAAAAAAAAAAAAAAAAAAAAAAAAGAGAGAAGGAGAAAATAAGTTTAGTCAAGTCCCTTTCATAACAAGATTAGCAATAGATTCCAGTGGAAGCATGCCAAGTCAGTGGTCAAGGACATTTGAAAGTGTGTCTAGCAGAGTTAAGTAGGCAAGAGTTCATTTCAGCTTTGTTGCAGTTTTAAGCCTCCAGATCTGGTGCATTTTAATATGTGCAATTCTTGCCCTATACCAGATTAAAAAGGGGAATTCTAGTTTTCCCTGCTGTAACAAAGGGTGTGGGTCTCTCTTGAACCTCCACATAAAGGATTACAGAGTGAACACTTGGGTTCCATTTTCTCTAGTCAACCATGTACAATATTCTACTAAACATTAATGGAGAGGGTCTAATTCTACTTTTGGCTTTATGGTTTACATTTTGCCTCCAAGTAAAAGGCAATGTTTCTACTGCAGTTAGTTTCTTGCCAAGTAAATATACTCCACAGCTAGAAACAGTAGGTACTCTTTCTATATTGTAGTTTGAGAAAGCAAACACTGAGCTGTTAGCAAGTTCGCTTCCTTGACCATTTTAGAGTACTGCACACTACCTTCCTAGATTATGCTCGGGCACAAAGGAGGAGCATGGAAAGAAAAATCTATGAAATATAAATAGACACTATAGAAAGTTGAACTGCAATTTTATTGTGCAAATACCCCAGATTGCTGTAGGATACAGCAATGTCCATTAAAATGGATCTGTCACCTTGATTCAAGTTATATCTTCAAAAGCTTTACTCAAATACTTCCTATGTATTCTTAGCCAAAATATCAGAATTTGCAAAGTTTAGGAGACATTTGCATTTATTCCTATGTGAGCCGAGTACTGTACCAAGACCAAATCAGATTTGTACTGAAGACCCCTCCCCCCACACCTACTTAAAGGGATAGTAATACTTCATTTTAACTTTATTTTATTTTGTAGGCATTAAAAAAACATGAAGAATGATATAAGTCTTCTCTCAAACCTTTATGGTTTATGAGATATTCACAAGCAAAGTTCCCCTCCCCGCCCCTTTTACCTAGTGCAAGCCATCTCTTCTCAGATGTGAGTCTGGTTGTATGACAGTACAGATAACAGAAGGGGACAATTTTCTTTGTATGAAAACAATGAAAGCCCTTCCCCCCTTGACAAGTTTTTCAGCTTTTTCCATTATCTTAATTGAAGATTGTCCCTCTCTGCAGTCTACCTGGGCATCTACCTTCTGATCTGGTTGAACAGGGGGGGGGATACTTTGTGAATATCTCTTAAACCATAAAGGTTTCAGAGATAAGACTTATATCATTCTTCGTGTTTTTTTTAATGCCTACAAAATAAAATAAAGTTAAAACGAAGTATTACTATCCCTTTAAACTAGGTACTTGCTGGACTTAAAGGGATAGTAATACTTCATTTTAACTTTATTTTATTTTGTAGGCATTAAAAAAACATGAATGATCCAAGTCTTATCTCTCAATCCTTTATGGTTTATGAGATATTCACAAGCAAAATTTCCCCTCCCGCCCCTTTTACCTAGTGTAAACAATCTCTTCTCAAATGTGGATCAGGTTGTATGACAGGACAGATAACAGAAGGGGACAATTTTCTTTGTATGAAAACAATGAAAGCCCTTCCCCCCCTTGACAAGTTTTTCAGCTTTTTCCCTTATCTTAACTGAAGATTGTCTCTCTGCAGTCTACCTGGGCACCTCCCTTCTGATCTGGTTGAACGGGGGGGGGGGGGATATTTTGTTTGTGAATATCTCTTAAACCATAAAGGTTTGAGAGATAAGACTTATATCATTCTTCATGTTTTTTTTAATGCCTACAAAATAAAATAAAGTTAAAACGAAGTATTACTATCCCTTTAACATGACATTCACTGTAGATTACCTAGAATTAATGCAGTATTGTAGATTGACAGGGTAAGGCACATTAGTTATAGAACTATAGGCGATGTAATTTACTCATTACAACACAGTCTGTAGCAGCTCAAGTCACTACAATCTTACTTTGTGGTTCCAGTTTCTGTATGATTGGCATGGCACTTGTCATGGCTACCGATGTGATGCTGTTCACACTTTTCTCTGCCACATCACATACAGACTTCAAGTATGGGTGGTTGTCTTTTGTGTTGGCGTAAGCTGAAGACACCATGTCATAAGTGGAGCTCACCAAGGGCAGGTTTACCAGCCTCTGCACAACATTCTAGAGGCAACACAATAGCATTTCAGAATCAGATTAGTTTCTCAAATAATGTTTATTATAAAAACAAAATAGATTAGAATGATTACTGTAGTGACAGCTTCAGTTTAGGTCTGAGACAAGGCAGGAAGACAAATTTATTTACACCCTATTCTAAGCCCACACAGAACTTTAACACCCAATAGGGCTTAAGGGATGAGGAAGTTATAATCTAGGTTTTATTCACAGTGCTCAAACTTATTTCGGCCGCAGTATCAGAGTGGCCTGAAGTTGTACAGTTGTGCTGTTACTACGCCATCCTATGGAGATTTACGGTCAACTGACCAAATCTGTCCATAGGAAGGTGTAGCAACAGCACCACTAAAGTGTCAGACCACTGCAAACAGAAATGTAAAGCCACAAAACAAGATTGAGCTGTATGAACTTTGTTTAAAAGCTCTGTAGTGGCAGTACCCTTGTTTTACACAGGGGTATAAACACTTAAAATGTGAAAAACATATTGCAGTATTAATATCCCTTTAAGTCACAATCAGGCCTCAAGTATAAAAGCAATGTGGAGCAATACTGAGGCAAGCCACCATAACTATAGGGTACAATATCCCATTGATTTAATTTGGCTTTTAACTCCTTAACAATAAATACATCAGAAATAATTCTCTTATTGCATGTCTTGTTACAAAGCAAAGATTTGAGGGAAGACAAAGACACACTAAAGATACTGGATAACAGCAGTTATCATTTAAGGGAAGGACTGGTTCAATACCATATCAAGTCAGACCCAGTTAGGTCTAATGTATATACTACATCTCTTAAAAACCACTGAACTATATTAGTACCAAGTTAAAAAATTGACAAACTTAAAACCCAATAACTGTATACTTAGTGTGTTAGTTATAAAGTCGCCTCTCATTTTGTGGGCTTAGGAGGATGAGGTCATCTGCAATTCAGTATTAGCCCTTTAGGTTGCTAGGATCCTTGACTACGGAGTGAACGGATTCTATCCCCCAATCATGGTTCCTAGTAATCTAAATAAGGGTTAATAGCGAATGATATATGACCTCATACTCCTTAGCCCACCAAGTGAGTGAGGAGACACCAAGTGTACAGTTCATAGGTTTTAAGCTTGTCTTTTTTTTTTTTTTTATAGTTGGGGATTTTAAGAGATCTAGTAGTGATTTTCAGCCAGGGTGCCGTGGCACTTTGGTGTGCCATGGACATTAACTTAGGGTGCCCCATGTTTTCTATGAAGAAAAACAAAAGTGGACTTAAAGATTTGTGTAAGCTTGTTATTATGATTGTAAGACCTAATTTTAACTGTGTATTTATGTATGGTACCCTCATTATGCCCTTGATAAAGTACGTTATATTAGGGGTGCTCCGAATGTTCTAGATTACGTGTTAGGAATGCTCAGACAAAAAAAAAAATAAAAAAAAACATTTGAGAACCACTGACCTAGTACACAGATTAGAGACCCAATTTGATTGGATTCAATATAATATTGAACTGGCCTTTCCCTTATGATAAGCTTGTTATCCAGTATCTTTTCTGGATCAAAATTTTTGCCTTTAAAGGGATAGTAATACTTCATTTTAACTTTATTTTATTTTGTAGGCATTAAAAAAACATGAAGACTGATATAAGTGTTATCTCTGAAACCTTTATGGTTTAAGAGATATTCACAAACAAAGTATCCCCCCCGTTCAACCAGATCAGAAGGGAGGTGCCCAGGTAGACTGCAGAGAGGGACAATCTTCAATTAAGATGAGGGAAAAAGCTGAAAAACTTGTCAAGGGGGGCAGGGATTTCATTGTTTTCATACAAAGAAAATTGTCCCCTTCTGTTATCTGTCCTGTCATACAACCAGACTCACATCTGAGAAGAGATGGCTTACACTAGGAAAAAGGGGCGGGGAGGGGAACTTTGCTTGTGAATATCTCATAAACCATAAAGGTTTGAGAGATAAGACATATCATTCTTTATTTTATTTTGTAGGCATTAAAAAAACATGAAGTTAAAACGAAGTATTACTATCCCTTTAAGGCTAACACATTAAAAGGAGGTAAAGTGATATCCACCACATTGCAGTACACACCCCACTCAGTGTCAAGGGGTTAACATCCTCCTGAAGAAGTGCCTTAATGCCAGATACATAGGAATATAATGCCGATGTAACCAATGTACCATAAGGAAAAGTTCAAAGTCTCCTATATTTAAAAGTGAGCTTTTAACTATTTGACAGCTAGGTCTCCAGGGAGGGCTAGTGTATGTACTAGTTGAGGGGGCTCAAATACAGTCCCATTTCTCAGTTAAAGGAATGTCCTGTTGACAACTTTAGCCACCAAAACCTTAAAAAGTTAAAATAAAAACATTTCGGCTACCATAAGGCTTAAGGCTTTATCCCAAATTTGTCCTAAACTCTTTAAACTAAAGAGGACCCAGTTAATCTGAAAATAGTATCCAACTTCATGTACGGTTAAGATCTGTAACTAGGCTGAGATAACAGCCTCACAGAGGCATACAATCAAGATGTACATTATACTTTTGAACTCTGGGTAGTCAGTCATTGGATATGCAAGACTAGATTTTAGGTACAAGAAAAAAAAATATAACAAAGTACAATAAGCTGAAGCGTTGCACTTATGAAGCAGAGTGGGAAGAGAAAAACAAATGCCTGGGGGTAGAAAATTGGTGTTTGAGGGCTTAAACATCCTGTCTGCCAAGTAGCACGTGATCTATCATTCACTAGGCCATATGAATCAGAAACAGTTCTAAGGAAAAACAAATCATCATAGGGAAGAACTAAAACTTACTCAACGCTTTGGAGACCCGTTACACTTAAATAAAAAGCCCTGAGCATGCTACTTCAAACCAGGGTGTCAAGATCCATTTTTACAGCGTATATTTGATTCTTATGATGCAATTGTAGAGCAAGGCGCTGCGTTATAGATTAGAGTTCTAAAGAACCACATTTATATAAAATTTTAACCCACCGAGTGGGTCACAGTAGGTTAAAAGACCATGTAGGTAAATAGGAACTTTATCTCCCCTACAACGCTGCGTTTGCTTCATAATTCCACATCGATACTTTAGAGAACAGGACCTATATTTGATCGAAAAAACTAGCGTTTGTGAATTATTAACACGTTAGAAAGAGCCCATAATGATGGCAAGATGTCAGGGTTCCTTAAACGCAAGACCATTTAAACCATACCTGTTGCTGTTCTGCTACTTCAGACATTTTTGCCAAATAGGACCTATTAAAAGAATAAAACACAGTCACCAGCTAACCCATGAGGATCAAGCCAAACATATTAGTCAAGGATTAAGCGTACTATTGATTTTACCATCAACCCTTATAGTACCACATTTGGGACGCTTCGCAATTCGCTGGATTCCCCTCTACCACCCTATAGCCCACCAGCTCTAGAGAACTACAACGATCATAATCGCCAGTCAGCCATCAACAGCTGAAGCATCACACGCTGTCTATCATAATAATGCAAAACCAGTACCTACCGTACACGCTGATGCGTTTATTCCCCGAACCAGATAACAAAATATATCCAACAAAGAAGGAAGCCACTCACACACTAGCTGCAATTATTCTTGCGCACTGGTATTTATAGAATGTACATTACGCCCTGCTATCGCGAGGATATCTCCTTAAGCCTTCCCACTTGTCAGCTGACTGTCTCGGGACTGTTGCTGTAATTGTCTGATGCTGTGTAGTCGTGGAACGTTACGATGTTGTAAGAGTTACAGGTCAAGGCCACTCTGATTGTGCTTGAGCCATTTTTCCAAAGTGAAAGTGACCTTTTTTATTGCATCTGTAAATGTATTGTGATTTTAACCCATTAAAGACCAGGCAAATCTGGTGTGGTTTGCACTTAAGGACCAGAGCAATTTTGACTGTTTTTGAGTATGTCTTTAATTTGATCTTCTCAAGTGTCCCTCTTTTAGACCCAAATCCCTCTGTTCCTGTTTCCCACACTGATGTCCCTTTTTTAGAAGATCAAATTGTGTGGTGTGTATATAAGAGTATCATATTGCTCCACAGCTATAAAACTCACATTGTTGTTAGTGTTTAGAAATGAATCTGTGTAAATAAAATACTTTGATCTTGTTATAAGTCTTTTATTATATTACACAAAAAGGTCTCAATAAGTCAAAAATAGCCTAAAAATACTTGGTAATGCCCCACCCATCAGCCACGCCCCCAGCTATACCCCCTAAAACACAAGTGTCCCTCTTTGGCAATCTGAAATAATAATGTTTTAAAAATCTTCATGGGAACAGTGAGGTACCCTGAGCTGGTGCATAATAAGAACCTGTCCCATGATGTCCAACATGCCAGTGGAAAATGTCACCAGGTGTTTGGACATGACCTGCTGCCTCCATTGCCCTCAGGCTCTCCATCACGTGGGCCTTGTTTCTTTCCAACCTCCTCAGTGACCTGGCACACCTCCAGGCCTCCTGAAGTTGCCTCCTTTTGATGGCCACACACTCCGCATCCATTACTATGTGCTGCTGTGGCTTGCTTGTTGAGCCGTAGCTTGCATACAGCAGCATGGCCACTGTCTCCTGCATCCAGTGCCTTCCTGTCGGTGGTGTTCATGCCCGGTGGGCTGGCTGCTGCATTGTGGTGGTGGTGCCTGGTGGGCTGGATACTGCTGCAGTGGTGGTGGTGCCTGGTGGGCTGAATACTGCTGCAGTGGCGATGGTGACTGGTGGACTGGATACTGCTGCAGTGGTGGTGGTGCCTAGTGGGTTGGCTGCTGCTGCAGTGGTGGTAGTGGTGGTAGAGCTCGGGAGGTAGTGGGCTCATCAGAGGAGCTTGCCCCATAGTCCCCTGCATATGCAGGCATGTATGCTGTGTGGGGAAATGACATGATGTAATTAGTGAGGTAAGCTATGACAGGAGTGCTGCAAGACTGTGACATTAACATGTGAGCTGTTGAGTGGACGGATGGTATCCATTGCATTTGCAATGCATTGCTTTCCAATGCATTGGTTACCATCTTGACACACACTAATTGCTGAACTTGACATGATCTAATACATTGATTCAAATAACCTACAGTGGTGTAGCTTTAGTCATCATGTGTATCATGAGGTATGAGTGCACTTTGGACAAAAAGGGCAGGTGCTCAAGCCCCCCTCAGTGTCTATGTGTGCACGTGCCTGCATGTCAAGTTCAGCAATTAGTGTGTGTCAGGATGGTAACCAATGCATTGGAAAGCAATGCATTGCAAATGCAATGGATACCATCCTGACACTCAACAGCTCACATGTTAATGTCACAGTCTTGCAGCACTCCTGTCATAGCTTACCTAGCCATGGGGATGCCTTGCCATCCCCATACATCTGGATACATGTGGTGAACAAACCTGAACATCACATCTTGAGTGATTCAAGCCCATTGCATGTACAACACATAGGCTTCAACAGCAAACATACTAGGGCTTCTGAACACATTAATACACCTGTGATGACCAATGACTACAGAGTCCAAATAATAATGTCAGCAACACTATCAGACACAGAAAGCACAACAAAGAAAATGAACTGTGAAACCCAGCAACCCAATAGGCTGGAGGACACATCGGACACACCCCATGACAGCTAAAAATCAAACACACAGCAAACATATGGGGAGTTATTCAGTAATACTGGAGGTTACTTCTCCTTTTTCCTATGTCATGCTATGGAGCCTATGCACTGATATGTCCCAAGTTGTTTAAATCTCAGTGCATTGGTTCCACAGACTAACACAGGGATTGCAGACGTGATAACACTGCAGTAGTCATGTACACATTGTTACCTCCTTCTTACCCCTTAGTGAATATTCCCCTGTCATGGCTGAGCCTTGGGAATCACATATGTCCTGGATTGTGGTAATGGCGGTGAATGCCCCCTGCCCAACCACACTCTTCAGGCTACATATGATAGAGAAGCTGAATCTTGACAATTCCATGTGGACAAACTACCTACATGTGCAACACATAGACCTGAAATGCAGTAACAATACTCCAAGCAATTTCCCTGCAATCCTCTGTAACCCTTTACAGTCTTCATAGTGCATCCGCGGGGCGGGCCACCTCCAGTGCCTCTAGCATGCAGCGCCTCCAGACCCATTTTCTTCTTGACGACTCTTTTGTAATCAGTCCATCTTTTCTTGATTGAGTCCAGAGAGCGGCTGCAGCTGGACACTGAGTTTACAGCGGCCACCACTTCCATCCAGGTAGCCTTCTTCTTTGCCCCCATGCCGGTGACCCCCTGCCTGGGGAACAGGATTCTCTCACGTGCCAGTATGGCTGTCACGGTTTGTACAAACTCTCAGACAATTTGGTAAGGTACAGTGATGTAACAATAGGGGTCGCACCTGCGACCGGGCCCGTCACTCTCAGGGGCCCGGCTGCCCCCTGCGACCCCTTCGCCACACGCCCGCAGCACAGCTGATCTCCCGGTGGCCGGCGCTCTAGTAATGCAGATCGCTGGGAGATGACATAATCTCCCAGTGCTCTGCATTACTAAGAACCGCGCGGGAGCTTGAGCTCCAGACAGAGGTTTGTGCCGAATGAGGCACAGATCTGTCATCTCACACACCACTAGACCACCAGGGACTCGAGGTAGGAGGAGGGGGGTGGTCAGTAGGGGCATTGTGGAAGGGGCAATGTGGAGAAAGAGGGGCACTGTGATGGGGGCATTGTGGAGAATGAGGGGCATTGTGGAAGGGGCATTATGGAGATTGAGGGGCAATGTGGAGATGGGGGCATTGTGGAAGGGGCAATGTGGAGAAAGAGGGGCATTGTGGAAGGGGCAATGTGGAGATTGAGAGGCAATGTGGAAGGGGCATTGTGGAGAATGAGGGGCATTTTGATGGGGGCATTGTGGAGAAAGAGGGGCATTGTGATGGATGGATGCATTGTTGAAGGGGCATTGTGGAAGGGGCAAAAAGGAGAATGAGGGGCATTGTGGAGATGAAGGGGCACTATGGAGAATGAGGGGCATTGTGGAAGGGGAGATGTGGAGATGGGGGCATTGTGAAAGGGACAATGTGGAAGGGGCAATGTGGAGGTGGCCAATGTAGTTGAGGGGGGCCAATGTGGTCGGGGGGGTCCATGGCAATTCTTGCACCAGGGCCCGGTGGCTTCTAGTTACGCCTCTGGTAAGGTAAAATCAGCTTTATTAAGAATAATAAAGAACACAGGGTCCCCTTCTCAGGTCCAGACTCGGACAGTGCCGTGGCACTTCTCAAATCTGACACAGGTCAGGGTACAGAAATAAGCAAACAGGCAATACAATATTGTCAGGAACAGATGACAGGAACAGAACCTCAGCAGTACCGCCAAGGAAGCAGCCCAAGAGCAGGAGGTAGGTGACTGCAGGGCAGAATCCCCAGGAACTGGGGAAGTAATAACAGGGAACCGGAACACTGGAGAGTGACACGGTCCTGGGAACCTGAGACAACACTGACAGACAATAGCCTGCATTATGCCTTAGAGGCTAGGGAGACCAGAGGTAGAACTGACACTCTCGGCAGGGAGCAACCCTGGAGACTGTTAATTGGAGGCAACACTGACCTGCACAGGCTCAGGTATAGGAGGTAGAGGTAACTGAAGGCAACACTGACTGGCACAGGCTCAAGTACAGGAGGTAGAGGTAACCAAAGGCAACACTGACTGGCACAGGCTCAAGTACAGGAGGTAGAGTTAACCGAAGGCATTACTGACCTGCACAGGCTCAAGTACAGGAGGTAGAGGTAACCGAAGGCAACACTGACTGGCACAGGCTCAAGTACAGGAGGTAGAGGTAACCGAAGGCAACACTGACCTGCACAGGCTCAAGTACAGGAGGTAGAGGTAATCGAAGGCAACACTGACTGGCGCAGGCTCAAGTACAGGAGGTAGAGGTAACCGAAGGCAACACTGACTGGCGCAGGCTCAAATACAGGAGGTAGAGGTAACCTAAGGCAACACTGACTGGCACAGGCACAAGTACAGGAGGTAGAGGTAACCGAAGGCAACACTGACCTGCACAGGCTCAAGTACAGGAGGTAGAGGTAATCGAAGGCAACACTGACTGGCACAGGCTCAACTACAGGAGGTAGAGGTAACCAAAGGCAACACTGACTGGCACAGGCTCAAGTACAGGAGGTAGAGTTAACCGAAGGCATTACTGACCTGCACAGGCTCAAGTACAAGAGGTAGAGGTAACCGAAGGCAACACTGACTGGCACAGGCTCAAGTACAGGAGGTAGAGGTAACCAAAGGCAACACTGACTGGCGCAGGCTCAAGTACAGGAGGTAGAGGTAACCGAAGGCAACACTGACCTGCACAGACTCAAGTACAGGAGGTAGAGGTAATCGAAGGCAACCCTGACTGGTGCAGGCTCAAGTACAGGAGGTAGAGGTAACCGAAGGCAACACTGACTGGTGCAGGCTCAAATACAGGAGGTAGAGGTAACTGAAGGCAACACTGACTGGCTCAGGCACAAGTACAGGAGGTAGAGGTAACCGAAGGCAACACTGACCTGCACAGGCTCAAGTACAGGAGGTAGAGGTAATCGAAGGCAACACTGACTGGCACAGGCTCAAGTACAGGAGGAAGAGGTAACCGAAGGCAACACTGACTGGCACAGGCTCAGGCTTGAGGTAAATGAGGTAACTGCAGACTAAACTGACAGGCACAGGCTCTGGGCCAGATAACCGAGCAATAGGAGGCGCTACTGACATGCACTGGCTAGGCACTAGCCTCGGAGGCTAGGATAATGGGAGGCTATGAATAGAATACTGCCACAGCCAGGATCGGTATAGCAAGCGTAGTCAGATAAGCCCAGATATGTGCACAAAGAGCGATAGTGAGCCACAGCCTGGATCGGTACACAGAGAGTGATAGTAAGCCACAGCCTGGATCGGTACACAGAGAGCACTAGTCAGTCACAGCCTGGATTGGTACACAGAGAGAGCTAGTCAGCCACAGCCTGGATCGGTACACAGAGAGCGGTAGTCAGCCACAGCCTGGATCTGTACACAGAGAGCGGTAGTCAGCCACAGCCTGGATCGGTATACAGAGAGCAGTAGTCATCCACAGCCTGGATCGGTACACAGAGAGCAGTAGTCAGCCACAGCCTGGATCGGTATGCAGAGAGTGGAAGTCAACCACGGCTTGGATCGGGCACGGAGCTCAGTCATACACAACCAGGGTCGGAGACAAAGCGTAGTCGATCACAGCCAGGGTCGGCACACAGAGCGAATCAGCACAGCCAGAATCGAAACCCAGATAGCGTTAGTCAGGCAGTCCGGGTCGGCAACTGGAACAAGGCAACGATGACAGGAGCAAGGTCAGGCAAAACTGGATCATACATGGAACAGGAAACACAGCAACTAACGCCAGATACAGGAACACCACGAAAGGGCTCCAAAAGAATGACAGGACTAAGTTTAAGAAGGTTCACGCTGGGCGGAGCAGAACCAAGCAGCCAATAAGAGTTCAGCAGGTAAGAGGCAGGAAGTAGTAATGTCGCCAGAACGGGAAACACGGGCACCGTGATAATGGCCTCCACCAGGACCCTGTTCTCCTCGGTGGAATACTTGGGGTCTCGCATCCTCTCCTCCTCAGCACCACCATAAGATAGTTGAGAGCCTTGGCTCTGGCTCTCAGGCCCTGCCTACGATGGCCCTGCCTGTGCTGGGTGCTCCCCACTGCCATCTCAGGCCTTGCACTTTGTGTGCCTCCTCTTGTGTGGACCCCCTCCTCCTCAGGGCTCTCCCTCCCGGCCTTTTTTTTTATACTGTTGGTTTTTACTTCAACATTTGGATAAAGCCCCAAATCAGAGGTTGTCAGGGGCACATGGGCAGTCTTTTTCGATAAATTAGGTTTATATGACTTACACTTCCTTTAACATATTGATATAAAGAACTGGGGTGTGGGGTTATGCACTGAGGCATGATAAAGTGGAGATCACTTCTCAAGTGTTCTAAACTCTCCAAGTGCTATGTTATTCTTTGGAGCCTATGCAATAAGATCTCTTAAGTTAGACGTATCTTAATGCATTGGCTCTATAGAATAAACTCAGTTGTCAAAGTCCTAGAACACTGGACAAGTCATATCCTCTTTATCATCTATCACACCTAAATGCATCTCCTCCCCTGGAGTCATTCTGAGATAAACAAATGCACCACAGGGGCAAATTGTTCTCAAACTCCCAATGATTTTAATTGGTCTTTTAACACCTTTAAATGCAAGGGATGTCTCTAACGCAGTGCTTCATAATTTGTTGCAGCCTAATCTAGCATTCAAGGGTTTACAGCCCCATTTAAATCCATGTAATGTTTACTCACCCATGCTGTTAGGTGGATCCAGAAATACTCCAGGGGGAGATGCATTAAGGTGTGATAAAGCAGAGATAACTTACCAGTGTGATAAGCACTCCTGTTATTATGTTAGTCTATGGAGCCTATGCACTAAAGCGGAACTTTCACCCCCAACCGTCTTGATCTCAATACACAGACCTTGTTAGTCTCTAATTAATTGTTTGTTTTTTTTAAATGTTGTTTTGAAGATATAGCTACTTCAAAAACATACCTGGTGACTGGCATTTTCTACAGAACAACATGAAAATGTGATGTACCGCAGGCTGTCTGGCCATCCCCTTCATCTCTAATACCACCCACCAGTATTCCCATCTCTCCCCTGCACAGTACGCTCCCTGAACTGCATTCTAGCTGTGGTTTTGCAGGGGGCACGTTCACACTGATCTATTTAAGGGAAGGGGGCAGGCTTAATATTAATGACTGGCAGAGGGAGAGCTCTGCCTATCATTTCAACATAAGCAAGATAGCAGAGATCTCCTATGTTCATGCAACTGACCAAGGGTTAAGTATTAAGATGAAAAGAGCCATGATTATAAAAAGGAAGGTGTGTGATGGGTCTATTTAAAAAACAGTAAAAAACAGAATGGAATTGGGGCCAGACATAGGAAGGTGATATATATGCTTAAGTTCAGAAATGTTTGAGAGATCTTAGGGCTCGATTCAAATGTTGGCGCTGGTTTTAACGTCAACTGAGCAATGCAAATGTTCCACTAGTAACAAGCGATGCCAGTTCTGAAACACACGTCGCCCGTCGCCAGAACAGCAAGATCTCACCCATAGAGGATAATGTACAAGCGACGCCAAAAGCGATTCAAATGTTGGAGTTAGGGCTTACGGGCGTTAAATTGTAACATTTCTCTCCAGAAATCTAACGCCTATATTTTTTGGAGAAAAACACACAACTCAGACTAGAAAACCACCGTCGCTGAAAATAAAAGAGAGAAGCAGGTCATTCAAGGACAGAAGCCAAGCATACAGAAGTCAATATTAACCCCTGCAATGCCTAGCAAATACAACAACAAGGCCCACAACAGTGCTACACAACCCCTCCACCCAAGACACACCTAACATGCAATCTAGATATTCCAGGGCATTCCCTGAGGGCACAAGGGAATACCCAAATAAAAATAACATATGCCCAACATCAGGTCCCACTGTGTCAATGACAATGTGGAGAAATGGTGCCTCAAATGTCACATATGCACATCTACCCAAAAATGTGTAAAATCAATATCATCAAACACCAATGCAGAACATAACAACATGGGAAAAGTGACGCACCATGAACTGGTACACATGGCACACCAACATCACATGACACCCTGCTTGTGAACCACTGGCCTACACCATACAAACAAGTCACAGACAAACAATAACAATCTAGCAACTCCACAGGGACAAGGGGAACACAAAACAGCACAACATAAGACATCCCAAAACACCTTGGACCAAAAGGGGTTAACACACAACACCACATGCACACCTGTCACTCCAACATCAAATCAACTCACCAATGTAACCTTAGCAGTACATGGAGACAAAACACACACCTGACAGCTACATACCAATTACAAATAATCACACCACTAACCACAGACACACCAGAAAACAATTACCTGGATAACACACACACACCTTATCATTAGTCCATTCTAACCACATGACTGCTCATTGACAACACCCTACTGCTGTTTAAAAGTTACAGCCCACCCTTCTCAGATGGAGAGAGAGAGAAAAAAAAAAACAACAACAACAACAACAACAACACAACAACAGAAGAGAACAGAACAGAACAGAACAACAGTATGTATACATACCTTTACCTGAGGCGACAGCGGAGGCGAAGGTGTGAGAGGGCTAGGGCTCTCCATCCCCCTACAAGCACCCCTGTGCAACAGCCGTCACCTCCTGCAGCTGTTCATGCTCCAGCTGAAGAGCCATCCCCACCTGGAGGACAGCACCTACCAGCAGCACCCCAGCTGCAACGACAGGATGCCCCGCAGCTGCCACAGGAACCTGTGGAGCAGCAGAGGGCTGGCAGACAAATGGCCAGGCCCCGGATATATCGCACCAGGGTAACGCTGCTGGGAATGACTGAGGAAGAAGTCAGGGACAGATACAGGCTGACATCCGAGAGCCTGCTAAATCTGGTGATTAAAGATGACATAGACCCTGTTTACAGTGCAAACCGTGCCCTGACAGGACTGCAGAAACTTATGTGTTCCATCCACTTCATGGCAAGTGGATCATTCCAATCCACAGAGGGATATGTGTCTGGAATGTCCCAGTCCACCTGCTCCAGGGCACTGACACAGGTGTTGACAGCACTGAAGAGGAAGGCAAGTGCCTACGTCCACTTCCCTACAACAAACATGGAGTGGGCACTGGTTAAGCAGGCCTTCTACGCCAGGGGAGGAATGCCCAGGGTCATGGGGGCCATTGATTGCACACACATCCGATTAAGAGCCCCTGCACATCATCCACATCTCTATGTCAACAGGAAGAGTTACCACTCAATCAATGTACAGATGGTGTGTGATGCTGGGATGAGGATTACCAATGTGTGTGCAAAATTCCCTGGGAGTTGTCACGACTCACACATCCTCACCAACTCCTCTGTACACAGGGATTTTGAGAACGGTACACATACAGGAGGATGGCTGTTGGGTGAGTCAACAGAGAACACACACCCCCACATCCACAGGTGCATGCACATGACGCATGTACACACCCATTTCAGTATGTGCATGACACAAAGGGGGGGGGGACACCAAGTGTTGATGAAGAGGTGATGAAGATCAGATGACTCTACCATGTCATCACGTCTGCACCTTCCATGTAATGACATGTTGGTCATGTGCCCACGTCCCTTCAACTGTGGATATCTCTGTGCATAGGCTCCATAGAATAACATGGAATTTGGAGAAGTGATGGACCAGAGAAGTCATCTCCATCACTTCACCTCTACATCACTGCTTTGTGACTCCCCCCCATGAATACATCATCCATGTAACATGACACCATGTTACTACTCATCTACAGGTGATGCTGGCTATGGCTGCTCACACCAATCGCCAATCCACAGACACCTGCTGAGGAGCGCTACAATGAGGCACATGTCCAGACCAGGAATGTCATTGAGCGCACATTTGGCCAGCTCAAATCCAGGTTCCGTTGCCTGGATCAGTCTGGGGGTGCTCTGCAGTATACACCTGCTAAGGTATGTGACATCGTCCAGACATGTGCCTTGTTGCATAGCATAGCTGTGGACACACATCTCGTGGAGGATGTGCAGCCACACCAGCCTGTGGAGGTCCCTGTTCCCACTGATGGAGGGGAGGATCTGTTGACAGGGACACAGATGCCAAACAGGCTCATCAGGGACTACTTCACCTGTGAGTACCATGCATGTGTGATTGTGGATGTGCTTGTGGAATGCATGCAAACATGTAAACCAACAATGATTATCTGTTCCACTCCACAGGATGACCCAACAACATAGTCCTACCATGTCGAGGACATCATCCTTCATCCTCGCATCAAAGGTAAACCATATGGTCCATGTACATCACATACTGAGTTGTACTGATGTGAAACTACATCTACCAAGTTGAACAAAGCCATGACACATGTGGAACCCTGTGAGTCACAGAGGAATACCCAATGCAATGACATGCAATGGATGCCACATAGCAATACCATGTTTTAACCCCTTGAGGGCCATAGGTGCACACAAAACATTACAATGCAATCAGTTGTGTACCCCTCTGTCACTTGATTGGTTCAGGGGATAATGGATCAGACTTAGCTAGAATGTGAGCAATTCCCAATGTAGCTGAATGGGGATGGTGGTTGTATGTGGTGTTGGCTAAGGTATGGCAGTAATGATCCGTTAGTCAGGTTGCAAGGCCTGCCATGCTGACTTGTTTGTGTGTGTATATAGCACAATGAATATTCCACTCCATTGTTTGACAATGTGTGTTGTCCATGTGTTATGACCATATGAGGTGTTCTTCAAGGGGATGGTAAGCAGACATATGTATGTATGTGACACGGACCCTGAGCACACACACCTCATCAGTATGTAGATCGAGATCCATGAAATAGTTCACCTGTTCCAGGGGGCTTGGTTTACGATATGATGTGTGTGTCCACACACATATACATATGTCTGCTAGCCAACCCCTTGATACAAAAAAAATAAGGTCATGATGGCTACACAACACCTTGACAACAAATGGATTGTTCACTCTGTCACATAACAAAGCTGTCACCGTGGAGTGCCAGTAAGGTCGCAAAAGCATTGTTGATCAATGTGTTGTGTACCTCAAGGGCATGATGGTGGTAAAGCAATAGCATGACTGTTGTGTTGATAGTGCATCTACAAATCTCGTTTTCACTCTCTGCAGGCATCTATGGCATGATTCCTCATGGTCCAGCAGTTTGTTCCGGTGACATGTTGACTCGACGTCCATGAGGATCATCTGTTCGTGTTGATGTCAATAAAACATGTGATATGACTATCTATCTTGTGTCACTGATTACCTTTCCCATCAGGGTTTCAAACAGATAGATGATAGTGATACTTGTAATGTTTGAAAATCCATGTAGTCGGGTTTATCACCCTGAGTAAAACAAGTGAACTTCCTTGCTGACAGGTGTTTTATTCCAAAGTGGTTACAGTTCAAAGTTTACATTCATAGATCCAATATCACAGTGGCCTGAATGTGTCATATGGCGCTGTTGATACAACATCTTATGGACAGCTCCGGTCCCTGCACCATGAATCCCCATAGGATGAAGTAGCAACAGCGCCATTTGACACCTTCAGGACAATGTAATATTTGATCCATGACTTCAAGCTCTGAGCTCGGATAATCTTGGAATGAGACACCTTTCAGCAGTGGGAGTTCCCTTGTTCCAATCAGGGTGGTGAACCCAACTACATATGTCATGACACATTCCAAGCATTACTATCCCCTTAATTGCGATCATGTTGTTGATGTATGTAATGTGTTCATGTTGTTCAAGTTCAAGTCACATCATGGAACAACATCCTGATGTTGTTTGACTTTCAAATGTCTGTGATTTGAACTTGGACAAACGTGTGTATGTGATGTGTGTGTTCACCCCTGCTGTAAAAGCTTGTGATTCCATTCATCGTGCATGAGTTGTGTTCACTGCATAGCTTTGCAATGCATTGGAGACAACTCATTCCCTGACACCCATGTTAGATGTGAATGAGTTGTGTTCACTGCATAGCTTTGCAATGCATTGGAGACAACTCATTCCCTGACACCCATGTTAGATGTGAATGAGTTGTGTTCACTGCATAGCTTTGCAATGCATTGGAGACAACTCATTCCCTGACACCCATGTTAGATGTGAATGAGTTGTGTTCACTGCATAGCTTTGCAATGCATTGGAGACAACTCAGCCAAACAGACCACATATTGGATGAGAAACATGCATGGACACAGATGTAATGAAAAAGTGCAAACATTTATTGAACGGGCCTGAAGAAGGTTGGCCTTACTTCTTTTTCTTGGGAGGGTAAGGGGGGGGTGGTGCAGAGGTGGATTGCCTCTGACTGCGGCAGGTTACCCGTGGGTGTCTGCTGGATGGTGGTGGTGGTGGATCACTGCTGGCTGGAGATGCATTACTGGACCCCTGTTGTGATAGCTGGCTCATGTTGTGGCGCTGGTTTTCCCGCCTGTTTGTTTCACGCATCTCCACCAGCATGTGTCCCAGCACCTCCATCATGCCGGTGTTAAATTGCGCCTGCTGGGTGTTGGCGACTACCTGTTGTACCTCCATGGCCCGGAGGCACCCCATGATCCTCCCTATATTCAGCTCGATCCTACGCAGGGATCGGGCACACCTCCGTAAAACTGTGACCTGCTCCCCCTGGACAGCCACACATGCCGCGTCGAGGGCTGCTGTGGGCGCAGGTGACACAGGCGTGGTGGGCATGGAGGCTGGCGGAGGTGGTGGTGGGAGCGGACGACCATGGGGTGCCTCAGGAGAGACTGCAACATGGAGGCTGTGGGGGGATGTGGAGAACCGATCCCGGGACACCTCACTACCCTCTGTTACTGCAGCCTCAGGATGGAGCACATCTGTTGGTGTGGTTGGGGGTGATGGCGTTATTGGTGGTGGTGGGGTGAAATCTGTGCGCCCCTGTGGCTGCTGTGGCTCCCCGATCAGCCCAATGTGTTGGTAGTCCAGGGGCCACATCATGGATGCCTCCTGGCTTACGGATCTCCTCAGGGGGGGCTGAGGCCTAGCTCACATGCTGGACTCTGCATGTCCTGGCATCTGGACAGCTTGTGTCATTCTGTGCCTCGCCATAGGCTGCAGTGGTGGAGACACATGGATGCCAGGATCATGCTGGGGCCACTGCTGGGGGCCTTGCTGGGGCCACTGCTGCTGCTGGGGGCCTTGCTGGGGCCACTGCTGCTGCTGCTGGGGGCCTTGCTTGGGCCACTGCTGGGGGCCTTGCTGGGGCCACTGCTGGGGGCCTTGCTGGGGCCACTGCTGGAGGCCTTGCTGGGGCCACTGCTGCTGCTGCTGGGGGCCTTGCTAGGGCCGCTGCTGCTGTGGTTGCTGCTGTGGTGGTGGTGGTGGCAGCACTCTTGAGGTGGTGGCCTCCTCACAGGAGGTTTCACCGGACTCCTCTGCTCTGGATGATTGGTAAGCTGTGGGGGCAAATGACATGATGGAATTAGTGATTTGAGCCGTGACAGGAGTGCTGCACTACTGTTACAATGACATGTGAACTGTTGAGTGGCAGGATAGTATCCATTGCATAGCTTTGCAATGCATTGGTTACCATCCTGACACACATTGCTTAGCTTGATGTGATCCCATACATTGATTCTTCTAACCTACAGTGTTGTAGATTTGGTCATCATGTGTATCCTGAGCAGTGGGGATGGCAAGGCATATACGTCCTTGCTATCCCCATTCATCATAATACATGTGGTGACCAAAAATAAAACATAACACCTTGAGTGACACAAACCCATTGCATGTCATACACTTGGCTTCAACAACAGAAACACTGTGACCTCTTAACACAACAATGCACCAGTGGTGAACGATGACTACAGAGTCCAACCGATGGTGTCAGCAACATGAACACACCAAGCACAACAAGCAACATGATCTGTGGTACCCAACAACCTAATCAGCTGGAGGACACACAAACACAACCCAGGACAGACATAATCATAACACACAGCAAACATGTGCATGGTTATGCTGTACTGTTAGGGGTTACTTCTTTGTTTTCCTATGTCATGATGTTGAGCCTAAGCACTGGTGTATCACATGTTGTTTAGATCTCAGTGCATTGGCTCCCAAGGATAACACAGGGATTGCAGGTGTGATGACACTGTTGTTGTCGTCATGTAAACATTGCCACCTCTTTCTGACACCCTAGTGAATGCCCCCCCCCATCAGGATTTAGCCTTGTGAATCACATATGTCCTGCAGAGTGATGATGGTGGGGAATGTCCCCTGGCCAGCCACACCCTGCAGTCTACATATGATGCAGAATGCTGAAACTTCCACTTGTACTAACTACCTACATGTTCAACACCTAGCTCTGACATGCAGTAACAATACAATATGAAACACACCAATTCCCCTCCTTGCTATTCTCTGATAACCCTTTGGGTGCCAGGGGACTAGCCAGTGTTTTGTTGAACAATGCATTGCTTATCCCTGTGGAACTCAAGGGGTTGTGTGCTGACCTCTTTGTCACTCTATGTATGACATTGTGATACACATAACATTTAGATCTGTGACTGACACATGACAGTGTGCATTGGATTTGTGCTGTGCATGATGTTGTTTTGGACAGCATGAAGAGGGTTCAATAGGGACTTTAGCATTACCATTCTGGCTGGGTTAGTCAAGTATTCTGTCCTTGTTTGACATCCCTCCAAGCTGTGTGGCTGGATTGTGGTGTGGAATGGTGTCCATGTGTTCAGGTGTCACTGTGTTGGCCTCTGTCTGTTAGGTGTCAATTTTGCGTGATGTGTGTGGGCCTTGATGCATGTACCAGTGGACTGGAGGCTCCTTTCATCCCCAGTGTCGCTCCATCCAGGAACACCATGCACCGTGATGGCGGAGATTGTCCTGCGTACAGCCTCCTCCCACTGGGTATATTCCACACGCAGGGGCGGACCACCTCCTGTACCAGCAGCATGCAAAGCCTGCTCACCCATCTTCCTCTTCACCTTCACAATGGGAGACAGAAATGGGAAAAGGGTTGAACTAGATGTACACAAGTCTATTCTCAACATGAATTACTGTGTTACTATGTTACTATCTTACCTTGGCCTTGCAGTCTGTCCACCTTTTTTTCACGGACTCCACTGACCGGCTGCGGCTGGATACGGCATTAACCGCAGCCACGACCTCCTTCCAGGCTGCCTTCCTCCTGGAGCTCAAACCAGCAAGAGGCCCTTTGGAGAACAGGACCCTCTCCCTTGCAACAACAGCCTCACAGAGGACAAGGTTCTCCTCCTCAGAGAACCTGGGCTCTCTCGCCCTTTCCTCCTCCTCACCACCAACAGTTTGTTGAGAGCCTTGGCTGTGGCTCTCCAGCCCTGCCTGCACTGGCCCTGGCTGTGTGTGGTGCAGGGGGTCTACCCCTCGTCCCACTGTCTCTGCCCCTGCACTGGATGTGCCTGCTCTCAGGTGGCTGCCCCTCCGCCCCAGAGATCTCCTTCTCCCTCCCCTACCCTGACCAGGGATGCCCCCCTGCATCTCCTCCTCCTCTCCTCCTACACTCCCCACCCCTCTCGCCTCTCCTCTCCATTGCTCTCACACACTCACACCTAGGCACTCACTCAGGCCCTCACACACTCACTCACTCACTCTCTGTCACTCACTTGCACTCACAGACTCACACTGTCAAAAAAAAAAAATAAAAGTGTGATATGTTATCAAAATAAAAATGAGCTATGTGTGTGTATGTGTGTTTGTGTTTGGATGTGTGTGATGGATATGTGCAAAAGTGTTTTATGTGTATTTTTATGGTGTCCCAATGCTCTCCAACTCCTATCTGTGTGCTGTGCTCCTCTCTACCTCTCACTCTGTAAAACTAACCTCCACTCATTGGGTCCTGAGATCTAGCTCTGTGAACTCGATAACAGACAAAGGTGCGTAGGTGATTTTGGGTCTATTTATAGTTTTTTCGACTCAACTTGATACTTTGGGGTGCTGTGATTGGCTGGAGCGCTTGGTAACGTTGGACGTTTTGCTTGTTTTTAGCTTTTGGAGACGTTTCTCACATTTCTCGCGTGTTTGGCGTCGACGATTAGGTCAAATATTTGGCGACTCCAGTTTTGTAGTCTTCATGTGTTTTGTAGGCCGTTGCGCGTTAACTCTTTTGGGTATGGAACATTTGAATCTCACGTTACCCAGTTTGGTTTAACTCGCAAAGCCAGTTTTTTTCTTCACGCTAGTTTTAACTCCAACATTTGAATCGAGCCCTTAGTACCTAGGCTATATAGAATAACATAGGAATTAGAGAAGTGAAATCAGTGGAGAAGTTATCTCATCATCACACCTTAATGCATCCCCCCCTCCCCCAGTTCCTTATAGTACATCAGCCTCACTGTTTGATCATGCTAAACAGGCTTAGGTGTATTAATGGGCCCAATGTGTGAAAAACAAACTGGACCAATTCTTGGGCAGACCAACTATGCTATAAGGGACAAATAAGCTTTTCAATTGATCTAAATGTTACCTTTAACCTCTTGAATGCTAGAGGTCTCCAATACATTTAAATGGAACACATTGAAAACGTCTCTAGCATTCCTGGGGTTAAAGTCCCCAGTTCAATCATTGAGGTTTTGGGAATGTTTATTTCTCTGTGTATACAAATCAGTCAAGGGACAGATGCACACTTACACTATATACATATAAACTATCACAAGGCCTTATGCAAGAAAGAAAAGAGGAGTAATTATTTAGCAAACCAAAAGAACCAAAAAAACAAAAATTCCTATTAAGTTAAATGGTGTTCTTAAGGTGCTTACTCCCTACTAACACTCCTAGCGTGAACATTACTAACAACACAAATGAGAACAGGTAATATTGGCAAAAGAAGTCACATTTATTCCCTGAATTTAAACTACTCATTAGAAGCTCAACCTCCACCCCAGCACCACCCACACACATACACACACACACGCATCCAATGTGGCATTCTTCCAACCTTCCTCCCACCATCGCCTGATATCAGACTGAGCCACCCCACTCAGTAGCTTTCTTTTGAGGATCCTGAGGGCATTACCAGGGCGTCTCCTGGCCCCAGTGCCCCTTCTCTCTTGGTTGATAGCTCTCTGCAACAGGGGATGGCTATAATTAGGGAAGTTATAAATGCCTCCCTCATTTCTCTCACAAGGGTTTTGTCACAGTACAGGTAAGGTGGTAGTACTGCTTTTTAATTGCAACATACTAACTACATGTTAACTTGGATTTGAGGCAGATAGGGACTTGCCTAAATCTGGGTTGCCTTAATGGGGCAGGCAAGCTTATCGTGGTTTTGGCCAGATACCTGTAACTAAACCCTACTGTTTATTATCAGTTAGTTATTTGTAAAGGTCAGGATTTGATGCACATACTTGTTACTTTGTATATATAGTCATGTATCCTTTACTTTGTATATGAATGTATATATTCTACTTTTTGACCCTGAAAGTAACTTGGTTGCTTTAGCAGATATGATATTTGTGTACACTACACTTTATGTACACTTCTGAATTCATCCTGCTGTCGCTGTCAGCAATCATAACATCAATAAAGACAAATGAGTCATTTACAGATACAGTTATACACATCCAAGCCATAACACTACCTCCACCATGTTTCACTTTGTGTGCATTTCCTTTCTTTCTCCACACTTTCCACTTTCTGTCACTCTAGCACAGATAATTTTCATCTCATCTGTCCATAAGACTTTTGTTTCAGAACTGTAAAAAATGCGAAAAATTTTAGTTTTTAGCAAACTGTATCTTGTCCTTTCTGTTTTTGTGGCTTACCAGTCATTCATATCATGTGATAATGCTGGTGTAGTCTTTTCTTTACCGTATTCTGACAATTTTATGCCTACACCCTGGAGAGTGTTTGGGTTTTTATTCACAATTGCAAATCTTCTTCGGTCATCGTCTTCAGTGGTCTTCAGTGGTCTACCAGGTCATTTGTTATTGCTGAGCTCACCTGTTGTAAGCCGGAATTGTCAAATGTAAGGTGGCTGAAACCCCACTCTGTGAAGGAGTAGCTCCACAGAGAGCAAGCAAGCAGCTATTGGTATGTAAGAGATACCAAGAGAAAGGGGAAAAACTGGGCTAAATACAAGCTGCAACAAACAGGTAAAGCCAAGAACAATGCAAACAACAAGAGCTGCGGGGAGACCCTCAGTAGGCCAGATGCTAGGAGTCAAGGAGCAGGAGTAGTAGGAGCCTTCGACTGAAGGCCGAATAGTTGAACTCAGACTGCCCTGGCAAAGAGTCGGAGAACACAGAAGGGTCAAACTTCAAGTAGCAGGAGCAGGACAGTTGGATGGTTGGTCAAGCAGGGTCAGCAACAGGAGAACAAGGAGGTACACAGTCAACAACAAGAAGAGCAGTCAAGAAGGAGAGCTTGCGTCAACAACAGAGAATCAATACTGGAAGCAAGGTACAAGGATGGTAAGCTGAAGAGTAGTCAGGAAACAAGGCCAAGGTCGGTACTGGAGGAAGGGAAATGGGAACTCAGGAAGAGGACTGGGAACAAACTCAACAGGCACTAGAAAGCTAAGATCGCTCACCAGTACTGGAAAACTGGAGCTTGATAATGGCTCAGGACAAAGTAAAAATCAGGACTAGGAGTGAGAATCCGACAAACCAAGGAAACCTACGTAATGTCAGACAAGGATCAACAAAAAAGGTCGGTAAAAATGGACAGAACATGACACCTGTTCATTCTGGCTTCTTAACAATGTACCACACAGCTGATTTTCATCTGCTTTACTGGCACCTACATTTATTTGTTCTTCACATTGAGACAAACATCAACTCCAAAGGAACACCTAGAATCACCTCTAAACCTTTTGATAACTCTCTTCAACAACACACACCTGGCCATGAAACATCTGAGCAGCTAATTTTCCCAATTACTTTTGGTCCCCAAAATTGGAGCGGCTATGTATAAAAAGGTCTGTAATTCCCACAAGGTTCTTGGTTTGTGAATGTAAATATCATCAAATTAAAGCTGAAATTTCACTTAATATAAAGTCACCCTCCAATAATTAAACATATGGCGACTAGCTTCATAATACTTCTATTACCTCTCAGAAGTGCCGGATTCTAAAGTAATCTTTAATCTTCAGAGACCGGAAGCCAGGAATTAGCGCAGACATCTTGTCTTAGAGACACCTGCGCTGTCAGTCCTGGTCTCCTCTAGGAGGCATTGCACTGTGCCATAAGGCACTGGAAGGGACCGATGGCTCAGGCGCGTAGACCGCACTAGCCTGGCCATCAGTCTCTGAAGATTAAGGATTACTTTAGAATCTGGCACTTCTGAGAGGTAATAGAAGTATTATGAAGCTAGTCGCCATATGTTTAATTATTGGAGGGCGACTTTATACTAAGTGAAAGTTCCGATTTAAGGCTGACTGTCTGCCCTTTATCCTCTTAGTCAAGGTTTCATTTAAAATTCAGTTGCTGGAGTATAGAGCCAAAGTAACAAAAATTGTGTAACCTTACAAATACTTATGAACTGCAATGTATTATAGCAGTGTTCACCAATTGAAACACTTTCTTCTATCCTCTTCTTTCATTAATCTTGTTCCAGTGGTGTACCATCTCTCAAACTCGGGTTCTGCATTGCAGCCAAGTCTACCCCACTAGCAGGTGTCAGAGGTCTCCCTAACCTTTCCTTGCTCCACCCAAGTATCCAATTCTCCCATCCAGGACATTCTCCCCTCCCTTTATCTCTACCCTATCTGTGTCTTTCTGGGTCTTTTTTCTAATCCTAATTCTCTTCCTGCCCCACCCCCCATTTCTCTGTTACCTTTCATCTCTTCATAAGTCTCTTCCCCACTACACACACACACACACTCAGACACCTCAGTCTCTGTGTCCCGAAGCCAGGTCTCTCCTCCCACTTTGTCTATAGCAAGGCTTTCCCTTCACTTACTATTACAAACCAACAAATCAACAAAAATATTTCTAAAACTCTGCCAGTTTTCCCTGTCACCACAAATACAGATACTATCTTCCAATAGATCTCACTCACCACATACACATGCCAGTCCCCCCAGCACTACCCATAGACTCACTTTACATGGAGGCAAAAGGAAAAAAACAAGGGCCTCTGTACAGTGTGCTAAGAAAATGTGGTGATAATCTTGGATAAACCTACTGCACCATAGGGAATAAATAAATATTTCAGTTGATTAATATTGGGCTGTTGACCCCAAATGCATTTCAATGCTCTGGAAACCTCTCTAGCATTCAGAGGGTTAAAAGCCCCATAGAAATCAATTGAGATTTTTAGTATTGCCATGCCCCCTCCTCACGGTGCAACTGGTTTGCTCTAGAATTGCTTGTCTTTAGATTGATGAATAAGGTTGTTTGTTTGGGGAGGATAAAAGCAGACTTACTAACCACAAGTAGTGCTTTGCAATACATTAAAGAACTCCCTAGCATTCAGTGTGGTTAAAAGGTCCATTTAAATCAATGGAAAGTTGAGGAATTTGTATTTATTCCCTTCAGTTCACTTGGTTTGCAGCAGAATTGCAGCACTTTTCCTTAAAGGTGAACTCTCACCTGTAGTAAACTTGTCCTCCTTAACCCCTTAGAGTCCGGTGACGTACCCGGACCGTCACGCTGGTCCGGCACTTAAGGACCAGTGACGGTCCTGGTACGTCACGTACTATTACTCACTGCGCTCCTGCAGGAACGCGGTGAGTAATACTGGGGACTGAATTTGATCGCTCCAAGACCGGAGCGATCGCTTTCAGTCCCTCAGTTCGGCGTGCCGCACCACGTGATCAGTCACGTGGGGCGGCATGCCAAAATTCTCTATCTGGTCCTTAAAGGACCACTCACCCCGCGACCGCTGGTCGTTAAGGGGTTAAAGTTCCATTGTGTTGTAGATCTAATCCATTTTATATTTTACAATACAATTCTGTATTGGCTGAGATATTTGCTTTTAAAGTTGTGCTGGTGACGTCTGCTTTGAAAAGTCTGCGGGTACAGCTCTGTCCCGCAACCTGTCAATCTTCCTCATTTCCCCTCCCCAAGTATTGCCTCTTTCCCTCCTCCTCCGATGACGGAAGATTCCAGCATATGACCTGGCACGCTCTCTTGCAAATGTGCAATCAGGTCTTTGTTCAGGCACAGGCTGAGCGCTCAGTCCTTTATAACAAGTGCCAGTCCGCTTGACAAACTAAAAATAGCCACTGAGGCAAGCAGACTGAGCGTTCCCGTTGTTTGTATTGGCCAAATATCTATCCTTTCTGTTACCATAATAAAACATTTATCAGGTATCATCTCCACTGGAATTACAGATATTAACAAGTAGTGCTCCACAGTTATCCAGAGAATAAGTGCTCAGAATGATCTGCTGTAGCACAGCATTTGGGAATTAAAATCCCAAAATGATCTGCTCTGACCTGCACCCTCATGCACCTCTGCACCTCCCATCCCTGCTCTTTTTACCCTGCAGCTGTATCTCTGTTCATGTGCCACCTCCTTTTCTTTGTATTGTGGCCAAATGACTAACTAGAGATGTCAGACAAACAGTCCTTTAGCCCACTAGTATATATCTACTACTGTAATGCTCTACCTGGATCATTCCAGCAGCCTACAAATGATTTTGTATGGGTATCAGGACCAGTTAAACCTAGAGAGAATCCAGAAAACCAACAAGGTGGCTACCATAGGCTGAAGTAAGGAGTGACATTTAAAACATTTACCTGTATGGTATGCCTCAGGTATTTATATGCTCAATAGTTTTTGTGGGAATGTTAGTCAATTTAGCAAGCTAGATACCCATTAGGTTCCACATATATCTAGGGGGCACATGCAGGGCATGGTAGTGCCAAAGCCACAGAGGGTTTTAGTGGTAATATATGTGATATATGGGAGGGTATTGTCCTGCTGCAGTAGCCTGCCATGAACCTTCTGGAAAAATGGTCTGATGACAAGCTGCACAACTAGTAAACTGTGAGAGTGCCTGAAATGTGTACCAGATGTGTACATCTGTCATGCATTATGTTGTCACCTTTATGCATGGAACTGGCCCTCAGTGGCCTTTGAATGATATATGCTTCTGTTCAGCCATTGTGAAGTTCTAGATCAGTAGTTCCCAAACTGGTGTGTGCTTGTGTGTTTTATTTGATCATTTGTTAAAAAGTGGTAAAATATTTTAATCAGTTGATTACTTATTATTCAGGAATACATTATCTGACACTGAAACAAGTCATTTTTTATCTCTTTGTTAAATCTTTATGTGAAATTACCATTTATATGAATATCCCTTTCACACACCATTTGCTTATACAGTTTCAAAATTGTTGTGACACTATATATCATTCAAAGGGTAACATTCTAGCACACATGTGAGTTGTATTTGTCTTTTAATGAATAACACCTGATATTAATTATATTAATATGGTCCTGCTCGTGCTTCTACCAGTGCTACTGCAAGTGCTCCTGTTAGGGCCTTTGAAGAAGGACGTCATTTGAAATACCTTTTGTGATCATGTTAAAGGGGCTTAGTGAAGAAATTCAAGGACAAGTTGTTCTCCAGAGTGCTGAAAAACTTTCCCAGCACCAAATTGCAGCTAAATTGAATATTTCTAAGGGGGCAGTAGAACGCACACTAAAGATATTTTCTGAAACCAAATAATTTTCATCCATTGCAAGACCAGGCAGACTTAAGGTGACCACACCATCAGAAGACCAGTATATCAATCTAACATAATTATGGGATAGAACAGCATCTGCATCCATAATCCAAGCCCAGCTAAACCAGACAGAGTTAAAGCAATCACTAAGGCAAGTAGTGGTCATCCCAAATATTGAGAAGATTTGATTTTCTGTATGTACTAACAAACATATTTTTTACTTTTATTAATGAAATACTGTATAATATTAGTTTTTCAGAAATGCTGACATAAAAGCAGATTGTGGTGGTGGACTTGGACATTTGGAACCTACTGTATATGTATTGGGGAACACTTAATATATAAAAATAAATTGAGGACTAATGCAGACATGATACAAAGTGTGATACTAAGAGCAGAAGAAGCATACTTTGCTAGTAAAACTTTCCAGAGATGCTCTTTAGTGAGTACCTGATGCCTCCTTTGTTTTCCTCATTGCTGAACTCTTTCACATCACTTAGGAAACTGGCACAGCAATGCTCTACCCCAGAAATGCTCCCATCAGAGTACATGAAACTATTTAATTCCCAGACCCAAGACGCAGGATAGATAAAATATATAGGGATAAAACAAGTACATGCACAGAATGTCTCAATTAGCATAATCTATACATTTAAATAACTAAAAACTAGTGTTGTAAATAGATTGCAATAGATAAACCAATAGAATGCAAGAAATTCAAATCTATCTCATTTATACTCAAATGTTATAAATACAACTGGTAGCCTAAATCACTTGTGGAAGATATTAAACTGCCTCCACACAAATAGCTTTTCCCAGTGACTCAATCCTTCAACAAAGCTTTTCCCCCAATCAGATAACTCAAAGGACATTAAAAGAACAACAACCCACAGGGAAGTGCTCATAGTATTTTAAAAATATCCAATAAAATATGGACTACAACCTTGTGTAGAAAATGATACTCACATTGAGCGAGTTAAAATGGACTGAGGAATGTCATTGGGTCACTTTGGAAGTATCGGGGCTATATACTAATATTCCACATGAGCGTGGTCTTGTTGTTTATTTGGAAGTCTTAAAACATTAATTATTTTGTTTTTGCAGAGGAAATTTTAATTGCAAGTAAGTAGATTATTGATTCACCCCTAGTCACGCCAGTTTATTTATGTTTATTTTTTTTTCCTTTCAAGATCTCCATTTTTGGTGTGCCCATGATTTCTGACTAATATGGTTTTCTGTCACCACTACAATGAGGACTTACTAGTAATTTGGAAGGGTGATCCAGGAGGGTTCCAATTTTTGTCAATCATCTGAATGACAAAAGATGGGTATCAAACTTTACCTGTCAGTATAACTGCAAAATAATTATGTATCTTGATTTGGAGTTATCAGTAGGTATATGTGGGAGAGTGAATACAATTACCCATTATAAAGAGGTGGATGCTAACCGTTTCTTGAGATATGACAACTGTTACTATAAACATTGGTTAGATAATGTCCCCTACAGCCAGTTTTCGCGTGTACACAGCAATTGTGATTCTTTTGAAAACTTTTTACATTCTGAATTTATAATAAATAGCTTTTTAGAGAAAGGATATCCTAGAGGTAAATAAAGCCACTACTGAAGGGGAATGAAGATACGGGTAACAGATAGTGATTATCAGTATTTATCACAAGGTTTAATTGTGCCAATAAACAATCTTTTTAACCCTCAGCCCCTCAAAAATAAAGTGGTACCTAGTCAACTACGACAAAGAGGAAGTGATGGTGGGAGAGTGAGACATGAGATGAGACCCTAGGGAGCTTTTAGATGTGGTATATATATATATATATGTAAAACATGCCTGTAAATGCCTCATAAGATATTTGAGTTTTGGTCCAATCATATATGTGAAATATGTAAGACTTACTTGTGCATCTGCTTTTGTTATCTATTAAACTGTGAATGCAGTGCACAATATATTGGTAGGACCACCAAACAGTGCGACAAAGATCTGGGCAACACAGAAGGAATATTCTTACGGGATTTAAATTTCACAGTGTGACCAAACATCGTGAAGACAGTCATCAAACAAATCCTAGTGTTATTAAGATCATCCCTATAGAGTTTGTAAGAGCATCTCCTGGTTACAGCAGACAACAAAGATTAAACAATAGAGAAACATTTTGGATATTTTGGCTGAGGAACTTATATCTGGAAAGTCTAAATGAATAGATTGAAAGTACCTATTAAGAATGAGTATGTTTTTATTTTGTTATTTATTAGTTTATTTGGGTATCACATAGTTATTAGGGGAGTCATATGAGATGATTTGTTTAGAGGGTTTGTTTCTTTGATGTCGTATTTCTTCATGTTTATTTTATTTAGGTTGTTATTTTGGAAGGTATGTATTAGATATGGTTGTCTTATATCTTTATATTCACTTACGTTGGTTCTTATAATACATATCACTTCCTCCACTAGTTACTTTAGTACCTTAGAGTGACTAGATAGGTTTAGTGTTATACTAGTTATATGAGATATTTTAGAGAGATGCACACATTGATACAATTACAGCACAATTAGTGTTATTTTAGACATTAAAGGGATAGTAATCTTTCATAATAAAAGCAGCTCTAATTAATCATCATAGTATTTGGACTTTGGAGAGTGTTATTTCAATTCTGTCAGAGTTGTAGTTCAAGAGTAATTCAATGACAAAGTATCCCCCTCCTGCCCCTTTTACTGATGAAACACTGCTCAGCCAGATCAGAAGGGAGGTGCCCAGGTAGATTGCAGAGAGGGACAATCTTCAATTAAGATAACGGAAAAACCTGAAAAACTTATCAAGGGGGGCAGGGCTTTCATTGTTCTCATAGGAAGAAGATTGTCTCCTGCTGTTATCGGTCTGGTCTATGGACTGCATTCCACATCTGAGAAGAGATGGCTTACACTAGGTAAAAGGGGCAGGAGGGGAACTTTGCTTGTGAATATCTCTCAAACCTTAAAGGTTTGAGAGATAAGACTTATATAGTTCTTCATGTTTTTTTAATGCCTACAAAATAAAATAAATATAAAATGAAGTATTACTATCCCTTTAACTTAGCATTATACAGTTCACATAAGCTTGTATTGAAATAGGTCCGTTCAGACAGATTGTAAACTTTGTCTTTTATTAGGAATTTATGAGTAGTATTCATGTAAGCTACAATGGACGTTTCTGTTCTACATATTTGGTGATGGGATTTAATATATTATGTTTGTAAGCTTTGTAATGGATATACACAAATATGTTTTCTTTTTAAATATATTTATTTACTTTTGAGGTATTAAAGCATAATAGGTTGATGTTAGTTTACGTTATTAAAGGTAGGGCTTGTGTTGTTTTAATCAATTGATTATTTCAATTTTAGCTATATCCAGTTAGATAGATTGCATATTGATTACAACGGTATATAAAGCTGAGATTAATAAGCAGACCAGTTGATGCATCTTGATGAAGTGGTCAGTCAGATCATAAAACATGTTGAAGATATTTAACTTTTGTTTTATTTATGAATAAATATTTTATTTATTATACTTCTGGCTTTCTGCACGTTGACCATAGATTGGGATATCTTTGTACACTTTAGTGTTATTCAGTTGTGTCTGATTTTGGGGAGGACCTGCACCGAAATTCTCTGTGGGCAATTGACTGGCCATTGAGATCCACACTGTTCTAATCGCATGTTTTAACCACTTAAGGACCAGTGGGGTTTTACATGGGCGGACCAGAGACAATTCATTGGCTGGACCGGCACATGTGAGCTGGCATGCCGGGGGACAGGTTAGAACTGACTGCTCTGGTCTTGGAGCAGTCAGTTTCAGCCTGCCGGCATGATCACAGCTTGCCTTCAGGCACACCATAAGGTGCCAGCACTGTCACTGGTCCCTAAAGGACCAAAATCTGTGATGGTCCTGGCACCTCGCTGGACTTTAAATGGTTAAGTTACTATGAGTGCGTTCCAGTATGTTATTTTTTTTTTTTTTTGCTTTATGTATAATATTTGATTTGGAAAGTTCTTGTTCTGGTGTTAGGACCCCTTTAAGTGTTTTATACATTTTAATAAATAGTAGAAATGTATTTAATTTTAATCTGAAATTGCTGTGCAATATATATGTAATGTCACAAATAGACATAGCTAGTGACTTTGAAATTAGATGGTGATGATGAAATGTTACCTTTGATCATTGCTTTCAAGTCGATAGCTCAGTTGCTTTATTTAGAGCAGTGTAAAGTCTAGAGTACTTGTAACCTTGTACGCACAATGATATTAGTGTACTAAGAACTGGCGCTTCTGGAGAAAACAGCTGCACTTTACGGGGGGTATAAAATAATGTAATTGATTTTAAGGGTCTTTTAACCCCTTGAATGCTAGAGAGGCCTCCAAAAGATTGCTTCACAAAATAGATTTCATTAGTATTCAAGCGAGTTAACCCTTTGAGTGCCAGAGGGGTAAGCAACACATTGCATTGTTATTCTAATAACACCTAGTTCATTTCTAAATAGCACACAGATGCCATAAAATAAATGCAATTTACTGGTAATAACTATTAAAGTAACAAAAAGTGCAGACAGTACAACATAATAAAAATATAGAGAATCAGGAGTAATGTTATAGAAGCTGTTACTGATGAACAGTACATTTCTAACAGATGGCAGACATTTCTCTGGGTGTGTGTTTGTATACCTAAGACAACTTTATAGATGGGACTAGTACACGCAACAAATATATATATATATATATATATATATATATATATATTGGGGGGGTATAAAACCATCATAAATAATGAAAGTGTTTGTAAAATTTTCACATAGCAATTTGAGGATATATAAACATCTAATTTTTTCCCTAAGTACCAATGGTAATTGGTTGAAATAGGCATGGTCCAAAAAGGAATTGTGTCTCAGTGTATGTATAAAAAAGGAAGTTTTAGTGGTTACATTTTAAAGGGATATTAATGTTTAAAAATAAAAGCTGTTCCAATTAATCTTTATAGTATTTGGGCCCTTGAAAGTGTTATTTCAATACTGTCAGAGCTATAGTTCAAGAGTAATTGAAAGATAAAGTTTCCCTCTCCTGCCCCTTTTACCTAGTGTAAGCCACCTCCCCTCAGATGTGGAATCTGGTCCACAGACCATACAGCTCACAGCAAGGGACAATCTTCTTACTGTGAGTGTATTAAAAGCCCTGCCTCCCTTGACAGGTTTTTCAGGTTTTACCTTTATGCTAATTAGTGCTCCTTTTATTTTAAAACATAACTATCCCTTTAAAGTGGACCTGTTATCTTGATTCAAGTTTGTGTATTTGGAAACTTAATTAAAAACTGCCTATGTGTCATGTTAGCCAAAAGATCGGCAAACGTACAGTTAAGGAGATATTCATACTTGGTATCATATGCTAATTACAGCATCTGTGCAGTATCAGTGATGTTTCAAATGCTAATTAAGCTTTTTAGTGACATTTCATATGCAAATGAAGGTTTGCACTGTGTTACACAAGGAGAATCTCACTTTTTAAAGGAACAGTAATGTCCCAGAAAAAATGTCTCCAGTTTTGTAGAGGTTAAAATAATAAACAATATGCTACAAATCCAATCTCTCAAACCGCTATGGTTTGAGAGATATAGGCATTGAAAGTTTCCCCCTCCCTCCCCTTCTCCTAACGTCAGTGCTGTGCTGACAGCAGGAGATCCATGTCTGGGGACCAGCTGGCGGCTCTACAGCAGTGCCAAAATTGCCTTATTTCAAAAGAATTACTTCACTGGAAAGGTCTACAAAGTTTTCCTGATTTGCAAGCACACTTTGTAGACCGTTCCAATGAAGTAATTCTTTTGAAATAATGTGATTTCGGCTCTGCTGAAGAGCCTCCTTGAGTCGTACAACTCAAATCTCCTGCTGTCAGCTTTACAGCTGACATCAGGAGAAGGGGAGGGAGGGGGGAACTTTGAATCCCTATATCTCTCAAACCATAACGGTCTGAGAGATCGGATTTGTAGCATATCGTTTATAATATTAACCTTTACAAAACTGGAGAAAATGTTTCTGGGATATTACTGTCCCTTTAAGTAATAACAGTGTGAATATTTCTTAAACTACACATCTGCTGGACTTTTTGTTAACATGACAGAGGCAGTTTTAAATGACGTTTTAAAATAAGCAAAAAAAAAAAAAGATCAAGGTGACAGGTTCACTTTAACAGGTATTACATATTCTATATATATATATATATATATATATATATATATATATATATATTTAAAGAACACCTGCTATAGTGTTTATATGGTGCTAGGGTAATTTACTGAAAATAGTAATAATGATAATAAACAATTATAATATGAGGGCTGCAACTATCCAGATGACCCAGTAGTGTTTTAGGTCCAATACAAACAAAAATGCAAAAAATAGGAAAAACCAGACAGCGTCCAAATATTACAAAAATATATTATTTTTAATACAAATAATCAGTTAAATTTCACACTTGTAAGCACAATATAAAACAATTATGGTACCATAATAAGTCACTGCAAAGGCTTTCCTACAAAATTGGTTGCAATCAATGTTTCAAATGAAAATACGATGTTATCCATCTCAAAGGTAAACTGTCCATTTCAAGGTGTAAATATATATAGGTGCAGATAACGGTGCAACTGAGTGTAAGGCAAAATATTATCATCAGTTGCACCGTTATCTGCACCTATATATTTTTACACAGTGAAACGGAGACTTAGTTGTCCTGAAAGCTTGCATCCAGGTCCACTCAGTCAGCCAATAAAGGTATCATATTAACTCTACTAATCTCCTGCATTTTTATGGCTAACATGATACCACACTTTACCCAGGAAATTTACACATATAGATCTGGGAGTTTTAACTCCACATCTCTGCCCCCTTTTGTGCTTTGTTGATAGAATAAAAATTTGCTTTATGTGCTTCATAGCCTTCATTGTGCTTGGTACACTTGAGGTAGACTTGAGTAAGTTTGTGATTGTATAAAAACTTGTAAGAAGAAGGTACTACTTTTTTTGGATCTTCACATTTTTCCCAAGTAGATATGGACCATATTTGCAGGGTTTGTGGGGATGACAATAGCATCTAAAATGTCAGCATAATTTGTAATTTCATTCAAAAATTATAAGTCTCTGATTCAACATATAAGTTGTGTTTGAACTATAACAGTGGCTTTCCACTCCCTTGTTTATCTTATTCTTAGGCTTCTCAGTTTACATCTTGTTCCATGCCAAATGTCCTCTGTAAGGTGAGGTGAATGAAAAAGAGATAGGGGAGTTGGGGAGAGGCAGAGACAGGATGATTTGGTAGTTTTTTCCTCTTTGTCACTAGATATCGGTGGCCAGAAAGGAGTGGCCCTCTGTAACTCAATGCCCTTTTAAGAACCAGGACCCCGCATGGAAGCCATCTTTGTTTCACACAATTCTTCACACAGATATATCTCTGTCCAGTTTGTTCCTCGGTGGTCAGAGTGGGCTCATTTTGAATCAGATTACATATTTTTTCAAATGGTCATCCTGTGGACTCTGCTTTGAGTTGATAAGAGTGCTGTTTTTGGAACGATTGGAGAACCACTGTTTGTTTAGCATGTGTATTGAAAACTACACTCCCTAGAATCCCCTGCTTCCCTGTTTTTCTGGGGTAGAAGCCATCTAGCTTTTCTATTACATGTGCTACACAGAGGTTGGTCTCTCCTATCTTCCTGCCATTTAACCCCTTGCAGTCAGATAAGTAGTTTTATTTCTATAAAGTACTTTTATCTTTCTTTCCTTCTACTTTGGGCTATTTTGTCCTAGTTTTGTGGGATTCCTTTGGACATGTCAGATCCCAAAGGGCACATGGGTAAATCCAAATATAAATCCCTTAACCTATTGTTCCCCATGACAGACTGAATTTCCCAGAGATTACTCTGGTACCTTATGTCCTTCTTGCACTTTTGCCCCTACTCCAACTCCGGGGCCCACCACTGCCACATTTCATTATAATTTGTCATTTAATTTAAACATTACAAGACTCTAATTCGACATTTAATTTCTGTTTGAACTATAACAGTGGCTTTCCACTCCCTTGTTTATCTTATTCTTAGGCTTCTCAGTTTACATCTTGTTCCATGCCAAATGTCCTCTGTAAGGTGAGGTGAATGAAAAAGAGATAGGGGGGTTAGGGAGAGGCAGAGACAGGATGATTTGGTAGTTTTTGTCTCTTTGTCACTAGATATCGGTGGCCAGAAAGGAGTGGCCCTCTGTAGCTGAATTCCCTTTTATTAAGAACCAGGTCCCCACACGGAGGCCATCTTTATTTCATACAATTCTTCACAGAGATTTATCTCTGCACTTTTTGCTTCCCGGGGGTCAGAGTGGGCTCATATTGAATCAGATTACACATTCTTACAAATGGTCATCCTGTGGACTCTGCTTTGAGTTGATAAGAATGCTGTTTTGGAATGACTGGAAAATCACCATTTGCTTAGCATTTTTTGTATTGAAAACTACACTCCCTAGAATCCCCTGCTTCTCTAGTTTTTCTGGGGTAGAAGCCAACTAGCTTTTCTATTACAGGTGCTTCACAGAGGTTGGTCTCTCCTTTCTTCCAGCCATTAATCCTTTGTAGTCAGATAAGTACTTTTATTTCTATAAAATACTTTTATCTTTCTTTCCTTTGGGCCATTTTGTCCTGTTTTTTTTTTTGGGGGGGGGATTCTTTTGGACATGTCAGATCCCAAAGGACACGTGGGTAAATCCAAAGGTAAAGGTTCCGTGGTCCCCTTAACCCATTGCTCCCCATGCCAGACTGACATTCCTAGGGAGTACTATAGTGCCTTATGTCCTTCTTGCACTATTGCCCCCACTCCAGCTCCCGGGCCCTTCACTGCAGAACATAAACTAGTTTGGGTTAAGACTCTGATTTTCAGTCGCCTCTATCCCATCATCTCTTCAGGTCCTTAACTCTTGGTCTGGGACCCCTAGGTTCTATGTTAGGCACCTAAGTCCTATATTTGGGGGTCATTCATAATTGGTTGGGGATTCCTCTGAGGAGGAAGACAAGACTGAAGGAGATGAACTAGACTTCTTCCTGTGTCTGGGACATGTTTATAAGGCGTATTATTGCCCCTCAGCTGTAGATCTTATTAGTGCGGTCATGGAGAATCTCAGGCTTCTGATTCTAGTTTGTCTTCTCCAGACATCACTGAGGGATTAAAAAAGAAGATACCCATTGTTTTCTTCCTTATCACTCTTTGCATCAAGTTCTCCTGGTAGAATGGAGGACACCTGACAGAAGACTGTTTCTTAACAGATGCATCTCCAGTCTCTATTCCTTTACAACTAAGTCTCTGACACAGTGGGCTACCCCAACCGTAACACATCCCCTAACATGTTGTCTTGTTAAGAACACCACTTTTGGCAGATGTTGTGTTTTTTAATGTTTGCAGCCACTGATGTCATGCTGTGACCCATTTTTGCTACTGCTTGGGTCACTAGCGCTATGGCTATCTGGGGAAAACATCTATCAGTTGTCATTCAAAGGGATGATCCCAAGGAGGAATTGTTGCCATTGCTTGCCAAAATTCAGGAGGCAAACACATACCTTCAGAAGTGGCTTTTGACGCCGCCAGTTTTTCTGGAAAAGCTTTGGCTTTCTTGGTAGCTGCATTGTGGCTGGCAAATCTTCCATAAAGGCCTTGGTGTCTTTTCCCTTTGTTGAGAAACAAATTTTTGGCCCTAACGTAGACAATATCCTTTTAAATGTTGCATTTAAAACATTGTGCAGCTACACGCCACATTATGCATGTTGTTGTGATGAAAAGGTCGACATGAGAATCTTGCCCTGCATAAAAGCTTGACATTCTCATGTTGAGTCCTTCAACTGCATTGCTCGAATACCTAAGGAACGACAAGCAACACTGGACTTTACAATTGTATCATGGTTAACCTTTTCAGTGCCAGAGATGTCGACAATCATTGGTAACCTCTCTGGCACTCAAAGGGTTAAGCTACATATCGAATAAACATATCTCGGATTTTTGGTCCTTTGTTCGATATGTAGCTTAACCCTTTGAGTGCCAGAGAGGTTCCCAATGATAGGGGAACTCTCTGGCACTGAAAGGGTTAACCATGCTACAGCTGTAACATCCAATGGTGCTTGTCGTTCCTTAGGTATTCGGGCAATGCTGCCTGTTGAGTAGAAGCTGTGTTTAAGGACGCGACAAGAGGACGTGCTTTAATGCAGGACGAGATTCTCTTGTCACCCTTTTCATCACGGTGACATGCATAATGCAGAGTGTAGCCGCACAATGTTTTAAATGCAGCGCTTTAATAGTGAACCAATGTAGACAAGTAACACTACCAGTAAAGTAGTACTCTGTAGCCTCAAATTCATCTAAAATGTGCCCTTTTCCCTAAGGAGGTGCGTGGTTTCTGTTACCCCCAACAGTATGGGGTTCCTAGGGTTCAGCCCCCCTCCATGCTTTCCAAGCGTATCTTGCACCAAAACCCAAACAGGCGTGTCCAAACAGGAAGGTTACTCGGAAGCCTAAGGATGAGTCCTGGTCCTTCTCTGCCCATTGGGATTGCCTCCATCTCTTTCGAGACGTGTGGGAGACTTCAGTGACGATCAGTGGGTTTTGCAGGTAATCTCAGAAGGGTACCATATAGACATCAAAACCGTTCCTCCTTAATGTTTTTGTCCCGAGTTCCTTGGGATCCAGTTCAGGAGAATGTTTTCATAGATGCAGTATCCACCCTACAAGAAAGGCAGGTTCTGATCCTTGTTCCAGTGCAGAAAAGCTTCAGCGGATTCTACTCCCAATCTTTTTATCATTCCCAAAAAAGACAGAGTCTGCCATCCCACTGTGGACTTAAAGTTCCTCAACTAATATGTTCTAACCCTCAGGTACAGCTCCACCAAAAAGAAAGAAGGCACACACAATCTGAGTGTAGACTGTTATAAGCAACTGTCTTTTGCTATTGTTCCCTTTCACCAAATTAGTTCCTTTCTTTTCAGTCTGTCACCTCCTTCACCGTGAAATGGCACCTTACAACGGGGCTGGTTTGGGACTCACCTTTTGAAGAGGCAAGCCAGCCTCTTGGTATGTCAGCTTCCACTGATTAACCCCCAGTGATGGTACCTTTACGTCCTCTCCTTCCCCTCTCCTATCCCGGGTCCTCGATGTTAATTAAGACTCTTTCACCGCAGGCTTGGTACAGTTCTCTGCTACCCTCTATCAAGAGTTGGTGATCTGTCTATGGGACCTTATTGGACTATGGGGACACAAGGTTCTGGACCAAGGTATTGTGATATACACAACTGTTTATTTGAAATAAAAATCAAATATAAAATTATGAATGCAATAAAATAAATATATCTGCACAGATACAAAATCTTAAAACCACTATAAATTCCTCATGCACTACGACTGAAAAGAAAGGAACTCACTTGGTGAAAGGGAACAATAGCAAAAGACAGTTGCTTATAATAGTCTACACTCAGATTGTGTGCACCTTCTTTTTTTTTGGTGGAGCTGTATCTGAGGAATAAAGGCTTAACCGGAAGCCCAGAAGAGAGGGCTGCACTGCTGGGTGTATTAACGGAAGTTCTTAAAAGGACTTATTCAGGTCACGTTACTAATTTATTTATATTCTGTCTCGATTTTGTTTGTCCTTTTGAACTGTATGGAAAAAATAATTGTTATCATTATCTGACTTTTTAAAAATTGGTGTATTAGCGCTTGGAATTTTTTGTGTGGCATGTTCTGACCCTGCACCTCAGAATGGAGTCTCTGTACTCTGTCAAGCAAATCCTTGCCTCTCTAGACCTCCAAGATGCTTAGTTAAATGTTCTGATGCATCTGGATCAACAGAGTTTTATGCACTTTGCCTTTCAGCGCAGTCAATTTCAGTTCACTGCTCTTACTTTTGGTCTTGCCTCTACTCCAAGGATCTTCATGAAGGTCATTTCTACTTTGGCAGCCCACATTCACACTCAAGGAATTTCCTTCACTCCTTATTTAGACAACCTTTGACTCCAGGTGCCTTCAGAGGTGAACGTATGCTCACATATTCAGGAGTGCATCTGCATGCTAGTGTGACATGGTTGGATACTTAATCTCAAGATGTCCTTTCTTGAGCATTTCCATGTCCTTCAGTTCTTAGGCTTGATATTTGATAACCTTCCATGGGAGGGTGTTTCTTAAAGAGGATAAGTTCCAGTCTCTGTCCCTTCAGGTGTGTCAAGCAGTTGCCTGGCTGTCTGCTACAATCCGGGAGTGCATGAAAGTTCTAGGCCTTAGTAGCTGTTATTCGTTCAGTTTCACACAAAGAATTTGCAGTTGGACATTATCAGGAAATAATCCAGACAACATTCTCATCTTTCTCCAGGGACAAGGACAAGCCTTTGCAGGTGGCTTTAATGCTCCCATCTGACACTAGGACATCTATATACCATCCAAAAGTGGGTGGTGATCACCACAGATGCCAGCCTGGTTGGGCGGGCTACCCTAGGTCCCTTGGTGACCCAGGGTAGTTGAAATTGAGTTTCTGGAGTTGTTTTCTGGAATTGAGAGTGATTTGCCAAGCATTACATCATTGGTCTCATAATCTGTCCAGATCGCCAGTGAGGATCTGGTCAGGCAATATGACAGAAGCTGCCTACTTCAACCATCAAGGAGGAACCAGAAGCGCTTCTGCTTGGACCGAGATACGTGGTATTCTCCAGTGGTCCCAGACTTGTGTTCCAGCTATCTCTGTGGTTCACATCCGAGGGTAGAAAATGTGGTTGCAGACTTTCTAAGTCGCCAACATCTGGATCCCAGAAATTGGGAACCAGATCTGACCCGATTGTACGCAAATGTGTGTTTCCACCTGAGGTTCATGTTGTACCAGTTAGTCCAGGGGGAAACTGGTCTCCAGTGGAGGTTGTTTTTTCTCTTTTTGCCTCCCTGGAATCTTGGTGGATGTTTTGGTATATCCCCATGGTTCCTGTGTTCCTCACTGGATGTAAGAGAAAATAGGATTTTAGTGAACTTGCCATTAAATTATTTTCTCTTAGTCCACAGAGTGATTGCATTTGGTTTGTGACTACCAGTGGCCAATGGAACAATTATGGTGTTTCAGACTGTATATATGTGGTTCTGTGTCTACCAGGGATATAAATCTGGGGGGGGGTCAATTAGTTTTTTTGTGGCTCTGTGGATTCCAGTAGAATCTTCCTCCTTTCCCTCCATGTGCGGACTGAAAACATTTGGCAAGATAGAGTGATGCTACAATAAATTGCATTTCACACGTCTTCCATCTGATGGTTGTGTGTGCTGTCCCAGAGCCTTGGCTGAATAAACTATATATCATACCCCTATTAAATTGGAACATCTGTTATCATCTTCCCCTCACGTTTCTCTTTTCTAATTCCAGGGCATTGAATTCCCCTCTGGAACTCAAGGGTTAAACATGTTTTGAATAATCGAGAGAGGTTAGAACCTTGGATAAAATTCCCCCAGTTATTATTAGATATATTTTTGTACATATGAGCACTACACAATGTAATTAGGGCAAAGGTTATTTTAGAGAATGACATTAAACTAGACATTGTACATCCAAGTGAGTCATCACATGATTACTTACTGTTACAACATATCCTTTTGTATCACTTCCAGACTAGCCTCGTTCATTGAACTTTGTACACACTAAGCACTGCATTTGCATAGAGCACAAAAAGCAGTTCTGGAGCAAACTAACTGCAACATAGGGAACAGATAAACATTTCAGTTGATTTAAATGGTACGTTTAACACCCTGAATGCCAGATAGATACATATTTTGCTTTGAAATGTGTTGGAGACATTTGTAGCATTCAATTGTTTAAAAATGAAGTTTAACTCAAAGGAATTTTTGTTGTGCTGTTGTTTTTCGCCAGTAGTGACCCTAAGAAGCTATTATACCAGGTCCTCTCAGATTTCTTCTGATCTAATAGAGCAAGGCTGGGCAACCTGAGACATGCCAGCTGTTGTGAGACTACAACCCTCAAAATCCTCAGCCAGCTGTTAGTCCAGCAACAGCTTTACAGAAATAGTAACAGTTCAATAGAAAAATATAAAACAGAGTTAAGAGCATCAGGCTAAAGTGTGATCATTGCATTATTAGTAAGGGGAAAAGTGCAGTAAAGGGAATCATACATTTAGAAAGGAACATTGCCCCAAGGAGCTTACAATCTAATTAGTAATCACGACAACATACAGAGACAGTAGGAAGAGGATCAGAAGTGCAAGTACAAGGCTTCAGTAATGGAAGTGATAAATTATTCTGATGTGACTATCGGTGTGCACAAGGTGAATATAGTTACTGAGATGTCTTCTTGACCAGGTGGGTTTTTAGGAAATGCTTGAAAGTGATGAGTGTGGATGATTGGTGAATGGTGATAGAGAGGGCATTCCAAAGTCGTGGAGCAGTCAGTGAAAATGATTGCAGCAGAGAGATGGCTTGAGTTGTGTAAAGAGAGGACAGAAAGAACCCGTGAGAAGAATGCAGGTGACATTAAGGGGTTTAGCGGGAGATAAGTGCAGAAATGTAAGAGGGTGGTGAAGATGAAAGCGACTTAAAGGAGAGACCTTATAGGTAGCCAAGAGAGGGATTTCAGGAGCAGATGAGAAGGTATCTGGGAGCAAGGGGAGAAAGAAGAGATGCAGGAAGACCAGAGAATAGAATGTTGAAGTAATCAAGTCTAGAGAAATTGAGGGCCTGAATTAAAGATTTTGCTGTTTACATACAGAGCAAGGGTGTTATTTTGGCAATATTTTTCAGGAAGAAGCAGCAGGTTTTGGGGACAGCATGGCTATGAGAGGAGAATGTCAAGTTAGAATCAAGTACGACACTAAAATAGCATGATATGGTTTCTGAGTAGATGGCAGTATTGTCAACTGTGTTGGAGAAAGGGACTTGGGGGAGGGGGTTTAGGAGGGAATACAACCAGTTGTGTCTTAGCCATATTAAGTTTAAGATGGCGGTGGGCCATCCATAATGAGATTGCCATGAGACACTGAGTGATTTTAGACTGCACAGTCGGAGTGAGGTCTGGTGAATACAGGTAGATTAGTGTGCCATCCGCATACAGATGGTAGTGATTGTTAAGAAACAATCTCTGCCTTATTCAGCAAGCTAAAGAGGTGTAATTATTGAGCAAATCAGCTGCAACATAATATTCCCATTAAATCAGATTTGTCATCCCTTGAGTGTTAGAGGGTAGGGGTGAGTGAAAACGTTAACAAAAAAGAGAAAAATGCCAAAAAAATGCACTTTTCGCCTTCCATGGGGATTCCCAGGAAACGTGCTGTTTTCTACTTTTTTGACACATTAAAGAGATTCCCCAGCCTTGTGTCACTAGTAGCCAATGCCATATAACCACATATACTGGCCCTTTCTGATATGACATTCATATAAGGTGGTTCAGAGTACTCGCTTTGGGTTTCTTCTCAAGGTGGTTTCTGGTTTTCATATTAATCAAGAGATTCTTCATCTCTTCACCATCTGTAGTATGTAAAACACGGAACTACATCCATTCGTCACTCTGAACCTTTTCACAAGTTTGATTTGCTTTTCAGTATCCATAGGGGGTCAGGTGCAGTCCAAGAGGCATCTAAGGTGACAGTGACCTATTGAGTCTAGGTGACCATTCTTCAGGCCTACATTATCAAGAAGAGAACAGTGCCATTTAGGGTAACTACTCAATCCACAGAGGGGTGGGCGGTTCCTGGGCTTGTAAGAACAAGGCATCACACATTTGCTAAACATTACAGAGTCAATATCCTGGTCTTGGCTGAGGCCAGTTTTGCGAGAAAGGTCCTAAATGCAGTAGTGCATGTGTATGTACCTATTTTCACTTTGTCTCTATTAACTTTTCTGCTGATACTTAGTTTTAATGTGATGGTGTCTGTTGACACCTGAGGTTCATAGTTGTATTTGGTTTGTATCTCTTGAGACTGTTTTTATTGTTGACAGTCTCCCCCTCTCCCTAGAACTTTGGTATATCCCTATGGTTCCTGTGTTCCACAGTGGATGAAGAAGAAAATGGGACTTTTGTGGACTTAACAATACATCCATTTCTCATGGTCCTTGTGGAAAGCAGAACATTCCCTCCAAGAAAAAAACATATTATTTGATTTCCAGGTATGGGTGTTATTTGGGTTCTGTGGTGTGGTGAACACCTTCGTGCCCTACTTCTTTTTTTTTTTACTTTGTTATGCATTAAACTGAACTACCACCCCGCCTAAAGTTGCCCCCAAAAGAATTACTCATCTGGCGACTGGCTGCTCAGTAGTACTAGTCGCCAGAATTATTACCATCTTATAGATAAATTTTGCTTCTCCCAGGACTGACAGCCAGGAAACAGCTCAGACATATTTGCATAGTGACGTCTGTGCGCCTGCACTGTCAGTCCCTGCTGGTACCTAGCCACGCCTTCTAGATCAGACTGGGACTGACAGCGCAGGCGCACAGACATCACAATGCAAAGATGTCTGCACTGTCAGTCCCTGCTGGTACCTAGCCACGCCTTCTAGATCAGACTGGGACTGACACCGCTGGCGCACAGACATCACAATGCAAAGATGTCTGCGCTGTTTCCTGGCTGTCAGTCCCGGGAGCAGCAGAATTTCTCTATAAGGAGGCAATAATTCTGCCAACTAGTACTAATGAGCAGCTAGTCGCCAGATGGGTAATTCTTTGGGGGAAACTTTAGGCGGGGTGGTAGTTCCACTTTAAAACTGAAGTTTGCTGCTGCTGCTGGGTGGGGTTGAAGTGTAGCTGGAAGGGAGTCTCTCCCTCCAGAGAGCTTTAGTTTGCAAGTGCCCTGCCTCTTTGAGGTAGCAACTTAAAGCGGAACTTTCAGATCATACTAAGTCGCCATGCATTTATTAAATGCATGGCGACTAGCTTGTAAATAGATGTCTTACCTTTAAAAAATATCCAGTGGAAAGTAATCCTTCCTGTTTGGAGACCGGAACCCAGGTTACAGCGCAGACATCTTATCTGTGCGCCTGCGCTGTCAGTCCCAGTCTCCATTGAGTAGCACTGCAGTGCACCATATGGTTACCAGAACGGACTGACCGCACTAACCTGCCCGTCAGTTCCCAAACGGGAAGGATTACTTTACACTTTGCTATTTTTCGAAGGTAAGGCATCTATTCCAAGCTAGTTGCCATGTGTTTAATGAATGCTCTGAAAGTTCCGCTTTAACCCACGGTTCCTATTTTCCACGACGACCAAGAGAAAAGGATTTATCAGTAAATAAATAAACAACTCTTATTTATGACATAAGTAGTTTTAAAGCACGTATACAGGGGCCAACACTGGCAGCGCTGCAGTCATCAGCAGTACTGACTGCCCGAACACACCGCAGTTGATACGGAGCGGGGAGCTCTGAATTCAGACAGTAGTCTTCTCTGCACAGTCTGAATTCAGGGTGCCCGCTCCATATCAGCCGCAACACGGGCAGTCTGTACTGCATATGACTGCAGAGCGCACAGCCGTCTCTACTGCGCATGATGGCTTCTGACAAACATACTTAGCAAATTGTAATATAGTATAGCTTGTCGAACAATGCAAAATTTACTTCATGTGAAGCACCATGATAAAAGCTGATTTTGTTCTGAAAGAGATATATAGTTTTTCATTTACAACTAGAAAATGAACAATGGGAATCATACCTAAACAGAAGGATTGCACAAATGCTGAAAATTTGTACAAAAAATACACTCAAGCTCTAGCAGTAAAAGGGTTAAATCACTAGGGATTTTATTTGTCCCTTATGGTTTAGTTGGTTTACCCCATAAGTGATACCAGCCACCCTATAAACTGAATGATAGAGCAAATGTTATATATGTACAGCTTCATCGTTTAATAGTTGTACATCTGATCATTAGAGTGTACAGTTGATTAACCCTTTGGATGGAGAGGAAGGGTTGGCTTTTGGGATATGACGCCACAAAATGCATCACTGCAAACTGCAATGTATAATGTTTTGCCATGTAAAAAAGTTGTTTTATATTTTTCAAAGAACCCTTTTTAACCCCTTGGATATTGGAAATATGGCTATTGCAGTGCTTCATAATGCTTTGGTGATTTCTCCGACATCCAATGGATTTGAAATAAACATTATATTTTAATATAACAAGTTACAAAAAAAAGAATGGCACATTTAGTACCTTTCCTGTAATGTACTGGCCTTTTCTCAGCCTTCAAGGTACTATATTTAGCAGGAAGTTCTGACCTTCAACCAGCTGAGGGTAAACGGTAGAGTTCTCCATATACACAGACTGGTAAAGAGTAAATGATAATAGCAATGGTACCTACTGGTAATATGTAGGGTCCAATAGAGAATATATACATTTTACTGGAGTCAGTTATTGCTATCATTGATGCACATATTGCTCACTTGAATGTATGCAATCAAGGCCAGTGTATGTTTTGCTACTTTACATATGGATTGTATTGTAATTTTGTAAAGCACTTGATACAGTGCTTCCATTATGTAGATATAATGATTTACTCATAATGCTTCCTAAATACAAGCGGTTGTGGGAGCATTTAACTGTAGTTGTAGGCCTCTCTTCTAGGGGTTAACCCTTTGAGTGCCAGATAAGTATCCATTGCATTGCATTGCAATGCGTTGCATACTTCTCTGGGACTCAAAATGTTAAAAGCACCATTTAAATCAATAGCTATTTTGGGACTATGTATTTGTTCCCTATGGAGCAGTTATTTTGTCCCAGAAGTTCTCCATCTTTCTTTCAATGTGGCATAGTGTCTTTTTCTGTTCCACAACCGTGCCAGTTTCTGTAAAATTCTTTATTATGGACTGCTGTATTCTGCTCCTCCAGCTAGCCCTACCTGGAATGTGTTTTTATTAGACCCCATACTAGTTTATACACCCTGCCTTTAAAAGAACAATAATGTTTTCTCTCATTGCCCTGCAAACTACTAAAAAGTGTGATTGATGTTAGTCATAGATTTTAATACTCAATAGTTTATTTAGCATTTAAGATCCTCCTCACCTATCCCTTTATATGCCAACCTGTTTCTAAAGAATTGGAGGAATGGCGCCTCAACCAGTTGCCGTGGCATCCCTCCCAGTTGTTTGCTACAGTGGTATAACTATCTATTCCTCTGTGAAAATGTTTTTGTGTTAGGGGGCCCACAAAATGTTTGCACTGGGACAACTCATTGAGTGTCCTGGTGCTAAAATATTTGGGCCCCATTACAAAAAAAACATTTTCTCAGAGGCATAGATAGAACATTTTGGACCCTGGGATAGATGGGACCCTTGGATGCTGGGACCCAGTACAACTGCAGCTTCTGCACCCCCTGTATTTATACCCTTGTCCACTTATATGGTAATAATTTGCCTCTGGGAGAGCAATTTAAATGCATCTTATGTACCGGTTAACCCTTTGAGTGCCAGAGGGGTACGCAACGCATTGCAGAGCAATGCGTTGCGTACCCCTCTGGCACTCAAAGGGTTAAGGCTCAGTCCGTGCACAAGTAGCATTAAAACTGCTCACCCAGACACAAGTGTCTTTGTGTAAGTTAAAGTGGATCTATCACATACAGAAACGTAATGCTCATTAGTTAGAGCATTTAGAGAAAAAGTTAAACATGTTACTTATTTTTGAAAAAAAAACGTTATCTGCGCAAAAAATCAAGTTTAAAAGGTGTCCAGCAGCCTACTTCCGCTTGCCGCTGTGGCAAGCTGCTTGCCACACAGAGGCTGCTCCCGTCCCACTACCCAGCATCCTCCGATGACGGAGGCTGTCTGTCTCTAAGCTGGAGCAATCTCATTGGCTAGATATCGATCTCTGCCAATGAGATTGCTCCAGCTTAGAGAAAGAAAGCCTTCGTCATTGGAGGATGCTGGGTAGTGGGACGGGAGCAGAGGCAGTGCTGGAAGCCGGAAGTAGGCTGCTGGGCACATTTTAAACTTGAATTTTTGACCAGATAATGTTTTTTTTATTTTTTTTTTAAATGAGTAACATATAAAATCTTTTTCGCTAAATGCTCTAGCCAATGAGCATTACTTATCTATATTTGATAGATCCACTTTAACAGTTGGGCGGTTTGTAATGGTGATAGTTTGCTCAAGTAGATCAGCCCCTTCCTTGTGAACTGGCTGATATCAGGGAAGGGGGAAATTAAATTCTAAATAATGCATAAACTACTGAGTATTAGAGAGTGTGACTGATATTAGTATACTTTACAGTGCAATGAACGAAAAAGAAAAAAAAAAAGGCCCAGGTTGGTCAGGAAAGATCAAAGCATTTTTTAATGGAGAATGGAATTTCTCATTACAAAACAGGTATGTTGCTTTATTTACATAGCGACCATAGTGAGGATGATGATTCTAACAGGAACTGGAGTAATTCTGGAACAAACCAACTGCAATGTAGGGTAAAAATACGAAGTCACCAAATTCACACTGATTGCTAGAGAGGTCTCCAGTTCATTGTAGAGCATCCATGAGATTAAAAGCCCTATTTAAATTAATGGTACATTTTATTTGTCTGCTATGGTACAGTTGGTGTGCGGCAGTATTATTCCAGTTTTCTTTGTACATTAGCCTCAGTACCTCCAATTGAGAAACACTGACATTGACTTAACACTTTCATGTAAAAACTGATCTGACTCAGTTTTTGCTTAAGTTTGCTGGAAGGAACATCATATGTCATTTAAGTAAGTAAGTTGTATGGTATCATCAGAAATTATCAGAAACTAGTTGAAGAGCCCGTTACACGGGCCACAGTGCCACTGCCAGACGGTCGCAGGGCAGTCATGAGCAGTAGATACTGACTGAGCCGCGACTGATACAGAGCTGGACTACTGCGCATGTCGACAGGTTCTCGAAAATGGCTCATTTCATGCCCCTCTCTGACCTTCCTTCGGCTCAGGAATTGAGCCAGAGAAGTGTTCCGCTTGCATGGGGTACCCAGAGTGGTGGTGTCTATCTGTGGGAGCCAGTTCGTGTCCTGATTCTGGAGGGCATTCTGTAGCCAGATGGGCATTCAATTGTCCTTTTCCTCCGCCTACCATCCCCAGACCAATGGGGCCACTGAGCGTGCTAATCAGGGACTGGAGCAGTTCCTGTGATGCTTTGTGACTGATCATCATGACAATTGGGCCGACCTCTTGCCGTGGGCAGAGTTCGCCAGGAATTGTGCAGTTAATTCACCGTCTGGGAGCTCCCCGTTTCTCATAAATTACAGGTTCCAGCTGTGCCTGCTCCCGGACTCATTTCAGTCGCAGTAAATTCCAGCTCTGGACGAGCATATTGAGCAGCTCCTCTCCACTTGGGCACAGGTTCAGAGGACCCTCAGTCATTCATTCCAGCAACATCAGCGGCATGCCAATTGTAGACGGCTGCCAGCGGTCTCCTTCCAGGTTGGGGACAGGGTATGGCTCTCCTCCAGAAATCTCAATTTGCAAGTACCTTCCAATAAGTTGGCTCCCTGGTTCATTGGTCCGTTCAAAGTTATCCGCAAAGTGAACCCTGTCTCGTACGCATTGGAACTCCCAGCTTCTATGCGCATACATAATGTGTTCCATGTGTCTCTGTTAAAACCCTTGGTTTGCAACCGCTACACTACCACTCCGGTGGTCCCTGGTGGACTTTCAAGGCCAAGAGGAGTCCAGAGTATTATTGATTCTAGGAGATTTAGAGGGAAATTGCAATATTTGGCCCATTGGAAGGGCTATGGCCCTGAAGAACGCTCTTGGGTAGATCAGAAGGACCTCCCTGCGCCTAGATTATTGCGCAATTTCCACTCTAAATATCCCCAGAAACCTAGACCTCCTGCTAGGAGAGGAGGTCTTTGAGAGGGGGGTACTATCACGGTGCCCGTGATCTTCCTCTGTCACTCTTTGCTGTGGTGCGCTCCCATTGGCTGAGCTTGTTTGGCCCCTCCAGTATGGCCTTTTTATACCCGGCCTTTGGCACCTGTCAGGTGCCCTTTCGTGGTGTTCCTGAGCCAGTGTTGCTGTGTAGCTGTGTTCCAGTGTTCCTGCTTCCTGTGTACCGACTTGGCCCGTCTTACTACGCTCCTTAGTTCCTGCTCTGTGATTTGACCCGGCCTGGCTGATGTTCCTGCTCCGTGATTTGACCCGGCTTGTCTGACGATCCTGCTCCGTGATTTGACCCGGCCTGGCTGTTGTTCCTGCACCGTGACCTGACCCGGCTATGTTGCTGACCCTTCCTGCTGTGTGCTGTTCCAGTGTCGCCTGGGCGACATTCTGACTTCTGCTGTGCTTGTGGCAGGGCTAACTGTGTCGTTGCCTCCTGTGTACTGGGCCTTTCTGTTTACTCTTGCTGAGCCTGCTGCCTCCGTTACTCTGGGCCTCCGTTTACTCCTACAGAGCACTGTGCCTTCTGTTAACACTTGCAGAGCCGTGCCTCCGTTCACTGAGCCTCCGTTAACACTTGCAGAGCAGTTGTTGGCGTTCACTAAGCCTCTGTTAACACTTGCAGAGCAGTTGTCTCCATTCACTGAGTCTCCGTTAACACTTGCAGAGCCATTGCTTCCGCTACCCTGAGCCTTCCGCTACACTTGCTGAGCCTTGGGTCTCCGTACATCGCCCGTGGGGGTGCCATTGGCTCTATCCAGCTAAGCACTTGCAGTGTAGTTGGTCTCCGTTACAGCGCCCGTGGGGGTGCCATTGGCTCTATACAGCTAAGCTCTTGCAGTGTAATTGGTTTCCGTTACAACGCCCGTGGGGGCTATTGGCTCTGTTATCCTCAGCTCTCGCAGTGTCCTTGGTCTCCGTTAAACGCACCGAGTGGGTGCTATTGGCTCTATACAGCTAAGCTCTTGCAGTGTAATTGGTCTCTGTTACAACACCTGTCAGGGCTATTGGCTCTATTATCCTCAGCTCTTGCAGTGCACTTGCTCTCCGTTCACGCACCGGTTGGGGTGCTAGTGGCTCTAGCTCATTAAGCTCTTGCAGAGTATTTTGGCCTCAGTTCCCTGCTCAGCATAAGCAGTAGTCTCTGTCCTGCTCTATTACTGGTGTTTTCTCATCTAGCACCACTTATCGCTCCTTTACCATCTTATGGGCGTGTCAAACACACCACAACAGAGACTGATTAATTTCTATGTACTTTAACCATTGAGTACCCTGTATGTTACTTATGTCTGTCCTGTGATAGTATATATTTATTTCTCTGTATACTGGGCCTGAGAGGGCATCTGTACTTTACTGTTCATTTCAGTTATTCTGTATTGCCTATAGAGGGCAGTCTTTCTTGTCTTTTAATAAAACTGTGTTTTATTCTAACCTGCTGGTCTGAGTGTCCTACAAAACCGTTACAGCCGGGTCGATACACTGAGATCACACGAATAACAGGAACAAGCGCTGGTACTGAAACACCACAAAAGGGCACTGGAGAAGTGCCAGAACCCAGTAATTAAAGCCAAATACTGGGCGGGACAATAACAGTGCAGCGAATAGGGATAGGCAGGAGTGGAAACTGACAGAATGTAGCCAAATAGCACAGGCACCGTGATAGTAACGTGGAGAAGATACATCGATGACATATTTTTTATTTGGCGAGGAGGTGAGGAACATTTGAAAAGCTTCCTATTAGAGATCTCTGAAAATGATTATAATTTGAAGTTCACTGTGGAGTACAGTAGGGAAGAAGTTAACTTTCTTGATTTAATGATATATTTAGAAGAAGGTTTGTTAAAAACTAAAACATTTTATAAAATGATGGATGTAACTAGTTATATCAATATGGATAGCTGTCATTATCCTCCCTGGTTGCAAAATATTCCAAAGGGAGAATTCAATAGAATTCGCAGAAATTGTACAGATGTGGAAATTTATGAGAAGCAAGCCAATAAGCTGAAAGAGAGATTTGTGGAAAAACAATATGAGGGAAGAAGATTAGAAGAAGATATAAAAATAATTAAAGATGTAGAGAAAGAAGAGTTATTAAAAGAAAGAACTAAAGAGGAAGATCAACAACCAAACAATAAACTTCCGATTATAAGCTGCCCTTATACTGTAGGATACAGGGTTTTTAAGAAAGTAATTTACAAACATTGGGAAGTGCGAAAAGGAGATAAGATTTTAAATCCCATTATGCAAACTAAACCAAGAGTAGTTTTCAGTAGAGCTCCCAATTTGGGCATTAAAATAGCACCTAGTATTAAAAATAAGAAGGGTAAAAGAAGTTGGTTACAGAATAGCCCAGGTTTTTATAGATGTGGAGAATGTATAGGTTGTAAAAATTGTAATATACAGAGAAATATTAAAGAATTTACATCTACAGTAACAGGGGAGACATTTAAAATAAAGGAAGGTATTAAGTGTAATACAGAAGGGGTAATATATTTGTTAACCTGTACATGCAAAAAACAGTATATCAGAAGAACAAAAAGAAAATTAAAAGAGAGAATACGCGAACACATTTATAATATCAAGATTGGATTTAAAAATCATAGTGTATCGGCCCATTTTTTGGACTGTCATTCATCAAGTGTTAAGGATCTTACTTTTGAAGCGATAGATACAGTTAAAAGAAATTGGAGGGGTGGAGATTGTATAAAGCAAATGTCCAGGAGGGAAACTGAATGGATTTTTAAGATGAACACTTCGCAACCATATGGGTTAAATTTTTGTAAAGGGGTTGAGATATATATTGGGGGCTCTCTTGAAAAATATTTTTGAGATAAGCATTAAGTAGTGAATATAGAATTATTTTCTATCTGTAAGTTATTATTTCTATTTTGTAAGCTATTCTGTAAAAAACTTTTTTTCATTTTGTGAAGGAAGGTATAGTGGTTGTATGGGAGATTGATCTTTCTTTTGAAATATAAATAGGAGAGTTTATGGAATCAGTATGCTGTATGTTGGGAAAGGGTGTGGAATAAGGGTAGAGTTAAAGGTATTAGGGTGCATATAAGTTTAAGATCTAGTATAAAAATATAGCGAAGGATAATAGTGTGAATATAAAACATCTCTATATATGGTACTTGGTATATGGGTATATTGTAATATATATTGTATCCACGGAAGATATTAATATGACTGAGGACTGAAGTGTAAAAGGGGAATAACATCATCTCCTATATTGTAGTCCATCAATTAAAGTAAAGGGTGAAATATTTTGAAAGATCTTTAATATTTTGACAATATGAATATGATTGGGGATCGAGTGTAAAAGGGGTGGAAAATAACATCATCTCTTGCACTGTAGTCCATTAATTAAAGTAAAGGTTGAAATATTTTGAAAGATCCCGAATATTTTGGGAGTTAGTGTGGATACATACAAATGGTTAATGAATTTTGAAAAGAGAAGTTCCGGTTCCGTTCCTAAAGGAAAGTATAAATTGGATAATGGGGATTAAGGAGGAGATTCCCTGAGGAAGAGGCCAGGGTGTGCTTCGAAACGCGTTGGAAAGGAGAGGAGGATAACATTGGGATGGAAAAAGGAAAAAGAGGATAAGACCCTATTTGAAAAATTCCAATGTCTATTCAAGTAACAACCACAGCATAGACCATACAAGACGCCAATCAAGGAAATAGCAGGTGTGGAACACTCAGTGGACGCACAAAGAAAGCAGACGCAGTTGCTCCGAGAGTGAAGCCGCTATACATATAAACATAAAAAGGGAAGATTGAGGTATGGTCTGTCCAAACTGGTCTATGGAAGAACAGATATAAGGCAAGACTGCTAATATATATCCAATACATATCTGTTATGTGGTTATGATGTACATCACACATTGGGATGGTAACTAAGGAGAAGGGTCAAATATAAAAGATATACAAGATATATTTACATTGAAGATACGTGTGATGTTGGAGTTCAGATGTTACATGGTTGCAGATATTATTAATATTATATCAATTTAAATCGTATAAGGAAGAATCGAGAGTAATTAAAAGATCAAATTGACTTTCCCTTTAAAGATTCAAAACAAGCTATAGAGTTGGACTCGAACATTCATGCATGATCCACTTATATTACATCCATTCTTGTTTCAAAAGATTTGTTTTATAATGTGACTTTCATATTTTTTATGACGATATAGTTGTAATATCGTGTCAGTCATAACAATTTTTTATACAGATTTCATTTTTGTGAGGTTTTGATTTTTTTTTTTTTTGGATATTTTTGGATGATCATCCATTGATTTATTGTATAGATACATTCTTTGAGTAGCTTCTTCCTGATTCCCCTATAGGGTTTTGGTTGGAAGTAGTATATCATATATTAGAGATTGGACTATATTAAGGTTCAGGTGACATATTTTGTTGTCACATGGACTTTTTAGTAAAGGGAGATGTGTTAGTAATTTACTGTATAGATTTATAATCTATTGTCTGGGAGAGCATTTCCGGTGTGCTAGTTTTAGATCCCTTGTAGATGGTTATGAGGGAGTATTTCTGATGAGACCTGCGCTGTGGTAGAAACGATCCTGGGTTAAAGTTTCGATTTTAGCGCAGGACGAACAGAGTCTTCCTTATATACATCCTCTGCTGGGGATTGGTGACAAGTCCACTGGTATATTTTTCTGAGACATTAGGTTGTATGTACTTTAAGATGTATCTTATTTTCATTATATTGTGTTAAAGTATAATATGTGAGATTGAATTTATCTTTTAGCATTTTATATGATTTTGGATACGACTTATTAAACTGTTGGGATATTATTATATTGTATCCTCTGTTTTTTCAGAAAACTGAGCGCTGATCTTTTTTTGTAAGGTATATGGGGGATGTGGTTTTGATCCGGCTGCTAGTTTTCTGTTGGACTGTAAAACGCTGCCATTTGCGCCTCATAGTGATTTGTTTTTCACATACCTACCACTTGATTGACTAGAACCAGAGACATTCTGGTTTCTAATCCTGAGCTTTCCAGCTCTGCTGCAAGGAGGACTTGCTAGAGCCATATTCTTTTTACTCCCTTGTTGCTTGAGCCTGAAGTTTCAGCCTGTATTCTGGAGCTTTCCTCATTCATCTAATTGGAGGACCTTGTCAGCGGTCTTCTGGGGCAAGTTATTTAAAGCAGCTTTCCAGTGCACTAAGTGCTTAGTTGTTTGGCCAGACCCAAAAGATACCCTTCCCTGCTCATGATCTGTTCCTGCTTTGTTACCTGACCTTGGCTTGTTTATCTGCTTCTGAATCTGTGCTGCTAGCCTCAACCCAAACCTACTCCGTACCTCACCTGAACCTGCAAGCCTGCTCCCTAGTACCTGCTGCTTGCATCCAGTATCCTGTACCTGCTATTCAGCACCTACCTGCCTGTACTTGGCATCCTGTACCTGCTGTTCAGCACCTACCTGCCTGTACCTGCTACGAAGTGCCCTGTATCTGCTCTTCAGTACCTACCTTCCTGCACCTGATGTCCAGTACCTGGTATCCTTTAACTGCTATTCAACATCTACCTGCCTGCACCTGCTATCCAGTACCCAGTATTCTGTACCTGCTGTTCAGAATCTACCTGCCGGTACCTGCTATCCAGTACCCTGTATTCTGTACCTGCTGTTCAGTACCTACTTGCCTGTATCTGCTATCCAGTATGTGGGAACTGTACCTGCTGTTCAGCATCTACAAGCCTGTACCTGGAATCCTGTACCTGCTATTCAGCATCTACCTACCAGTATCTACTATCCAGTACATTGTTTCCTGTACCTGCTGTTCAGCATCTACCTGTCTGTACCTGGTATGCTGTACCTACTACCTGACGGAATCTGCTATCCAGCACCTGGTATCTTGTACCTACTATTCAGCATCTACTTGACTCTACCAGATACCCTGGTATCCTGTACCTGTTATCCAGTGCCTGCTATCCTGTATCTGGTATTCTATACCTGCTGTCTGGACCCAGTAGCCAGTACTTGCTTACTAGTACCTACTGCCTGCAGCCAGTATCTTGTACCTGCTGTCTGCACCTGGTATCCTGTATCTGGCATTCTACACCATGGGCAGACTAGATGTGCCTAATGGTTCCTATCTGCTGGAAAGTTTTATGTTTATACCTGCTGCCTGGACCAGAAAGCTAACATTCACCTACTATTACCTACTGCTGCCTAAACCTGGTATCCTGTATCTGCTGTCTGCACCTGGTATCTTGTATCTGGCATTCTACAGCACCTGCGTATTAGTATCTGCTGCCCCCACACAGTGCTCTGTATCTGTTATCCAGTGCCTGATATCCTGTACCTGATACCCAGTCCTTTGCTTGCACCTGGCATCCTACACCTACATTCTGAATCCCATCATGCCCTTGGGCACTTTAACACTGCAAGAGGCTCTATTCCCACTTTCAGGCCCCTCTTAGTGCAGTTTATACTGGTGTGCACCTCCCTGCAATTGTACTCCAGTCTCTGCAGAAGAGAACTGCCTATGGTACATGGGGGTTCCTGACAAGAAGCCTCCTGTTGAACTTCTTTCAGATGTTTCTTTGCACCTTCTGATGCTCAACACAGCCTTTCTACTGTCCATTGTGTCAGTCCAGCAGATGGCCGAACGCCACCCTTTGTCCTGTATACCCCATTTTCTGTTTTTTCACAAGAATAGGGTGGTTTTATGTACTCCTAGGTTTTTTTTTTGCAAAAGGTTGTTTTGGAGTTTCTTCTAATTTTATGTCCTCCTCCTTGTAATAGACAGAAGTATGTAACCTCATCTTTTGGAAGTAGGACTATGTTCATCACATGCAGTCGTTTCAGAAATATGATTCTCTCCTCATCCCTGAGGGCCTGCATGTGCATCAGGCTGCGCCTAAGGTTACTATAGTTTACTGGATCAAGGTGACCATCTGTCAGGCATATGTCCTCAGGAAGAAACATGTTCCCATTCAAATCAAAGCTCATTCCACCAGATTGGTGGGTGTATCTTGGGCCTATAAGAATCAGGCCACTGCTGAGCATGTGTGTAAGGTGGCGACATAGTTGTCTCTAAACACTGTCACCAAACACTACCGTATGAATGTCTTGGCCTAGGCTGTGGCCAGCTTTGCCAGAAGGCCCTTCTTGCTTGCTTTTTCTCTTTGAAGATCAGGAACTTGTTGGTTTCTTGTTTGTATACTATTTAGTTTGTAAGTTCGGTGTCCTTTGACACCTGAGGTTTGTGTTGTACCAGTTGTTCCAGTGGAAACTGGTCTCCAGTGGAGTTTATTTTCCTCTTTTTCCCTCCCATGAATCTTGGATGATAGCTTTAGCATATTCCCATGGTTCCTATGATTGCCACTGAACAACAGAGAAAAGTGGATTTTAAAGAACTGTCAAATCCTTTTCTCTTAGTTCATGTGGAACACAGGACTCCCACTGGAGAAAAAAACAGTGGTTTCATTCCCCATGCAGAGGGGTCCTCATGGGTTCTCTGTTCAGACATTGTGTAAGAAATTCTATAGCTCCTCATACCAAAGGTACAATTATTCTTTTGGGGAGATGTGACTAAGAAAAAAACACAAATAAGTGATAATAAAAATGACTGTATTATGTACAAAATCAAAATACTGTTACAGTTTTGATGGTATATACATGAATAAAACAATATTAGGAGTCACAGAAATGGAAAAAGATGGAATTAAATTGGATCGCAGAAAATAATATGATCTCCTCACACCCTCCAGCACTAATCTTCGTGTATGGTCTGCTACTCTGCTGGGCTCACATCAGGATTCTCAAGGACAGGTCTTCCTCCCAGGCGGCTGTTCTCTCATGCTGTTCCTTTTTTGTTGCCCCTCTCTTACTGCCCTGGTTCCACCCAAAAATACAAAAATATTTTATACCATTTTTCTATCAGTCAGGTCTGGTGCAAACTGGTCAGCTCATCATCTAAACGGACCTTTTCTCACCACACCCACCTTCAATTTCATGGTGACATCAAAGAGATGGTAGTGATGGGGGAAGGCTCCAGGAAGAGGTTTATCAGATGTGAAGCATTGGTTTTCCTATCTGAACACTTTGTTGACAAACAAAAGACTGTTTGACATCTGTCCTCACTCCTTTCATATTTAACTAGGAGAGACCTTCATTTGAGTTCTCAAATGCCTCACTAAGGAATGCCATCCTGTCAAACCCTTTGAAGCACAATAATGTGATCCCCCTGGAGTTTGGGAAAGCTGAAATTGCCTTGAATCCTTAATTAAGGAAATAGAATTCCAACTGTATCTCTTAAGCCATAATACAGATATCAATTATACACATGTATTCATATATACATATATATACAATGTCCATATCCATACAGATATAGACATATATGCATACACAGACATATACATAAACACACATATATATACCTCTACAGACACAAACCCCTGTTATAAGTCATATTTGATCAATTTTACTTTCTTATACCTTGTTTCTAGTACTCTTCTAGTTCCCTTCCTCCCTGGACTAAGAGAAAAGGATTAAATGGTAAATTCACTAAAGTTCTCTTTTAAATAAAATGGAGTTTTGGAGTTTTATGTGTGTTCCTTATTGAGCAGTTTTAAATTTATAAATATACTTTAATGTTGTCTTAGAGCAGGGGTGTCCAAGTTCAATCCCATAGGCATCCCTCCCAACATTTCAAATGGCCAAAGAAGGACACTTTCTTTTAGGTGGTGCTGATGGGTGGGGCATTACCAAGAATTTTGAGGTTATTTCATGAGCTATCGACATCTCTTTGTGTAACTGAATAAATAATTTAGAGCAATTCCAAAGTATTTTAATTTATAAACACATGTAATGAAGTTTAAACAAACATTAATGTCAGTTATATTGCTGTGAAGCAATGTGATACTTTTATATATACACCACACAGTCTGATCTCCTAAAAATATGGATACCAGGGTGGAAGGAGGGACAGAGGGATGTGGGTCTCAAAGACTGTCCCCCCTAAAGAGGGACACTTGGGAGGTATGCAAAGGGCTACAAACAGCCAGGATTTAAGGATTTCCTTGATTAAGCTCAGATGTGTTAATCAGTGGTTCATGCATTTTGATTAGCCCACCGTTACTCAAACAGTGAAATCATTAAAGGGGATCTATCACCTCTATACAAGATAGTCTTATTAGTTAGATTATTTAGCGAATATGTTTAGAACTATAGTCATTTGATTTTTTTAAATGCTATTTGGGTGAAAATTAATGTTTAAAGATTGCCCTGCACCCAACTTCTGGGGAGCCTGCAGTAAACTGCTCTATACCGGCTCTGTACCACAGTCTGCCACTCTGCCTCTGCTCCCCTCCCTCTATCCAGCCTCCTCCGATGATGGAGGCTGTCTGTAAGCTGGAGCCATTTCATTGGCAGAGATCAATATCTATCCAATGAGATGGCTCCAGCTTACAGACAGAAAGCTTTCGTCATCAAAGGAGGCTGGAGTGACAGACTGCGGTACAGAGCAGGTAACCACAGTCTGTCCAGAAGTAGAGTGCAGGGCACTCTTTAAACATTAATTTTCACACAAATATCGTTTAAAAAACTCCAAATGAATACAGTTTTAAACATATTCGCTTAATAATCTAACTATTAAGACTAACTTGTATAAGGGTGATAGATCCCCTTTAAAGAGATAGTAATGTTTCACAATAAAATCAGCTCCACTTAATCTTCATATATTTGGGCATTGGGGAGTGTTATTTCAATACTGTCAGAGTTCAAGAGAAATTGAATGATAAAGGATCCCCCTCCTGCCCCTTTTTACTGATGTAACACTGCTCACCTCAGAGCAGCAAGACAGTTTGGATGGATAGCAGAGAGGGACAATCTTCAGTGAGCATAAGGAAAAACCTGTCAAGGGGGGCAGGGTTTTCCTTATGCTAACAGTAAGAAGACTGTCCCTTGCTGTGAGCTGTCTGGTCTTAAGACCAGGTTCCACAACTGAGGGGAGGTGGCTTACACTAGGTAAAAGGGGAGGGAAGTGAATATTTTATCATTCAATTACACTTGAACTACAACTCTGAATTGGGCAAAATACAATGAAGATTAATTGGAGCTTCTGTTTTGTGAAACACTACTATCCCTTTAAATCCTGGACTGTTGGTGGCCCTTGAGGACTGGATTTGGACAGCCCTGTCTTAGAGAATGGAATTGGGCTTCATGCCTATTGAATTAGGATTTTGAGTCTACTATCTTTACTTTACTTTGAATTAAAATGAGAAATTGTTTGCCTAGGGCAAAAGACTGCAACTAAACAGTGTGCGAAGATAACATCTGGGATGATCTGATATTTCCTACAGAAGAAAGTTTTAACACCTTAAAGACCATTGCCATGCCAGGACCGTCACGGCGGTCCGGCACTTAAGGACCAGTGACGGTCCTGGTACGTCACGGAGTTCAGGGCTCCTGGCTTGGCTGCACGCTGCTCCGGAAGCCCTGAACCAGAAGTAAAGAAAAAAAAAAAGCCCCGTGGTCCTCAAGTGCCGGCCGCGTGTGTGCGTGCTGGTACTTAAGGGGTTAATAACCAAAATCATATCCTGTACAAGAAATACTGTCTTTAACCTTTTTAAATAAAGTTATCAGGCACAAATATATATTTTTTTGTTTTGTTTAACCCTTTGTCTACCATTGTGGTATGCAATGGCACCATTAAAGGGTTAACCCCTAAAGGACCCTTGACGGTCTTGGCATGTCATGGGTCGGCGAGCCATAAGGACCCATGACGTGCCAGGACCATCATGGAATTCAGGGCTCCCCGCACGGCTGCACGCCATCGGGGGAGCCCGGAAACGGATGCGAAAAAAAAAAAAAAGGTCTGTGGTCCTTAAGTGCCGACCACATGTGCAATTGGTCGGTCTTTAAGGGGTTAAAACAGTTGCAGATACTTAAGTATGGTCTAAAGCAGTGGTTCTCAACCCGTGCCCTCAGTGGCTACTAACAGACCAGGATTTGAGGATTTCCTTATAAGAGCACAGGTGAGTTAATCAATACAACTGAGCCTCTGATCACCACACCTGTGTTCTAGCAGGGAAATTCCTAAGTCCTGGTCTGTTAGTGGCCACTGAGGGCAGGAGCTGAGAACCTCTGGTCTAAAGTACATGTAAACATGGGTGGTGTGAACACCAACACAGTTTGACAAATAGGAGACAAATACAAATTCACATTTTTTTAACCCTTTGAATGTGAGATGTATGCAGCGCATTGCTTCTTAATTCTCTGAAGATCTCCCTCGCATTCAAGGGGTTAAAAACCCTATTTAAAACAATGCAAATCTGAAGAAATGTAGCTTGTCCCATATGGTGCAGTTGGTTTGCCCTAGAATGATTCCATTTCCTCTTGGTACGTGTGTAATGTGTCAAGTCAAAGTTCATATGACTACTTGATATTGACTAACTGTACTTTCAACACAAATCAGACAGTCCAGGTTCAAAGTTGCAGCAGCATTATTGTGTAATGAACCACTTGATATAATCAGATATTGCATCATTCTGTCAGTTCTCCAAGGAAAATTTTGTATTAGGCCTATTGTTTTTAAAGAGAATCTCATCTTCCCCTGAAAAAAATACTTAATTCACACTACATTCACACCAGGCCCGGACTGGCCATCGGGCATACCGGACATTTGCCCGGTGGGCCGGTACGGGCAGTGCCGGCCCTTACATGCCCTCCGCATTAATATTAACTTTCTGGGACTCCCCGCCAAAATGCCATGCTCCCCACTTGCAGCCCAAGTCAGTGGCATAGCGGGGGAGCAGTGAGAACAGAAATGTATTGGCCAGCCCTGCAGCCCAAGACTTTAACGGCAGTCGGAACCATGTCATGTGACACACAGCTACGCAGACATGATGTATGCTGGGGTTTTGTTTCATCTGTCTGGATGCCACGTTTAAACTTGCACTGTCCTCAGAACAAGTTTGAAAAGTGGCGCCCAGAAAGATGAAGAAACCCCAAGCATACAAAACATCTGTGTCGCGAGTGTCACATGGTTCCGGCTGCTGTCAATGCGGACTAGAGGACTTCACAAGTGACCAGCTCCATTCCTCCTCACATAAAGAGGTAAGGGGAGGGGAAATGAGGCACTGGGGGGGAAGAGGCAAAAGATGAGTCAAGACTATAAGGGGAGAGAAAGAAAAGGGGAGAGACTATGTGAAAAAGGGAAGAGACTATGTGAAAAAGGGGAGAGACTGTGTGAAAAAGGGGAGAGACTGTGTGAAAAGGGGAGAGAAAGAAAAGGGGAGAGACTGTGTGATAAAGGGGAGAGACTGTCAGAAAAGGGGAGAGAAATAAAAGGGGAGAGACTGTGTGATAAAGGGGAGAGACTGAGTGAAAAGGGGAGAGACTGTGTAAAAAGGGGAGAGAAAGAAAAGGGGAGAGACTGTGTGAAAAGGGGAGAGAAAGAAAAGGGGAGAGACTGTGTGAAAAGGGGAGAGAAAGAAAAGGGGAGAGACTGTGTGAAAAGGGGAGAGACTGTGTGAAAAGGGGAGAGAAAGAAAAGGGGAGAGAAAGAAAAGGGGAGAGAAAGAAAAGGGGAGAGATTGTGTGAAAAGGGGAGAAGACTGTGTGAAAAGGGGGGAAACTGAGTGAAAAGGGGAAAAGACTGAGTGAAAAGGGGAGAAAATCTAAAGGGGGACAAGACCAGGGGCGGATTGTGATCAGATACTTTTTTGTGTAAGAGAGCTACATAAGGGGCAATTCAAAAAGCCAGAGAGTAAACCACCTGCTTTATAGGGGACAAATCAGAATTACCAAATGATTTAACCCTTTGAATGCCTTGCAAAGGGTTAAATGGGGCTTTTAATATATATATATTCACACTAGTGGTGCTGCCATGCTAAAGCCAATGCTGCAAGACAAGACTTTTTAATATTTTCTGTGCTTCCTTTTTCATATGGGAGCAACATATACATAGGTGATAGTTCCCCTTTAACTGGAAAGTTGATTCTGTATGACAAGGGTTGAACAGCTCTGTTAAAGGAACATTAACACATCCTAATAACCCCCATTTAACATACTATCACTTGTCAGACTATCCTGTCACTATGAATTGTGTCTTTGTACTTTCATAACCTCTTCAATAAGTCCTGGATGTCATGCACCTGAAGGTGCATGCAAATCGGTTCTCTTTGAAAATGTCACCCTCTATTGGGCGCACAACACAACTATGCATTAGGCTGACCAGACCTCACCTTTAACCGGGGACGCATAGGAAAAATGCATACTGCAGGACTGCTTTGATTTCAGTGAAGTACTGCAAAATAGCTATTTCCTATGTGTCCCCGGTTAAAGGTGAGATCTGGTCAGCCTACTATGCATTCGAAATGCCGTTGTGTTCAAAACAGCGATATCAGAATGCCGCCTGCATGAAAATAGCAATATTCTGATATCGCATGCCACAATATCGTGTCCTCTGCCAAACTCTTACTGTCATTAACCCCTTGCCTGCCAAATAAGTTTACATCACTCAGTTCAACTAAATGCCATTAACCCATTGTTATTTAGCCTTGCTCCTTCCAGTGTTCATTTACTGCTGAGGGGGTCCCACCTTTGGGTTTCCCAAGGTCTGGGATATGATTTTTGTGTCCCACTTCCTTAACCCTTTGAGTGGCAGAGGGATACACAATGCATTGCATACCCCTCTGGCACTCAAAGAGTTAATAAGTGCCTTGCTTACCGGCTGCAAACAGAGGACTCACACAAGTAAAAGGTGCGGGGTTTAGTGAGCACAGCAGGGAGTAGACTGCGCATGTCATAGGAAGTAACAACATCTAAGAAGAGCATGTATAAAACAAGGCAATACTGCTTGTAATGAAATGTCACCCAGGAGTTTCATTCAGTGAGTACTGAGTCAAAAGGGTTGGCAGGCAAGGAGTTAAAAAGCTTTTTAATGGCAGTGTATGGGTTAATGGAGAGTCTCTGTTTGGGGTGAGATGAACTGCAGTGGTTGGGGAGAGAATGGGTTATTTGTATCTTTATGTCCCTGGACATTAAGTGATTAGCAATGTTACAGGGTGTTCAGAAATATAGCCCTTTGGCAGACAACAGATTATTGGTGTTTAGTTGAACTGAATGATGCAAAGTTCTTTGTCAGGCAAGGGGTTAATGACAGTAAGCGTCTGTGAGAGGACACGATATTGTGGCATGCGATATCAGAATGTTGCTATTTTCATGCAGGCAGCATTCTGATATCGCAGTTTTGACCACAAAAGCATTTTGAATGCACCGTTGTGTTGTGTGCCCAATAGAGGCCAACATATTAAAAGGATACCATGTGACTCTAGGTGGCAGGATTATTGGGTCCCAAGCTCAACTCAAAACTACAGATGCCTGAGTGACCAAAATAATATAAAAGATGAATGTCTATCTTGGTAGACATGGCATCATCATTAAAGGGGAACATTCACATCCTGAAAACTTTTGAGAACTTTTTTAATCACCAAAGAAACATTAGGAAATGTGCTCTCTTTTTTTTTTTAACTTAATTTTTAAGATATTAAACTTAAAAGTTATCCACTTCCGCATACTGTAGCTGCGGCACGGCTCTCAGGACTTACCAGCAGTCTGTCATTCTCCTCCCACCTCCCTCCCAGCTGCCCCCGGAAGCGCGTTCATGCTTCACTTTGGTGTGGTGTGAACGGCTCGTAGCGTTACAGGAAACGTCGATTAGCATTGTACTGAGTTTGCAACCTCAGTATAATGCTAATCGCCGCTTCCTGTAACGCTACGAGCCTTTCACACCACACCGAAGTGAAGCGTGAACGCGCTTCCAGGGGCAGCTGGGAGGGAGGTGGGAGGAGAATCACAGACTGCTGGGAAGTCCTGAGAGCCGTGCCGCAGCTACAGTATGCGGAAGTGGATAACTTTTAAGTTTAATATCTTAAAAAGTAAGGAAAAAAAAAAAAAAAAAAAAGAGCACATTGCTAATGTTTCTTTGGTGATTAAACAAGTACTCAAAAGTTTTCAGGATGTGAATGTTCCCCTTTAAAAAAGCTTTTTAGAAATGGTTCGGTGAAGAAGCCATACACACACACAACCACTGACAGTTCAGTATTACTTCATTCACTTATGAATGTCTTATTTCTGTGAATCTGGTTTTTAAAATATTTTTATTTATTTCTTTAACCAGTGGAGACAACATGGGCTGGATTCTATTGCAGATGCTAATTTTATCTCTGCTTTTATCTCCAGGTTTCCCCATAGACTTCAATAGGAAAGTTTTTATAAAATGGGACGTAATATTTATCACCTGCAACAGAATTCAGCCCAAGGTCTACTAGGGGTAAAACGTGGTACAGTGTTAGTAATAGAAAAAGTAGGAGACTGGAAGAGTAAAAATGAAGCCTTAATTGTCTGAGTGACTCTAGGATGCAAGTTTTCAAGACAACTAGGGGCTCAATTCCATTAGCTTCCTTAGTAAACCCAAACTAACGTCAGTAGTTTTAAGTCACAGTTTGGTATTCTATTACCTGCGCTGTGACAAACTACCAACTGTTAAAAAGCACAATGAGGGCGGAGCCGACTACGGTCCAAGATGGCTGCGTGAACCTGTCTCTCCCCTTATATCAGGCACATTTGTCTTTTCTACCCTATAAGAGGACAGCGGATATTCACCCTCTCCGGTGCTTATACCTTCTGAATGCTAGGGCAAAAGAAATGTACTGGCCAACGGCCCACATTCCGATCTATCTCCAACTTTTTACCAGCTAAACACAAAGAGCCCAGGCCTTACTGCTCAAAACCCAGGCGTTGGGCATCCTGACAGCTACGAAGCTCAACTTGGCCCCCATTTTCTCGCCCTTGTCCATCTCCTGATCCTTGAGTGATACCTTTGTGGGTCCTGACAAGGAGATCTGCGTACCTATGGCGCACTGTACCCCTTCAGTCACCAAAGATGACTTGGCACCTTTTCTCACAAAGGAAAACATGAAACTTTTCCTCACTGATTTCTCTTCTGAAATAAAATTCTCCATTAGGGCAGGACTCTCCAACCTCAAATGAGAGTTCATCCAGCTCAAACAATGCATACATTCCTTGGAGGAGGACAAGGAAGCCTCGTGGTAGCAGGTGCATACAACTGAGCAGTATTTACTGCAATAGGAAGAGATCATCGATTTTCTTACATCCCGCATAGATGACCTGGATAACAGGAACTGGAGATGCAATATAAGAATCAAGGATCTGCCCAAATTGGCCCCCTCCAAAGATCTGATGAAGTTGCTGAAGTCTTTTTTTGCCAAACTCTTACAATCTCCAGACTGTCCACCTATCAAAATTGATCAAGCACATTGTGCTCTCCGCCAACTAGGCCTCCAGGCTCTAGACCTAGAGATGTAATCTGTTGTCTCCACAACTTCTCTGATAAGGAGAGGATTATGCAGTGCAGCAGGGAATTGACAACTCTCAAATTCTTGGGATGTCCTGTTCATCTGTACAATGACCTATCTCCATTTACACTGTGGTGGCGCTGGTCCCTGAAACCCCTCATCTCACATTTACAGAAGCTGGAGATCCATTATAAATGGGGATTCCCCTTCCAGCTGTCGGCTACCTGCAATGGAGTAACTGCACATATCCAAGACCTGCCTGACACTGGACCCTTCTGTAAGTCCTTGGGTATTGACCCACCTGATCATATTGCACCTGACAGTCCTCCTCATTCCTCTACTACCCTTCTCCTTAAGTCATTACAGGGCCTCTGGATTAACCCAACTGCCCCAGACCCCAAGAAAATGACGCCATCTTTCTGTATGTGGTCTTTGGGGGCTCTTACTGACTGGGACTGATCCTTGACCCAACCCTATGTCTGCTGAATTCACTTCTGGTCAGTCTGGGTCTATGTTGGCCCTGGTTGAGTACTCTTCCATCCTACGCAGGGGTTTCTCCCCACACATCACTTCAAGGGCTTGGCCATGGCTCCCCTAGCCGTCTTGGGACATTGATGGCTGTTCCACTTTAGTACTTTCTCAAGTAACAGGGTGAGAGAGTTGCTTGTACACCCTCCTGTGCACTGTTGGGACTTTGAACATAAGATCAATATTATGAACAAGCAAATAGTCCAATGTAACCCCCCCATCTTTTTTATGCTCTACTGGTTCTATTATTACAGCAATACATGTATTTGAATACACAGCCTCTTCCAACATTCTTAGTCAACATTGTGATTCTCATTTTTTGGAGGGGGCTTGCACTTCCAGCTGGGAGTCTGGCCCTGGATAGTTTACCCCCAGGCTTTCACCCCCTATTTTTGATCTGTTGAACCTCTGAGGGATGCAGTGGGATCCCCCCTCTCGGATATCCTCCTGCTGGGGGGGCTTATGCTGTGCCCTTTGTCTCAGATACTCTCCCCCCTTAGTCTGGAAAATCTCTGCCCTCTCCCTATATCTGTCGGGTACTATCACTTAGCTGGATGCTGGTGCCCAGGTGCAGGGAGACACAAACCAATATATGGAACCTATGTCCTGAGGTGGCTGACTGAGACACAGCCCCCCAGGGCAAAGACCACAACACAGGGGTAGATCTGGTATTGAGCCAAGGATCTATGAGAGGGAGAAAGAGGAAGAGGTCAATAGAGACCACCTGCAGTCTGGGAAGGAGGAAGGTCAGCATAGTCAGGGTCACAATGCCAGAGATCCAGGGATAGAGAGGTCAACATAGTCAGGGTTACAATGCCACTGGTTCAATGATAGAGAGGTCAACAATTTCAGGGTCATGATGCCAGAGATTCAGAGAAACGGAGGAGTTCAACAATGTTTGCAATAGACTAAGAGGCAAATACAACTAAGCACCTAACTGAGGTCTGCCCGGGGTTTGTATAAAGGCACTGCTGCCTAGGGAATGCCTCATCCAATTGGAAAAGCCCAGCAGCACCCTCCCCTGTACATCACACAAGTGCAGAAAAGGCACACCTCCCCTCTGAAGCAGGCACTTGAGTCATGATGGCTGATCCACCCGAGGATGTGGTGCACGGGAAGAGACAGGCCCAAGGATAAGCACCACCGCACAGCCAACATGGAAGATGAGAGCTCCTTGGCTACCTGCAGTGAGGTAGGTCACGAGACTGACAATATCTGTTCCTCCTCCCTCACCCAGGGGAGATCCCCTCTGTGCGCCTATGCCTGTATGTGACTACTGATGACTCATAATACTAACATGCTGTGTGCCTTGTGGGGCACCCCTGCTCATTTGTTGACCTATCTTCCCTCCCCCCATGCCCTTAGGGTGACCCAGTGGGTCTTGGTCTATACAAGTTCCATTTTTTACAGCTTCTGCTGTCATATTTATTATTGCTGGTTGATATGTGTTCTACTCTTTTGTCTTCTTAGTCTTTCTCACCCCTCTCTTCCCTTTTGCTGCCCTTCTCCTTCCTTCATGAAGAGGTAGGACCGGTGCTTGTACTGCTACATTCTACATTGAGGGGCCATGACCTGTATGGTGGTCCTCACTTAGGTCCTCTCTCAGTTGCCATTATCCTCTCTGTTTTTGCCTCCATGGATGATGGGTCTTCCTGATATTCAACTGGTGTCTCTGAATGCCAGAGGCCGTAATACTCTGGAGAAGAGATCTATAGTTCTGAGGGAGGTCCATCGCATTTGGGCCTCCATATTATTTCTCAAGAAACACATTTCCCTAGACAAATCCATTCTGTGTGAAAAGCGCCGGCCTGGAAGGGTATACCCTACTCTATTGCCGTATAGGTTTACACCATTTATTCCCTCATCTACAACGTTCTTTTAACTCTTTATCATATAGTATACCTTTTCCTTCAGTCTTTGGAGGGTCACATAACGGTGATCCTGAAGCCTGGTAAAGATCCCCTTTAGTAACTAACGGCCCGGATACCTTTTGAATGTTGATATAAAACTTTTTGCTAAGACCCTCACCAATCATTTGCAATCCCTCCTCCCCATCCTTATCCACTCCAATCAAGCAGGATTTGTTCCTGGTACAGTCACCAAATATAAAATTTTTAAAGCAATCTCATTGATTTATACTGCTCACCAGAAAAATATTCCTACCCTTCTTGTTTCAGTTGATTCTGAAAAAGCTTTCAGTCAGCTGTGTTGGTCCTATCTTTCTTCAGTACTAGCTCACCTGGGCCTTGGTCTCTGCTGTTATGCTTCTACACTGAATTTATACTCTTCTCCAGTGGCGAGGGTCAAGGTTAATGGTCACATTTCGGATAACTTTCCCATACAAAATGGGACTCGTCAGGGCTGCCCTCTTTCCCCTATCCTATTCATTTTGGCATTAGAACTTCTATTACTTCATATGTTCCTCCTCCACCAAATTAGCTTGTTATGCTGATTATATACTGCTTTTTATTACACAGCCCCAGCAATCCTTACCCCTCCCCTTAGTGTCCCTGTTTGAGACATTCATCTCACTCTCCTACTTCAAAGTGAGTTATTCTTAATCAGATATCTTAAATAGTAATGCTCTTCCTCCTGTACTGCACTCCCTACGCCTCTCTTTCCCTTTCCACTGGGCCTCCAATTCCATTACCGCCAGGGTCAGGAACCAAGACAGGTAATCAGCCAAGCCGGAGTCAGGAACACAGAAGTCTGTGTTATCAGGAACAAGCCAAGGGTCTGAAACACAGCTAAACAGGAGCACAGTAGAATCTACAGCAGCCAGCAGCAACATACACAAGGACAATCAGGAAGTGAGCCAAGCTGCTATAAATACCCTGAGAGGGTTGGCTGATAACAGTCAGGTGAGTAATCAGATAGGTTAGCTGATTCAGCCTGATCCAGGAACTCAGAAGGCAGCAGCAATGGATAGCAGAGCACTAGATTAGCTCAGACAGCAGAATCAATAGGCAGAGTTAAGACAGCTCAGCCAAACCTTGACAAGTCCCCACTGTTGAACAATCAGGTTGAACACATCCAGGTGGTCACCACTCTCCTGGATCTACATCCTGGTAACATAGAAAGTCTGCCAGAATGTTTTTGTCCCCTAGAATGTGAAATATGGAGAGGGCTGGAACGTAGGCTTCACCCCATACCAGGTCGTGGCATGTCGAGTGCCCCCTGACAATCGATATAAGCCAAGGCCGTGGCGATGTACGACTGGACTCATTGGACGACCCTTCAATAGATAGGTCCAGTACACCAGAACAAGGTGGATCGCTGGAAGCTCCTGAACATTTATACACTGTAGAGTCTCCTCCGCAGTCCACCTGACTTGGATCCCCAGGTGACCCATTCCGCACCCCAGCCGTTCATGTTAGCATCCTTAGTAACCATAGTCCATTCTGGGACCACGAATGGCTTCCCCAAGTCCAGACTTTGCCTCCAAAGCCACCACCACTGCAGATCCGGTCTGGCTTCTTGAGAGAGGGAGAACTGCTGATCCAGGACATCCGGATTCCCATACCATACCTGGATGACAAGTGTCTGGAGTTCCCTGGTGTGCACCTGAGCATAAGGTACCACTTCTAGGGATGACACCTGGTGGCCCTGGATCTTCATGTATTCCGATGGCCGCTCCAGAGCTTGGGACACACCATGCATGATCTGCAGAATGTTGTCATCTTGTAGAAAAGCCTCATGCTGAGGAACACCAGCTCCTGGGATGGTACTGGAGAGGACTTTGGCATGTTTAGATTACACCCATGGTGGATCAGGAGATGAGCACAGCCTTGGACGTGCTGAGCCAAGAGTTCCTCCAAAGAAGCCTTGAGCAAAAGATCATCCAGATAAGGGGTCATACGAATGCCCTGAGTATGAGTGAAGGCCGACAAGGCCCCCATGACCCTGGTAAACACCTGAGGAGCTGAGGCCAGACCAAAAGGCAGAGCAGTGAACTGGTAATGCTCAGAGTTGAAGGCAAAACACATATAGATCTGAGTGTCTGGGTGAATGGGGATGTGCAGGTACGCATGCTGAAGGTCTAGGGAAACCAGATACTCCCCTGGGCACATAGCTGCAATGACAGAGCATAAGGACACCATCTTAATACAAGCAGTCTCCACATACAAGTTGAGACTCTTGAGGTCCAGGATGGGACAACAGCCACCATCCTTTTTCAGGACCACAAACAGTTTGGAACAGAAACCTGAACCTTGCTCTTGGGGAGGTATTGGATTCAGACCCTTCTTGTCCAGCAGAGATTGCACTGCTTCCCGGAATAGCCACAATTTGTCCAAAGCCGCAGGGACGCTGTACTAGAAAAAACGAAAAGGAGGAAGGGACAGAAACCAATTCTGTCCCCTTCCGAGATCACCCGCAAAATCCTCTGGTCCACAATAGAGTTTTCCCAGGCATCCTGAAAAAGACGAATACGCCTGCCTACAGGGATCTGCGGACCAGGATTCCGAGAGTCAGACAGAAGCTGGCTTGACAGACGTAGGCCTTGAAGCTGTTCACTTGTGCTGCCAGTGTTATCTGGGCTTGGTAGAGGGGAGTGCGAGTAGGAGGCCTGAGAAGCTTGCAGCCTTTGCGCCTCCATTTGGTGGGGACAAAAAAGAGGCAATTTCCTTGCCATAATAGTGTGCTTGGTGGATATCTGAGGCAACAGGGTGTCCTTGCCTCCCGTCACATCACTGATGATTTGCTTTAACTCAGGTCCAAATAGTGACTTGCCCTGAAAGGGTAAAGAAACCAGTGACTTTTCAGATGATTGCCCTGCAGGCCAAATCTTAAGCCACAAAGTACGTCACCCAGTAACAGAGAAAGCAGAGGCTTTGGCAGACAGCCTGACCACCTCAGGGCATCTGAAACATATGTGTTAGCTTCCATCTTGGTGGTCAAAAAAGCCAACAATCCTCCTTGGGAGCATCTGCATGGCCAGCTTCCATCATCTGCTCACCCCAGACCTCAACAGCTCTATTGACACAGGCAGAGGCAAAAATAGGTCCACAATTTAGAATATGGGTGTGACCAGCACAGCTGAGGCATCCCTCAAATTTGGAGCTCAAGTCAGTTTTCTACTCTGCCTAATGTTAAATCTGGCACTGGCTCTCTTCTATGTTGCTAACCTTTGGGTATTAATGAACCAAAGGCCATGGAAAGTCTTGGGAGACCAAACAATCCAGACATCTCCCACTATTCCAGTTTTTATCACCAATTTCTTACTTTGTTACCCTTTTTTATTTTAGTGTTTATTACCTGTGATCGTAGAGTATCTGATAGTGCCAGAATGGCCCAAGTGTTACCCAGAGCATCTGGAGGATGATGCTGGTGAGAGATACTTGGAGGTAGTGCAGGCAGCAGGTGTGTCCTTGCTGTGGCAACTGGCTGGGATTAAAGGTGCTAACCTCTAGGTCAAAAAACTAGAACTGGTTGAGCCCTGGAGCTAGATGGGTACATCTACACTCAGAGACGTGGCATGGATCAGTTTGCACAGGAAGAGATCACTATGTTCTGGAGGTGAACCCACAGTGCAGAGTAGAATCAAAGAAGGCAGAGGATGAACTCATCACTGGAACGTAGCCAAAGGTCAGGACAGGCATAGTCCAAAATGTAGGTAAAGGTCAAAAACATAAAAAGAGGAGTGCACAATAACTTCTAAGCGTGGTACATTGTGTAAATTAGAAATATTGAACAACCTACAAAAGGATAACTTTTTGTCGGAGTGCTGGGGGTGTAATGTCGTTGACAGTTTGGTGAATACTGTGGATGTGTCTACGAAACTGCTGTGACAGAACATCGATATTCGTAGCCCTCTTCGACCTTTAGTGCATCTAGTCCATGGTGTTTGCGGCCTTTGTAGGACACATGGGGCTCAGCATCAACAAAAGGTTTAAAAAGCCCCATGTCAATTAATTGGAATTTGTCCCCTATGGTGCAGATTGTGTGCCGCAAAACTGGTCCACTTTCTTTATACATAGACCTAGTTTGAGTGGTTCTGAAGCACACATATACTTTCACCTTATGCCCCCATCAACCTGGTATGATTTAGAATGGGTGAACCAAATTAAATATTTTTGTCAGTAATTACACATATTTTAATTGTAAGGTGATTTTACTAATCCACAATAGAGACTGCCCTCTAGTGTAAATATAGCTCCTTTGTACTAGTCTCCTATAACTGGTGTATTCAGTGAACAAATAATTGTAAACATATTGGAGCTTAAGCCTTTAAGGACCAGCTCATACCTCACACGTATCCCTCTTTAGGAGGGACAGTCCCTCTTTGAGTCCCAAATCCCTCTGTCCCTCATTCCCCCCTGGTGTCCCTCTTTTAACCCCTTAAGGACCAGCAGTCCAGAGGTTCTGCAAACTGGAGGACCAAGGCCATTTCTTCTGTGTGTTTGGAGAATTGTGAGAGAGGCTGAGACTGACTGCCCTGGTCTTGGAGCAGTCACTTTTGGACTCCCCCCATGATGACAGTGTGCCTGTAAGCACTCTTTGATTAAAAAAACAAACTTATGACATGTATATAAGTGTGTCATATTGCTCCATAGCAATAAAACTCACATTATTGTTTGTTTAAATGTCAGTATATGTGTTTTTATTCATTAGTCTGTGTAAATAAAATACTTTGGTTTTGCTCTAAGTAATTTATTCAGTTACACAACGAGGTTCCAATAGGTAATGAAATAACCTAAAAATTCTTAGTAATGTCCGAACACCAGCCACACCCCCAGCAACACCCCCTAAAACAAAAGTCCCTCTTTGGCCATTTGAAATGTTGGGAGAGATTATTATTATTAATATTTATCTATATAGCGACAACTAATTTCGCAGCGCTGTACAATAGGGAATGGACATACGGAGATATTAAAGAGTATAAATCAAATGTGGAGAACAGAAGGCTCAGAGGGCCCTGCTCGTGCCAGAGGGGTGTGTAATGCATTGCAAAGCAAACTGTTCCACACCCCTCTGGTCCTTGAAAGTTTAACCCTTTGAGTGCCAGAGGGATGCAAACCCAGCTCATGGGCATGACACCCTAGGCACTTGCTTAGGGCATGGTCATGTTGGGGGGCCTGCCGAACCAGCCCTACAACAAACCTGCTGACTGGTGGGATCTCCCCACCGGCAAGCTGAGGTCTGTGCTTCCTTCATCTCAGACCTTTCCATACATCTCCCTCGCTGTCCCAGCCTCTGATAATGCAGAGCGCCGGGATATGACATCATCTCTTGGCGCTCTGCATTATTTGACAGAGAGAGGACCATGAAGGACCAGTTGGATCGTCAGGGATGAGGCTCCCCCTTTGGCCTCACGTCGCTGGATTGCCTGGGATGAGGCCCCCTTTGGTGCCAGCAAAGGTATTCGATTAGGAGGGGGCAGCAGGAAAGGGGGGACTGGGAAAAATAAATAAAAAAAGTGGAACTTTATTAGAGGAGGGGGATGAAACTGGGAGAGAGGGAAAAGACTAGAGGAAACAGAGGGTCTAGAAAAAGAGGATAAACAGACTGTGGGGAGAGAAAGTGGGGGCACAGGCTGGGGAAGCACTAGCAGTGAAAGAGGCAGAAGCAGAAAGGGGGCAGAGAAGAGTGGGGCACAGACTAGGGAGCAGAGAAAGAATGGGAAAGATTAGAGACTCTAGTGCAACCTATTTCAATAGGAAGATGTGTGGAATCACTGATGTAGTCCCATTTCAGTTGTAAGCTTTGTGGTGTCAATAGTGTAGCCCCATTTCATTTGTAAGCTCTGTTGTACATTTTTAATATAGTTAACCCCTTGGATGTCAGGGAGGTCCCTAATGCATTGCTTGGCAATTGACCTTTCTGGCATTTAAGGGGTCAAAGCATTAATTTTATGTTTTAATAAGTTGGTACTAATAGCTCTAGCCACAACAACAACTGGCAAATCGAGAAAGGATTGTGACAAGAGTGAGTGTGTGTGTGTGTGTGTGTGTATGTGGGGACGACAAGCAGGGAGAGGGCACCAATTTGGGATCATGCCTGGAGCCCTATGGAGCAAAATATAACAATTCAAGAACTTGCTATCTTTGATGCGGCTGGATAGTACCAAATATTGTTCTACTTCTGACTTTATACAAATGCCCCATAGACTTGGATAACAGAAGGATAAAACATATATTTCAGGACATTACACAATATCTATACTAGAGGCGTTTCCCACGCATTGCAAAGCAATTCACTGGAGACATCTTTAATGCCAATGAGTTAAAGGGGATGTATCACCTAAAAATATATTTTTACCATACGTTTTGTTAATACATTAGTAGTAGGAAAGCTGTGTTTTTTTTCTATAAGTAAGTATTTTTAAAGATATTGCCTCCTCTCTGCTGTTCACTTCTACATAATGTGCACAGCAGAGCTCTTCTTCTCCTCCTACCTCCCTCCCAGCTGCCCCAGGGAGCGCGTTTATGTTTCCCTTCGGTGTGCTGTGAATGTCTTATATTGTTTATATCAAGCTCCTGTTAGCATTACACAGAGATTGCAACCTCAGTCTAATGCTAACCGGAGTTTGATATGACGATAGAAGACATTCACAGCACACCAAAGGAAGCGAGAACGTGCTCCCTGGGGCAGCTGGGAGGGAGGTGGGAGGAGATTAGGCAGTCAAGAGGAGCTTTGCCAAGGAATCAGCATGGTACATTATGATGATTGGCAAAGCTTGAAGGTGGAATATCTTTAAAAGTAGTTACGTTTAAAAATAAAAAAACAGCTTTCCTACTACTACTATATTAACAAAACGTATGGTAAAAAGATGTTTTTAGGTGATACTTCCCATTTAGAAAAGGAAGGATTCGATTGTTGTGAACTTGAGCTTTAGCTCCGTCTGCTGGTCAGTTGTTCAACTGTTTTACAGTAATAATATAGAAACTGAGAACAATTATAAAAAATGTATTTACTTTCTACATTGTTCTGCAGACTAATCCTTGGTGACCCAGGATTAGAAGACAATGGAGACGCATGTTAGAAGACACTGGAATCTTTTTTCCAGTAACATACTAATTGTCATTTTGTGCTATTGCACAGCAAATATCAATGTAGCTCAGATCTATTATCACCCTACCCATAATAATATATCTGCTTTTTTTGATGTTTTGATACCTATGTCACCGAGATAGGACTGGTCATTCAATAGTCCTTGTAAAGAATGATATCGAGGTCACCGTTAACCTGTGATTATAAGTTAAATAACTGAATAAGACACATGGTAACAAGAGTTTATTGTCTTAAATTTGAGTGAAACAATATTAAGGAATTGCTCTCTTTATTGTTTTTACACTTTTTTTGGTATTTCTTTTCCTTTAGAAGAGTTAATGGCAATCTGGTTATATACCCTGGTAACAATGAGATAGGAAATATACAGACTAAATTCCCCTCAGTCTTTTAATACTTTTTTATTTAAATTATTTTGGAATAAAAGTTAAGTTTTAACTTATCTTTATTTACATATTTTCCGATATATGACAAATAGTTATTTTGAAGATAGATAGGAGGAGTAACTGATGATTGCTATACTGCTGGGATATCTGATTTCTGTTTCCTATAATCCTGGGATTTTACCTGCTTTATACAGGATTTGTGCAAAAAAGGAGAGATGTCGATTCAAATGTTATTACAGCTCAACTACACCAACTGCAACAAGGAGTAGAATTAAAAACTCCCATTGATATAAATGGGGATTTGATCCCCTGAATGCATTGCTTAGCAATGTGTTTGAAACCTCTTTAGCATTCAAGGGGTTAAAAACTTAATTTAAATCAACTGGAATTTTAGAAAATGGTATTTGTTCCCAGGGCCAGATTTGCAACCCAGGCAAGGCACTCTAGGCTCACTTAGTTGCACCCACTGACATAACTAGGAACTCTCTGGATCTGACTAGGAGACTCCAGTATTTAGAGTGAATTACTAGGTCTCTGGGGACAAAGGCTAATTCACTGGTGTTGGTGAGTTTCTTGGTTAACCCCACCTACTTCCTGTCCATTCTTATAAAACTGATGTAGGGGAATTGTGATAGGAACAGCACCACCTGGTGTCCACAATAAAAAATTGCAATTTAATATAAAAAAAGTCTGACCCAGTAATACATTTAATTAAAAAATCTCCCAGCAGTTGGAGTAATCTTATTTTACTCAGCAGAAAAAGCTTCATAACATATTTTTCACTGTTACTGTTCCTTTAAAGTATACCACCAAAAAGTAAAGATCCAGTATTTTTTCCACACCTCTAGAAAACGGATCGCCGAACAGAAGCAGGGCAAGAAAGCGAACCATAAAGGAGACAGAGACCAACGGTGTTGATGACTGCTAGTAAGCAGAAATATATTTATCTGTATAGGGATGGAATGTATTATCTGATGAAGAATATTAAAGGAATACTAACACTTCCTAAAAGTATTCCCCATTTACCTGAACCCTTTAAGAACCACAGTGGTGTCAAACATACAGTGAAGCAGTGCATTTCTCAGCCCCTGATTCTCTAAGAGTTAAACTGGATAGAAAATCCTAACAACTATGAGGATTCAGTTCTGTGTGGATTTGTTCCACCAAAATGAATCTTTAAGTTTTCATGGAGGCAGACATGAATCTTTGTTGCCAGTTTCCAGGGTTTTAATTCCCTGTCCCTGAGGTGTTGATAGGAAGAAAGGCTTCAGTTGGAGAAGTTTGGGTTGCCGGGGAAGATGAACTAAGGAGTGATAAAGAGGAGATAACTTCTCATGTGAGAGAAACGCTCCAGCCTCGATGTTATTTAATGGGAGAGCTTTACTTATAGACAGCAAGGGGAGATGCACTGGGGGTTATGCGCTTAGGTGTGATATTGCAGTGATAAAATTAAGATAATTTCTCCAGTGATATCTCTTCTGCAGTTGTTATGTTATTCTATGGAGCCTATGTACTAATATTTCTCCAACTTTGGTGATCATATTGTATAAACTCTATAGAATAACATAGGAACTGGATAAGTGATATCATTAGAGAAGTCATCTCCACTTTATTAACTCTTTATCCTGCCTTAGTGCATCTCCCCTATTATCTCCTATTTATAACTGCTTTATCAAACCTTACTGCGTCTGCTCCTGTTCCTATGTTATTCTATGGAAGGGCTTTATAGAGATGCACTAGTGTGATATCAAGGAGATAATGCATCCCGTATGATACATTCTACAGTTTATCTTTTATTCTATGAACCCAATGCCCTCAGATCTCACATGTTGGAGAAATCTTAATGCATTGACTCCTTAGAATAAAATAGGAATTGGAGAATTGATCTCACTGGAGAAGATGTCCGAACTTTATCACCTCTTTATCATTCTTTAGTGCAATGATTCTCAATGGTAGTTCTCAGGAACACACATTAACAGGTCAGCTTATCATGGGATTATTGCTTAATCAGAGGTATTAGTGGCTCAGTAATTGTGTCTCAGTTGTCTGTGCTTAATTAGTTGTATCCTGAAAACCTGACCTGTTGATGTGCCTTGAGGACTAGAGTTAAGAATTACTGACTTAGTGCAGCATTCCCTCTGGGGTCCTACCTCAAAGAGCCAGGTCTACTATCAGGAACACAATTCCCAGTACAATGAAACATTACTGATGGGGAATCGATCCACGCAAAACTGCGTTGCTCACATCTCTGGGCCTTAAAGGGTTAAACGGGCTCATGCATTCTGCCTGCTTCCATTTGAAAACTGGCAGTAGCTGTTGACCTCCATGGACATGACAACCAGGACTGGTGAAGATGTTTTCTCTTGAGCAGAGGTTCAAGGGCAAAATTCATTGGGGCCATTAGGATTTACTGGCTATGGTAAGGTAAGAGTGGTTATTATTAGGAGGTGTTAGTTCTCCTTTAATTGAATAAGGGGAGAACATTTGAGGTTTGTACATATGCCAGAGTTAGAACTCTTATATTTTTTCCCATCACAGTGCTGAATGTGTTGGTGGCAAAAGGAGGTGAGTGGGCGAGGCAGAGACATGCACCTGGGTCCTCTGCAGACTGCAAGAAGAGGATGAACAAATGAAGAGGAAGGCATTTTATTTCCTGCTGGGTGAGCCAATGAGCACTGTGCTCTAATCAAGCCAACATGATGATTTCACTTCACTGTGCAATTTCTAATTCACAAACAAGAACCAATGTTTAACTCGTTAACCCCTTAAGGACCATTACAGAGTTTTTGCCTTAAGGATTGGTGAAGTCCCTGGCACGTCACATACTTTTTACTTACAGAGCTTCTGTGGGAGCGCTGTAAGTAAAAATGGGGTCTGAAATTGACCACTCCAAGACTGGCATGGCCTCTCTCAGACCCCCGTTCGGCGCTCCATTACAAAACAGCTCACATGTATCGGCTCTTCTGCTAGGATCAAAGTAATCCTTAAGGGAAGGTAACTTCCCTGGACTGCTGGTCCTATAGGATTTTATGAACAGTGGGGTGAGCAATGCATTGCAATGCAGTGCACCCCTCTGGTCCCTAAAAGGTTAAAAAACTGGAGTCATTCTCTAGGAAACCTACTGAACCATAGAGGACAAATAAACCGTTCCATTAATATAAATCTCTCTCCAGCATGAGACACCTTAGTGCATAAGCTCCACTGAATAACATAGCACCTGGAGAGCTGATCACACTGAAAATATAATTTCACCTTTATTGCCTCTGTATCACAGCTTAGTACATCCCCCTAGTGTCCAGACTAATTGCATTCAGTGTCAGAGGGGAGTCAGTGACTGCTGTTCCTCACAGAACATGACTGTTACTAATGCACAACATTAGAACCATTTGAAAGGTTTTACATCTTAAATATATAAAAGAAGAAACCTGCGTCTCTGCCACACACACCCAGGGGCAGCAGTAAGGCATACTGCCTGTCCTGGAGATATAGCAGGGTGTGATTTTGGCAGGATTGGCAAGGGGGCATTTCGGCCTTTGGTCAGAATGTATGAAAGAAGATTGCTCGTAGTTAACATTCAGCCGAACAACAAAAAAACATGGCTGACTCACACACACATACACTCTGTGACACACACATACACAGACACACACACACACTTTCTTTCTTTCTCTCTCATTCACACTGACTCACAATGGCCCAGGAAGACCTGTTCTACTGCCACTGAAGGGAATCTGCAGCACAGGGAGGAATGTTCTAACTGTGCTCCACATCCTGCTCTGTCTTTTTGTCCCACTTGCACCCTTCCCACTAATTTCACTGGATAACTGCTTACACACGGCTCTACAAATTATGCCCTTCAACTTGCCCCAGACCCTACCCTCCCACAACACCGTTCACCTCATCCCACACCAAGGAAGCAGCTCTCCAGTATGGATGTAGCCAACACAGCTCCCACTTTCCTGCTTCATGTACAGGCCAAGCTACACCCTCCTGTGCCCGTTATGCCACTGAAAAACCTGCACTACACTCCCTGAAACCTCCTGGCTCCACCTCTTGTAATGAAACACTCAGTACCCAGTAACAATTGCAGTGCAGTCTCTTCATCTGTTGGTACATAGTATGTATAAGTGATCCTGATGGTCAGCCACCACGTATGACATTAATATGTACATTATGATCCTCTCCAGTCCAGTGGTTGATGCGCTGGGATACTGCACATGGCTTAGCCGATACTATAGATGCACATTTAAAATCACTGAAGGCTGCCGCACTACAAGTCTCTGTTAATCACACCTGTGGCCACAGGAATAGACCTCTCTCCATCTAGAAGACCAAATGATGCTTCGGCTTCAGATATGAGGACTACTGTCTCTATGGATAGACAGTGATGCAAGGGAATTCCCTGAGAAAGTGTCATCACAACAAGAAATGCATAGGATATTTTTCTTTTAAACACACACTTTTTTTGTTGTGTAGCCCAATATATTTACTGCTCTACATTCGTTTGCAATGACTGATTATCTATAGAGAAAGTAGTCCTCATAACTCCACCTGAAGGATCATTTGGTCTTCTAGATGGGAGCCAGCAACATAAGAAGATTAGTCTATTCCTCTGTCCACAGTTGTGATTAACAGAGACTTCTTCTGCAGCAGCCTTAGGTCATATTCCCTCTGCACCTATAATATTGGCTAAGCCATGCACAGAAGCCCAAGATAACAACCACTGGATAAGAGACAGTCATAACATTCATCTCCGATACCTGACCACTGACCATCATGATCACTTTTCCATACTATGTCCCAATGGATGAAGACAGGACTAACACTGCTCTGGAGAGGAATTTCACATGCAAGAGAACATTGATTTATCATTTTATCATTTATCATATCACTGTTTTTCTTGTATTTTTTTGGTACCAGTTTTAGATTTTATGCAGTGTGGGATGCCGTTGCCCATCTGTTAGTTTGTTTTTTTAAGCAATGCTTAACCCTTTGCCTACCCCTCTGCCACCAAAAGGGTTAATGTAAGGTTCAGTGACACAGGAACTCACTGTACTCACAGGTGTGTATATTTAATGTATATTAAATATAGTGTATAATGTATATTAATGAACACAGTATACACACAGGAGTGTGTGTGTGTGTGTGTGTGTATATATATATATATATATATATATATATGGTATATTAATGTACACAGTGTGTACATTAATATACATTACATATACACTCCTGTGTGTACAATAATATACATTATATATACTCCTGTGTGTACAATGTGATATACACTCCTGTCTGTACAGTTTGTAGGTTAAAGTGTTAGTAATGTCCAATGTCGGTCGACACGGAGGAGGTCGACAAGTTAGCTGTCTCCTACTGACAGCTGTAAAGTTGTCAGCAGGAGATCCGTGTCGGTCGACACGGAGGCGCTTGAGAAGTGCCGCGATCTCGTTACTTACAAGGAATCCCTTCATTGGAATGGTCTAAAACGTGTGCTGAAGTGCCGCGATCTCGTTACTTACAAGGAATCCCTTCATTGGAATGGTCTAAAACGTGTGCTTGAAAACCAGGCACACGTTTTAGACCATTCCAATGAAGGGATTCCTTGTAAGTAACGAGATCGCGGCACTTCTCAAGTGCCTCCGTGTCGACCGACACAAATCTCCTGCTGACAGCTTAACAGCTGTCAGTAGGAGACAGCGAACTTTAAACGTCTGTATCTCTTAAACCATAGTGGTTTGAGAGATACTTTTTTTTGCATATAGCTCAACTTTTAAGCTCTTCTATATGCAAAAAACTTTTTGTTGGAAATTACTAACACTTTAATATACATTATATATACTCCTGTGTCAGTCATCCTCACATTAACCCTTTGAGTGCCAAATGGGTACGCAATGCATTGCACTGCATTGCGTACCCCTCTGCCGCTCAAAGCATTAAGCGTTGCTTTAAAAAAACAACAGATGGGCAACACTGACCACACTGATAGTTTTGAACTGTAAGCAGTTGTAATATACTTATTTTGATAATGAAAAAGTTAACTGCTTTTTAATGTCACACATCAGACAATTTTCTCTGTCACAAGAGTCACCAACCCTGGTTTTCATGCGCTAACAGTTCCTGCTTTCAGGATAAACAAGCTGGAGGATAGGTGGACTAATTCCCGGCTCAGTCACCTTAGCTGATCCACCTGTGCTCATCAAGGATATCTTGAAAACATGCACTGTTGGTAGCTCTTGAAGACCAGTGTTGGTTTCCCCTGCTCTATCATGACCATGTGGTATTATCCAAGAGCTTTCATTCACCCTGTTTGTGCGGTTTCTTGTAGACCATGACATCATGCAAGACTTTCTACGCGTGGACACCTGCCTAAAGTATTTTTCCATAATCCTTGGGTTGGGAGGGATGGATTGCTGGATAAATCCCAATGAGAAGATATTTCTGGCTGTAGGTCACTAGGACCTATGCTTGAGAAAAGTGGAAAGCTACTGGAGCACACCATTGGCTGGTTGGAGATAATGGAAGCTGTAGTCTGCAGCAGCTGGAGGCCCAAAGGTTGACTACCTTTACTGTAATCATTTATCTTGTCCCTCTAGTATCTTTTGGCCATGGTCTACAAATACTTCAAGAGAGCAGGACTGGAGTTGAGAGAATACACCCCAATGAATTTCTTCATCGCCATGTAAGTAATCTCCTTTACTTCTGCCCTTTAATGACCTGATAAAATACACTGAAGCTTATGTATAAGGATATCTAAAGGGGTGACACAAAAGAAAGTTTAGTTCAGAAAAAGGGTAAAATAACTGTGTTAAGGGGTTGCTACATTTCTGTTCACCGGTTTGAGCCATTTTTTGTGCACTGCTGTTTAGTCATAGATTACAGCACGTAGAGCAGTCTTTGGGCATGCAGTCGTTGGGAACTACATTTCTCATTATCCCCAACCAGCCATTGGTGGTTGAGGGTGATGGAAGTTCTAGCCCCCAACTGTTCCTGGTCCAGAGATTGGCAACCCCTGCTGCAGAGAGTTTACATGTCTCATTGAAACCTAGGGGAATACATATCAATGTGTCAAAAAACATTCACACATTATTGCAATAAAAAGCTCTATTGTAAGCAACTGTGAGACATCTATATGTATCATTTGTATAAAGAAATGTTAATAAGAAGCAAGTTGTTCTCTAAACCCCATCTGAGATTCTGATTGTACAAGGACATATGTATAAATGTTTCAATTTGCTACATTGCTTTTCTAACTCTCAACTAAGCTATGTGCACTCCCAATTCCCTTTCTACTGCTGCTGTTGTTAGCAGAGTGCCATTATGATAATATTCTGCCATTCTTGTTTTTGTCCTCTCTTACACAATATCCCTTTTTCACCTCAGATATCTGGCGAATGAAATGGTGGAGGACATCCCATTCCAGAAATCTATCTACCCCTGGGCGCTTGGCAGGTTGTGGCAAAATCTTCTAATCAATTTCATCACGGAGAAAGACGCGATGTGGAAGAGGATGGGATTTCAAGCTGCTGTAAACATCCAGGATTGTGAACAGGTTTGTAAGACCATAAATGAGCAACTCTAGTCTATGTAGCCAACAGGTCATGTTTTATAATTATGGTGGAGCCACAGGTGGTTGAGTTGGTTGTCCCATTTCAAACCAAGATTAAACACACCTTTTAAAATACAGGCCTGGTGGTTGGCTTGACCTTTAGTGTTCAGTCACAAAAATAGCTGATGTACTAAGAAGAACCGCATCTATTATGGAGTAAACTAACTGCACCATATGGGACAAAAAATTATCCAAATTTCCACTGATTTTAATGAGAATTTTAATTTCTTGAATGCTACGGTGTTTTCTGACACACTGCAAAGCAATGCACGGAGAACTTTCTTGCAGTCAAGGATAGAAATCAATGGAAATCTGTAAATGCCTCCTATGGTGCAGATGGTTTGCCCTTGGTAAACACACCCAGGAGGGATGTTGGGTTGGACCTTTGCAGTCTGGGATTTGTACCTGCTTTACTCGCCTCTACTCTCTTTTCCTGCAACTGCTGCATTGAGAACGACAAGTCCCAGCACAACTGAAAGACACATTGAGCCTTTTGTATACAATGAAGAATGAACAACTCCGAGACAAACCAACTTCACTGCAGGGGGAGGTGGACATAGCCATTCCTAACATTCTCAGTGATTAAAATGGTGACTTTTTAACCACTTGAATGATAAAGAGGTCTCTGACGCATTGTGTAGCAATGCATTGGAGACTTTTGTAACACTGAAGGGGTTAATGCCCCATTAAATCAATGACAATTTTAATTTGTCCTGTATGATGCAGTTGGTTTGTCCCAATCCAAACACAAAAACACATACACTTACACACACACACACACACACACACACACATAAACAGAACACAAACATACTGACGCACACATATAACACAAACATACTGATATGTGTGCGTACACACACATTATACAAACATACTAACATGCACACACACTGAAACATATACACATACACTGATACACCCACAAACACACATACTGACACACACAAACACACCTACACACACATAATTATATACACAAACACATACTCACATACACAGGGCCGGATTTACATCTCAGGAGCCTGTAGGCACAGAAATATGAAGCGCCCCCCCCCCCCATTGGCCATCTCCACTGGACACCTACACAATGCTCCAAATCTCCACATTACCCCCCACATAACCATAATGCCCTCACGTTGCCCCCCATCAGCTCCAACTTGCCCTCACATTGCCCTCATCAGCTCCAACTTACCCCATCAGCTCCAGCTTGCCCTCACATTGCCCCCATCAGCTCCAACTTGCCACCATCATCTCCATTGCCCCATCAGTTTCAAACCTGCCCTCACATTGCCCCCATCAGCTCCACATTGCCCCCATCATCTTCACAATGCCCCCCATATCTGTTTCCTACCTCCCTGGTGGTCCAGCGGCAGGAAAAGTCTGTGCCTCCTGTGGCCTTCTCTTCAATAATGCAGAGCGCTGGGAGATGATGATGTCATCTCCCAGCGCTCTGCATTACTAAAGAGCCAAGGAGGGAGCAACAGCATACAGATCTGTGCCGAAAGAGGCACAGACCTTACTATGCGGATGGTTACTGCTGCCACTGTGCGCAGCACTGGTTGCCAGTAACGGATTTGTATTCATGCCTATCACAAATCATTGCCAGCTAACAAATGTCTACTAACACCTCCCCCTTCCCTGTAACGTCTTTCTGTCCAGTTCGATCCTGCTTTGTGACTAGAACTCATGTGAAAGTTACTATACTTCCAGAGTGGAATTTGACATTTCCTTTGGCTTTATTGCACCCAAAAGCACTACCCTTCTGTGTATTTTCACTTTTCATTCAGCCTCCATATTGCTACTAGCTGAATGACTGCCATTTACCAAACCCACCAGTCACCTTCCCCATCAACTGAAGTAGCTGGACTGGGTCATTCCCTCATACACTATACATCACCTACGTGTATATCAACTTCGAGCAGTGCTATGTAACTTTGTTCTTTTTATTCTCTTAACTTGCCCAGTACATGTGCAAATACTGGAAAAATGCATTCAGTGGAATGTGACAGTCTTATGACTCTCTCAGTCATCCATAAGAATCTTTATGCAGATCCTCAAACAAATAACCATTAAAATGAGAAAAATTACCACTAACCATTATACAGCCTGACAATAAAAAGAGAAGTGTCACCTGAAATAAGGTCCATATGCAAACAATAGAACTGTGTGGGACGTTCCTAACAGGGAGCACTGACATCTACTGGTAAGGATAGGGAATGCATAGAGATGTCTGAGATTCCACTCGCCCTCGCTCAAATCTCCTCGCTAAATGCGAGGAGGCGCGTGGCAATTCTGAGCCCTGTTGAATTGCTATCTGGGGGTAAACAACTCTTGGAGCCCACAGCAGCGCAGCATGCAAACACCCCCCCCCCCCCTTTGTAGTCCACCCAAAGTGTGGATCAAAGGCTGGCCTGGCAGGCTAGCGAATTAAAAAAAAAAAAAAAAAATGGCAGGCGCCCCTTGGTGGGGTGCGCCTGTAGGCAGGTGCCTACTCTGCCTTATGACAAATCCGGCCCTGCACATACACACAAACATCTGACACTCAAACAGATGCACACACATATACACAAACATACTTGCACAATTAAACTTACACACGTATACTGCCACACAGAAACATATTTTGACATACAAATACACACACAAACATACCCACATACTGAAACATATATACTCATCCTGACACACCCACACAAATACATGCTTAGACACATATACAAACACATATACACGCACAGATACGTACTAACACACTCACACATACTGACAGGGCTGGTGCAAGGATTTTTGCCACCCTAGGCAAAACCTAATTTTACCGCCCCCTTGGCTCCACCCCTTGTGTCCTGCCTCTTTATGCCCCACCCCTGTATGTGTATAAGCATACCTGGGAACTTTCAGTTGAGGGCTACCCGGAGGGTAGTCCTCTGTTCAGCAGGGGGTAACAAAAATGATGCTAATCGCGTCAAAAAGGGGCGGGGCGTAACTCGAGTGTGTGGGGGGATTTAACCCTTTGAGTGCCAGAGTGGTACGGAATGCATTGCAAAGCAATGCATTCCGTACCACTCTGGCACTCAGAGGGTTAAATGTGTCAAACAGAAGGCTGGGGACGAAGGCACAACGGGAGAAAAAGCAGATGTGGCAGAGTTTCAATAGAAACTCTCCACATCCGGAGGAATCTGCCTCTGCCCCGGAGACCCGGTAAAGCTCTGTCAGAACCGGAGTCTCCGGGGCAAATCCGGAGAGTTCCCAGGTATGTGTATAAGTGTCAGTGAGTGTGTGCGTTCCCAATATGTGTGTATAAGTGTCAGTGTGTGTGTTCCCTACATTTGTATGTGTGACAATGTGTATGTGTTCTCTATGTTTATGTGTCAATGTGTTTGTTCCCTATCCTATATAATCATTCGCTAAATTGTTTATCAGAAGCTGTCATGCACAGTAGAGATGGCTGCGCACGCTGCAGTCATGCTCACTACAGACTGCCCGCGCCGCGACTGATAACGGAGCGGGGCTCTGAATTCAGGCCATAGTCCTCAACCACGGTCTGAATACAGAGCGGACAGTTCTGTTTCAGCCACGGTGAGGGCAGTCTCTACTGTGCATGACTGCACTGCTTCCATTGCTGGGTGGCACTGTGGCCCGTGTACACGGGCTCTTCAACTAGTATGAATATAAGTGTGTTAATGCGTGTTTTCCCTATATGTGTATAAGTGTGTGTGTGTGTGACAGAGTATAACAAAGCCCTTACTTTGTAAGTACGTTGTCTGTAATTTGACCACTTAGGCTAAGCAATGCATTGGTTACATCTTTAGCATACAATGGGGTTGGGGTTTCCAGATTAGCCCTTGAAAATAAAACTCATATGAAAAATGCTTGCTGCAGGGCTCCAGTCATTAATTATTAGGTTGGAATGGTTCCTATGGATCAATGCAGCTGGCATTTTTTTCAAATAGCTTATTTGAAAAGGAATGATCTGGCAAATGGGGTCAATCTAGTAGCCCTACATAATTTTGCTTATAAACTATATATTTTTTAACCCTTTAAGGATCAGACGGGCTTATAACGCATTGATATACAGTGTGTTGAACACCTATATGGTCCTTAAAGGATTTATTTAAAAGAACTGCAGGGTTTTATTGTTTTGTTCACATGATATGTTCCTTAAGGAAGTTTCAGTGCATTATCAGTATCCCACTCCTCTTGCGAGGAATTGTTCTTCTATTGACTACTAATAACATATGCTATTCCTCAGTACATGTAGGTAGCTGTGATGATAACCCATGAGTCCTATGAGTTTGTCATCCATTTCAGGTCTCGGGTATCACCTGCTTCCCTACTGCACTGGTTTATTTAGACGTATTAGTGCACATAGAAATACTACTATAAACACTGATCTTTCAGCAGAACACAAGATGTAAAGACCATCATCCACCTGTTTTGTGCAATAATAAAAAATGGGTCACTTAACCCTCTTGCACTTAAAGAGTTAACCACTGCTCAATCAGGTCAGTTTCAGACACACAGTACCTTTGAATCTTCTTGTGTGACCCTGTTTAATCCAGACCCTGGCATCTGTGTCACTGTCCCCATTCAACCACTGGGAGGAACAGGGGACCTGTATGTGATGATCCGTATGACGAGCGGCTGTGTGTTGCACGCTGGGGCTTTCTTCATCAGCTGGGGCGCCACTTTCAAACTTGTTCTGAGGACTCAGACTCTCAATGCAAGCTTTAAAGTGGCACCCCAGCTGTTGAAAAAAGCCCCAGCATGCAACGCACATCCGCTCGTCATATGGATCATCACATACAGGTCTCCTGTTCCTCCCAGTGGTTGAATCCGAACAGGGGACAGTGACACAGATGCCAGAGTCTGGATTCGGGGCTGCCCACTGACGCACTTGGGGCTCCAGCCCCCCCAGCAACGCCCCTGTACCATGAAGAAGAAGTCTGGTTGCCAGCATGTGTCACATCCTAGATGCCACAAGGGAGCACTTAGTAGCGTAAATCAGTGCTCCCTTGCGGCAGATATATATATAAAAAATAAATACATGGAAAAAATTTTTCAGCTTTCCTTGTTTTGGCGCCCCTCCACTGCAGCACCCTAAGGCGGCTGCCTAAGCTGCCTTATGCTAGCACCGGCCCTGCATACTGACATACAAATGCACACACACAAAGACATACAGACACACAAACATACATGAACATACTCACAAACACACCCATGCAATAGACATATACACTCATACTGACACTTACACAAACACATACTGAAACACATACACACAAACACACATGCAGAAAAACTGACATATACACAGAAATCCATACTGACACACACATACTTTTACATACAAAATATGTATTGACATGTACACACACACACATAAACTGACAGACAAAAAATCATACTGATATCTATATATATCTATATCTATATATATATATATATATATATATATATATATACTCTGAAATACATACTAACACATACACAAACAAATGCAGATACATGCACAAATACACAAACATACACACACACTCAAATCCATACTGACACACACACACTTAACTCTATACTCACACACACAAGCACAGTGTGGCAGTTGTCAGAACACAAAAATACACACAGAAAATAAAACCTCCCTGGCACTCAAAATGTGTGGGGTAGGGTAAGAGGGGGTATTTTGGTAGGAGGTGGGTGCAGCATCCAGAAGGATACGTTTAATACAAAAATTTCTTCATTCTATCTAGATAATGGCAGAGACTCCAAACCACTGGGCCTGGAGGCGTGAGAGGAAGATACATCACAGCTGGGCCATAAGAGTGCATGCCCGGAGCACAGAAGATTTCCTCCTCCTTACTCCAGGTTGTGTTCCTCCTACCTGTGTTCTGTGCATTGTAAAAAACATCCAGCAGGCCCTGCCCGCCCTGTGGAGGATCATCACCAGCAACAGCAACTAGGCCGCTGCAACTTCTCTTCATGAAAACGACAGCAACAGTAAGAGAGACAGTGACTTGGTTTATTTGATCACAACTTCCAGTGGGCATTCAGGGCCATATTTATAAAGTAAAAAAAAGTACAATTCTTGAGCAACACACCAGCATCTTTGGGATCTAATAGAAATTCACAAAATGCCCGTTGTGTTGGAGTCCTCTCTAGCATTGAATGGGTTAAAACCCCCATTTAATCCACTAGTATTTTTATAACATGGTTTGGAAGCACAAATGAGGCCGGTGTAGTGAAGGAAAAGGGGAGCAATTTTGAGGCAACCCATTGCATCATAAGGGACAGATTAAAATGTTCCATAGATTTAAATTGGGCTATTAACTCTTTGAATGCTAGAGAGTGTGTTGGAGACCACTCTAGCACTCAAGGGGTTAAAAGTCCCAATTTAAATCCATGGGAATTTTGGTACTGTTTGCCACCTATGGTGCAGTTGGCTTGCCTCAAAATTACTCCACTTTTTGTCCTTCTACGAATGCCCCACTCTAAGGCACGAATGTCCCACTCTATGATGCAAATGCCCCATTCTGGGGTACACCTACTGCACCACAGGGAACAACTACAGTTCCCCATTGACCTAAATTGGGTATATTTCATCCTTTAAATACTACAGTGGTCACCAGTGCTTCTCAATGCATTGGAGACCTCTTTAGCATTCAAAGGGTAAAAGGCCCCAATTAAATCAACGGGAATTTGTATTTGTGTTCTATTTGCATATAGGCTGATGTTTATCTTCTATAAGTGACCTGGAATCTAATCTAATCTAATGATTCATTTATTCCTCTCCCCTTTTGATAAACATCTGATCACCTGGAAGCTGGATCCACACACTCCACCATTGGAGTGGTAATGTATGTCACCTGCACCCACACAACCTTGTACAGTTCCCCCGTTTAACAGGCCCAGAGGGAGGGCAGAGTGGCAGCCATGGATCCCCACAGGTTTCCTCCACAAGGGGGTTTTTCCTGTCCTGTGTGCTACTCACACTCCGGGACCTTAGTAAGAGAACTGTACCCATGTATTATAGTTTACTAATAGTATCTATATTAATAGTTATAGTTATTACACTTAGTACTGCATTTTATTATACCTTGTTATATCATATAGATTTATGTGTAGTAGTATTAGTAGTAGTAGTTAAGTTAGTTAATAAAAATACATTCATTTAGGTTATATAACTATCATGGCGTACGTGTCATTATTTTTCTCTCTTTTGGATAGTCCACTCAGGACAGAGGGACTTTCTGTGAGGTATCAAAGTCATTACCATCTTGCAGACAAGATGGGTGTGCAATTTAGTGCTTTGCAATGCATTACACACCCCTCTGCTCCTCAAGGGGTTAAGGGATTCATTATCTTCTGATAGGGAGGTATGAAAATCCCTGTTATACAGTTACAATCAAATATAGACACCCCCTCTATCCCTCATCAACCACCATAAAAAGGGGAGTGTGTGTGTCTCTAGAAGAGGGTGTGTGGGGAGTGATCTGGCCACACCCATAAATAAGAATGTGGGCGTGATCAGCACATCTGAGGCACCCCCCAAAAATGTAACCAATCTAGACCTCTCTGGCCTCCAAGGATATAAACAGTAGCCCAGAGCTGAATCATGGGCAAGGCACCGTAGGCACCTGTCTAGGGCCCAGTGAAGTTAGGGAAGGCCTGCTTTGGGACCCGCAACAAAAACAGCAAGCTCATGTCTGTGCCTCATTCGGCACAGATTCCCACCTCCCTCTCTGTCACAGGCACTTTGGTCAAGAACAGACTGGCCTATTAGGCACGATGGCATTCATACTCCGTGCCAATGCAGTTAGAAGAAATGTGGGCCGCTGCCTCCACTACATCATAGGAAGTGGGTAATTGTTAGGAAATAGCATACGAACCAGGGTGGCAAATCCACCCCCCATCACATTTTTAGCAGGCTGACAGACCCATACCTCTTTTTCTATGATTAACCCTTTTAGAAACAAATGTTTGCGCAAAGCATTGCAAATAAAAGCATTGCACAACCGCTGATCCTTAAACAGTTGAGTGGAAACACCACGGGCTCTATGTGATTGGATAGTTGGATGGTTGTTTCCTTGGCTGCCCTTAATTATGTTAATGAGGAACGCAGCCACAGCAACCATACAGCCACCTGCACTCATCATCCTTAACCCCTTAACGACCGTCGAGCACATGCAGAGCCGGCAATTGAGGACCACGGGGCATTTGTTGTTTTGGGTTTTTTTTTTAGTTCCGGTTCAGGGCTCCATGACGTGCCAGGACCGTCACTGGTTCTTAAGTGCCAGCCAGTGGTGACGGTCCTGGCATGGCATTGGATGTTGAGTGGTTAATCCTCCCATGTAATGTGAGTCCACATTTTCTGAAGACCAGAGCAACTCATGGGGACTGATGGAGAGAAAGCCAGAGCAAAAATCTGACAATTGTAGTCCATACACAATCAATGTCCTAATGTTAGAGAAACTGAGTTGTGAGGTACTGGGGACTGTGTGTGGCAGGACCATTGAGAACTGATGATGATTGTGGGAGAGGGGGGGTAAAGGGCTGTGTTGGTAGGATTTTTTTTTTGAGGATTCTGGTTGTGATGGTGGTTGAGGACTGTTGGTGAGGAGCTAATGACTGTGATTTTGGGAGGGGCTCAAGCTTATGATGGTGGGGGTTGAATGGTGTAATGGTGTAGGGCACAAACTAAAACTCCCCACATTCCCACTGATTTAAAAGAGACTTTTAACCGGTTGACTGCTAGAGAATGCGCCAATGCATTGTGAAGCAATAAGGTTTAAATCGAAGGGCAGGTTTATACAGCAGTCAAGTATATCTATATAAATATTGCGTGTAACAGAAGCACTTACGTAGGTAGGAGTCCATAATACAGAAGTCAGGTATATCTATATGATTACGGTGTATAACAGAAGCACTTACCTAGGTAGGAGTCCATCATACAGCAGTCAGGTGTATCTATATAATTACTGTGTTTAACAGAATCACTTACCTAGGTAGGAGTCCATCATACAGCAGTCAGGTGTATCTATATAATTACTGTGTGTAACAGAAGCACTTACCTAGGTAGGAGTCCATCATACAGCAGTCAGGTGTATCTATATAATTACTGTGTGTAACAGAAGCACTTACCTAGGTAGGAGTCCATCATACAGCAGTCAGGTGTATCTATATAATTACTGTGTTTAACAGAATCACTTACCTAGGTAGGAGTCCATTATACAGCAGTCACGTATATCTATTTAATTACTGTGCATAACAGAAGCACTTACCTAGGTAGGAGTCCATCATACATCAGTCAGGTCTATCTGTATAATAACTGTGTATAACAGAAGCACTTACCTAGGTAGGAGTCCGTTATACAGCAGTCACGTGTATGTATATAATTACTGTGTTTAACAGAAGCACATACCTAGGTAGGAGTCCATCATACAGCAGTCAGGTGTATCTGTATAATTACTGTGTATAACACAAGCACTTACCTAGGTAGGAGTCCATCATACATCAGTCAGGTCTATCTGTATAATAACTGTGTATAACAGAAGCACTTACCTAGGTAGGAGTCCGTTATACAGCAGTCACGTATATCTATATAATTACTGTGCATAACAGAAGCACTTACTTAGATAGGAGTCCACCATACAGCAGTCAGGTGTATCTATATAATTACTGTGTATAACAGAAGCACTTACCTAGGTAGGAGTCCATCATACAGCAGTCAGGTGTATCTGTATAATTACTGTGTATCACAGAAGCACTTACCTAGGTAAGAGTCCATTATACAGCAGTCAGGTATAGCTATATAATTACTATGCATAACAGAAGCACTTACCTAGATAGGCGTCCATCATACAGCAGTCAGGTGTGTCTATATAATTACTGTGAATAACAGAAGCACTTACCTAGTTAGGAGTCCATCATACAGCAGTCACGTGTATGTATATAATTACTGTGTTTAACAGAAGCACTTACCTAGGTAGGAGTCCATCATACAGCAGTCAGGTGTATCTGTATAATTACTGTGTATAACACAAGTACTTACCTAGGTAGGAGTCCACCATACAGCAGTCAGGTCTATCTGTATAATAACTGTGTATAACAGAAGCACTTACCTAGGTAGGAATCCATCATACAGCAGTCAGGTGTATGTATATAATTACTGTGTTTAACAGAATCACTTACCTAGGTAGGAGTCCGTTATACCGCAGTCACGTATATCTATATAGTTACTGTGCATAACAGAAGCACTTACCTAGGTAGGAGTCCATCATACAGAAGTCAGGTGTATCTGTATAATTACTGTGAATAACAGAAGCACTTACCTAGAAGAGTACATTATACAGCAGTCACGTATATCTATATAATTACTGTGCATAACAGAAGCACTTAGGGCTCGATTCAAATGTTGGCGTCGGCAGAAAAAACTGGCGACGGTGGTTTTGTACCGCCAGTAAGCAATGCAAATGTTCCCACTAGTAAAAATAACGGCAGTTCTGAAACACATGTCGCCCGTCACCAGAACAGCAAGATCTTACCCATAGAGGATAATGTACAAGCGACGCCAAAAGCCATTCAAATGTTGGAGTTAGGGCTAACGCGAGTTAAATTGCAACATTTCACTCCAGAAATCTAACGCCTATTTTTTTTTGTTAAACATCACACAAGTTAGAGTAGAAAACCACCGTTGGGGAAAATAAAACAGAGAGTTAGGGATAACATGAGTCTGCTCTTCCCTACCCAGCCAGTCATGGGCAGTCATGGGCAGTAGAGACTCGCCGAATGCGATGTCCCGCTCCGGACGGCTCGCGTCCTGTCTCTGCTCCCCGCTCCGGGGCAGCAGCCGGGGACGCTGAGTGCACTTTAGCCGTGTATATGGGCTTTCATACTAGTATCTATATAATTACTGTGTATAACAGAAGCACTTACCTAGGTAGGAGTCCATTATACAGCAGTCACGTATATATCTATATACTTACTGTGCATAACAGAAGCACTTACCTAGGTAGGAGTCCATCATACAGCAGTCAGGTGTATCTGTATAATTACTGTGTATAACAGAAGCACTTACCTAGGTAGGAGTCCATCATACAGCAGTCAGGTGTATCTATATAATTACTATGAATAACAGAAGCACTTACCTAGGTAGGAGACCATCATACAGCAGTCAGGTATATCTGTATAATTACTGTGTCTAACAGAAGCACTTGCTGAAGCACTATTGTAGCTCTTTCAGTTGCAAGCTCTGTGGTTTCACTTATGCAGCCCTATTAAATTCTAAACTGAGAAAGGATTGTAGCAAGGGTGGGGTAGTGGGCCCGATCTGTATGGGACCCTAATTTGGTATTTTACTTAGAGGCCCCTTTAATCCGGCTCTGGAGGGATACCCAACACATGTTCTAGGACAAACCAACTGAACAACATCCAGAGATAATGCAGCACAGCAAATAACAAGCATTGCAAACACCACTGTGTTGGAAATGAGCAGATGCAGATTACACTGCACTGCAAATTAACTAAGACAAAGACAACTGCAGGGCCCTGTAACCAGGGGCAGACTGAACAAGGGCCCGCTTCAGGGAGACCCGGACATGCCCAGGGAGCTACTGGGGCAATGGCACAGCATTGGTCCCTGCTGGATACAGGTGCTTCCAGAAAGTTTGGCTTGCTATGTTTTGTTGGGTCCCCCAAACCATGAGTGTGCGCTTTGTTCGAGGGCCCCAGCGAGTCACTGAGCTCAATGGCAGCAACAGCTTGAGCTGCAGTACTTTTGACTTGGGCTGGGCTTACAGAATGCAAAAGTGGAAACCTCATCACGTGCAGCTGAATGCTACGCACGTAATGAGGAAATTGTATGAGCAGGCTGCTTAACTCTACTAAACTCCAGCTACGCAATATGCGTTTATCATGCTCCTCTCTGGCTCTCTGCAGTCCGGACATCTGTTTTTAACCTGTGAGTGAAAACTTTATTTATTTATTTTTTAAACACTTTTTAACCCTTTGTGGCAGAGGGGTACGCAATGCATTGCATACCCCTCTGGCACTCAAAGGGTTAACTTTCAATTCTGCATCCAGTTCTGCAATGTGAAAAAAGGGGAGGGAATGCAAAATAATCAATCTACTAAGTGTAGTACTGAGTAAAATGGTCTTGCAAACATTGTAAAAATAAATATACATTTGTTTAAACATTTGTATATTTATTTGTACATTGTTACATTGTTTGTGCAACCATTTTACTTAATACTACACTTAATAAAAAAAGAAGGAATCAGACTCCATAGGGTACAAATAATAATCCTCATTAATTTAATGGGGATTTTAACCCCCTGAATTCTAGGGAGGTATCCAACACATTGCAAATTAATTCATTGGAGACCTCTAGCATACATGGATTTAAAAGCCCCATTTAAATGAATGGGAAATTATAGAAGGTATAATGTTTCCCTGTAGTACAGTTGGTTTCAGGGCTGCAATTACATCTCAGGAGCCTGTAGGCACAGATATCTGAAGCGCCCCCCCCCCCCCGCCATCTCCACAATGCTCCAAATCTCCATATTGCCCTAACATTGCCCACCATCACCTTCACATTGACCCCATCACCATCAGCTCCACATTGACCCCCATCAGCTCCACACTGACCCCATCACCATCAGCTCCACATTGCCCCATCAGCTCCACACTGACCCCATCACCATCAGCTCCACATTGACCCCATCACCATCAGCTTCACATTGACCCCATCAGCTCCACATTGCCCTCACATTGCCCCCCCATCAGCTCCACATCGCTTGCCCCCCATCTTCCCCATATTGACCTCACATTTCTCCCATTATCTCCAAATTAACCCTTTGAGTGTCAGAGTGGTACACAATGCATTGCTTTGCCACTCTGGCACTCAAAGGGTTAAGCCTCATTCTCTTCCTCACATCCGTTTCCTACCTCCCTAGTGGTCCAGTGGCTGGAGAGATCTGTGCTTGTGCACAGACATGGAGCTGCTGGAGCTCCCGCGCGGCCTTCCCTTTAGTAATGCAGAGCGCTGGGAGAGCTCACAGCTTACTATGTGGCGGCTGGCGGCTCGGAGCGGCATGGCAAGCCGCGCCAAGTCAAAAAAAAAAAATAATAATTCAACTGTAGTGGCAGGCGCCCCTCTGTAGGGTGCGCCTGTAGGCAGATGCCTACTCTGTCTTACGGAAAATCCGGCCCTGGTTGGTTTCACCCAGAATTGTGAACACCAGTGGGCTGCGTAATAAATACATGTAGTAACACTAATGTAGACCAATTTCAATTATAAGGTCTGTGGTGTCACTAATGTAGCTCAATTTCAGTTGTTAACTCTGTGGTATTACTAGTGTAGCTCCATTTCATTTGTAAGCTATGTGGAATCACTATTGTGGCTACATTTCAGTTGTAAGATCTGTGGTATTATAACTGAAATGTAGCTACAAAAGTGATACAACTGAGCTTACAATTGAAATGGAACTACACTAGTCTTGTAGCTCCATTTCAATTGTAAGCTCTGTGGTGTCACCAGTGCATCTCCATTTCAATCGAAAGCTCTGTGGTATCACTAATGTGGCTCCATTTCAACTGTAAGCTCTGTGGTATCACTTGCTTTACTTCACAACATTAATGGCAATTATAAAATGAGGAAAAGGGGGTGGGCTGGAACGGCAAGCTGCAGCAATAAATCAGGGGAGGGACATAAATTTGGGTGGGGCATAACTGGGGGTTGGGTAAAATTGGCCCATTATCTCTTTTTCCGGGGGCCCTGGGTGCTGTCAGTCCACGCCTGCCTGTAACCCCCTATAAAGACAGTCCCCTGTTTACAAATAATCTTCTGTGTTAGATAAGGGGTTGTGGACCTTGAACAGAAGGCAACTCACCAAGGTAATAGTGCTGCTGCCCCTGATGCGAAGTTAGATTTACTGTATCTCAGGATCAACCCCAAGCTTTTCAGGGAATTATTTTTTATTTATTTATTTATATAGCGCACACAGATTACGCAGCGCTTTACACTCATATTGGTCATGTTGGTCCCTGTCCCCATTGGGGCTCACAATCTAAATTCACCTATCAGTATGTTTTTGGAGTGTGGGAGGAAACCGGAGTACTCGGAGGAAACCCACGCAAACACGGTGAGAACATACAAACTCATTGCAGATGTTGTCCTTGGTGGGATTTGAACCCAGGACCCCAGCGCTGCAAGGCAACAGTGCTATCCTTGTCTGGACCACAGGCTGCTTGTCCTATATGCTTAGGAAATAGGAGCCATTCCTATAATTTGTATTAACCCTTTGAGTACCAGTGGGGTAAGCAATGCATTGCAAAGCATACTGCTCTGGCAATCAAAGGGTTAAATGAACCTGGTACTTGCAAAACTTTTCATCTCAATAAAATGTATCCATTTAAACTGTCTTGTGCATTTTGTTTGCCAACAGATTAATAGTTTTAGAGATTAAGGGCTCGATCCAAATGTTGGAGACGGCTGTTTTTTCTACCGACGGCATTTTTTCCAGAACAGTAAGCTAAAAAAAAAAAGAGACGTCGTGTGTTAAAGTTAAGAGGTGTTTTCATCCACTGAAAATAATGAAAACACTGTAAATAGCAATTAAAATGTCTGTGTTAGCCAAGAAAAGGCAATAAGGGACTCAAGTTATCACTGGAAAGTTAACACCTATTTTTTCTAACTTGAGTCCCTTATCGCCTGTTTAAACAGCTGACGCAGAAAATTGAATTAAAAAAACCCTAAGACTTCAGTGGATGTACTGAAATGGAGCTCACAGCCCCATATCAATACATCCAAAGTATGAAAAATGTGTCAGACGTATATAGGGCTGCAACAACTAATCGATATTATCGATAAAAATCGATTATGAGAATTGTTGTCAACAATTCTCATAATCAATTAGTTGCAGCCCCAGACTGCCGCCGCCGCCAGTGTCAATATGGCCGCCGGCCACCGCACTGTGAGGCACTGAGGCCTCACACTATTACTGGCCATGAACCCAACCCTTCCCATTCCCATCCATTATATGTGGCGGCCGGGGCAAGATCCATCCACTCGCATCATCATGCGCCCCTGTGGGACGTGATGACATACATATAGAGAAGAGGAAGAGGGCAGAGGCACCGGAAGAGAAGCGCTTGCTGCCAGACAGTAACGATCAGTCTGGAGAAAGAAGTACATGGGGGAGAATGAGAAGTACAAGGGGGGAGAAAGAGACACAAGGGGGAGAAAGAAGTACATGGGGGAGAAAGAGAGGCACAAGGGGGAGAAAGAAATACATGGGGGAGAAAAAGAGGGACAGGGGCGAGAAAGAAGTACATGCTGGAGAAAGAGAGGCACAGAGGGGTGAGAAAGAAGTACATGGGGGAGAAAAAGAGGCACAAGGTTGAGAAAGGTACAAGGGGGGAGAAAGAGGTACAAGGGGGGAGAGAGGTACATGGGGGGGAGAAAGAAGTACATGGGGGAGAAAGAGGCACAAGGAGGAGAAAGAGGTACATGGGGGAGAAAGAGATACAAGGGGGGAGAAAGAGGCACAAGGAGGAGAAAGAGGTACATGGGGGAGAAAGAGGCACAAGGAGGAGAAAGAAGTACATGGGGGAGAAAGAGGCACAAGGAGGAGAAAGAGGTACATGGGGGAGAAAGAGGTACATGGGGGAGAAAGAGGCACAAGGAGGAGAAAGAAGTACATGGGGGAGAAAGAGGCACAAGGAGGAGAAAGAGGTACATGGGGGAGAAAGAGGTACATGGGGGAGAAAGAGGTACATGGGGGAGAAAGAATTACATGGAGAAAGAAGTACATGGGGGAGAAAGAGGCACAAGGAGGATAAAGAGGTACATGGGGGAGAAAGAGATACAAGGGGGGAGAAAGAAGTACAAGGGGGGAGAAAGAGGCACAAGGAGGAGAAAGAAGTACATGGGAGAGAAAGAGGCACAAGGAGGAGAAAGAGGTACATGGGGGAGAAAGAGGCACAAGGAGGAGAAAGAAGTACATGGGGGAGAAAGAGGCACATGGGGGAGAAAGAGGCACAAGGAGGAGAAAGAATTACATGGGGGAGAAAGAGGCACAAGGAGGAGAAAGAGGTACATGGGGGGGAGAAAGAAGTAAAAGGGGGGAGAAAGAGGCACATGGAGGAGAAAGAGATACAAGGGGGGAGAAAGAGGCACAAGGAGGAGAAAGAGGTACATGGGGGAGAAAGAGGCACAAGGAGGAGAAAGAGATACAAGGGGGGAGAAAGAGGCACAAGGAGGAGAAAGAGGTACATGGGGGAGAAAGAGGCACAAGGAGGAGAAAGAAGTACATGGGGGAGAAAGAGGCACAAGGAGGAGAAAGAGGTACATGGGGGAGAAAGAGGTACATGGGGGAGAAAGAATTACATGGAGAAAGAAGTACATGGGGGAGAAAGAGGCACAAGGAGGATAAAGAGGTACATGGGGGAGAAAGAGATACAAGGGGGGAGAAAGAAGTACAAGGGGGGAGAAAGAGGCACAAGGAGGAGAAAGAAGTACATGGGAGAGAAAGAGGCACAAGGAGGAGAAAGAGGTACATGGGGGAGAAAGAGGCACAAGGAGGAGAAAGAGGTACATGGGGGAGAAAGAGGTACATGGGGGGGAGAAAGAAGTAAAAGGGGGGAGAAAGAGGCACATGGAGGAGAAAGAAGTACATGGGGGAGAAAAAGGTACATGGGGGAGAAAGAGGCACAAGGAGGAGAAAGAAGTACAAGGGGGGAGAAAGAGGCACAAGGAGGAGAAAGAAGTACATGGGGGAGAAAGAGGCACAAGGAGGAGAAAGAATTACATGGGGGAGAAAGAGGCACAAGGAGGAGAAAGAAGTACATGGGGGAGAAAGAGGTACATGGGGGGGAGAAAGAAGTAAAAGGGGGGAGAAAGAGGCACATGGAGGAGAAAGAAGTACATGGGGGAGAAAAAGGTACATGGGGGAGAAAGAGGCACAAGGAGGAGAAAGAAGTACAAGGGGGGAGAAAGAGGCACAAGGAGGAGAAAGAAGTACATGGGGGAGAAAGAGGCACAAGGAGGAGAAAGAGACACATGGGGGAGAAAGAGGTACATGGGGGAGAAAGAGGCACAAGGAGGAGAAAGAAGTACATGGGGGAGAAAGAGGCACAAGGAGGAGAAAGAGGTACATGGGGGAGAAAGAGGCACAAGGAGGAGAAAGAAGTACATGGGGGAGAAAGAGGCACAAGGAGGAGAAAGAGGTACATGGGGGAGAAAGAAGTACATGGGGGAGAAAGAGGTACAAAGGGGGAGAAAGAAGTACAAGGGGGGAGAAAGAGGTACATGGGGGAGAAATAGAGGTGCAAGGGGGAGAGAGGTGCATAGACCCCATAGTAAAATAATAACAATGACGCATGTTAATGTGTAAAGTTTTTTATTCTGCTGTTTGTTTTTAACACTCAGTTTCTTCATTAAATCATTTTAAATAATGAAAAATTAGCATATTGGTTTTTTTATCCGATTAATCGAAAAAATAATCGGCCAACTAATCGATTATCAAAATAATCGTTAGTTGCAGCCCTAGACGTATAATTACCCCGCTGGCATTCATAGGATTAAATGGACTAAGTAAATAAACATCACATTACAAGTAACACTTACCATTAATCCTGATGTCCAATGGAGTCCTCAGCTTCCTGGTCATCTTCTGTCCTTCTTTCTTCTCTTCTGTCTTTTCTTTTCTTGTATCTTATCTTCTTGCTGTAAAAAACCCAAAAAAATAAAAATATAAGCTAAAAGCATACATATGCGGCACACTAATACAACGTTTAACCCCTTGAGTGCCAGAGGGGTACGCAACTCATTGCAAAGCAATGCATTGCGTACCTCTCTGGGGCTCAAAGGGTTAAATTATGCAGTAGTGTGCCGGTTGTTAAAATATAAATGCCCCATCCATATTAAATGTTTCTAAGTTATGCCAAGAAAATTGTATTCCCATAAGTAAAATTGCCAAAATGATACTTAGCATTCATATACGTTGTAGCTGTCTCCGCCGCTGTGTGAGGCTGCTGAGGCAGGGAGACAGAATAATGTGCCACCTCCCCCCTTCATGTCCACGGGCTGATGCCCGCTCCGGTCTGAGGGAATTAGAATTGAGACTGCCCTTATATATGGGCACTCTTAAGTCTAATTCTCTCACAGACATTGGCTGGGATATGCTTACTCACCTCCCAGCCAATCAATTTAAAGCACAGCCGCTCAAAGCTGATTGGCTGGGAGGTGCGTAAGCATATCCCAGCCAATGGCTGTGAGAGAATTAGAAGTAAGACTGCCCATATATAAGGGCAGTCTCAATTTTAATTCCCTCAGACCGGAGTGGGCATCGGCCCATGGACATGAAGGGGGTGTGGCGCATTATTCTGTCTCCGTTGCCGCCTCAGCAGCCTCACACAGCAGCAGAGACAGCTACAACTTCTATGAATGCAAAGTATCATTTTGGCAATTTTACTTATGGGAACACTATTTCCTTGGCATAACTTAGACACATTTAATATCCATGGGGCATTTATATTTTAACAACCGGCACATTACTGCGTAATTTAACCCTTTGAGCCCCAGAGAGTTACACAACCCCCTCTAGCACTCAAGGGGTTAAACTACGTATTTGTGTGCTGCATATGGATGCTTTTAACTTATACTTTTTTTTTTTTTTTACAGCAAGAAGACAGAAGATACAAGAGAAGAGAGAAGACAGAATGGAGATAGAAAGAGACAGACAGTGGATGACAGTTAAGTGTAACACAGATTAGGTAATGATCGGTGCTTGACAGTATGTCAGGCACCAATCAGTTTTTTTTCCCCTTTGAAGTTCCCCAAACTGCCATTGTTTAGCTGCGTTTTGGGAACTTAACGCACACAATGGATGTTTGGACACGCCAGTTTTGTACCCTACCATCCATTGTGCTTAATGCCGGTAGGACATTTGATCTTTGTTCTCCAACTTAGTTGCATAAAACTGCATAAGTAGTTATATGTCCAGAAAAATATAGTATAAAATAATCTCTCTCTACCATCAATTTTCCTACAGGTTTTTTTTTCTTCAATTCAGCCATTTTTTGTGCCCAGTTTGCACCAATTTTATGCCATTTATTCTCTAATTTTAAGCCTGTTTTTCTCTGTTTTTGCTCCTTTCTTTCCTCTGTTTGGTTCTCTAAAGTTGGAGAAAGCTTAATACATTGGCTCCATAGAATAATAGAACTTGGATAACCATTTTGTGCTCAATTTTGTTGCTTTTCTTTGCTCTGTTTTCTTGCTTTGTTTTTTGCTCCATTTTCTTGCTCTAATTTTTTACTCGTTTTTTTTTCTGATTTATTGCTCCATTTTCTTCTTCTATTTTTTTGCTCCATTATCTTGCTCCTTTTTTTTTTACTCCATTTTGTGCACCGTTTATTGCACTACAATCTCTAAAGCTGAAGAAATTTTAATACATTTTCCTCCATAGTATAAAAAATAGGATTTGGTGCACCCTTTTCTTAACTCTTTGGAGCTCATGCAGTAAGACCTCTAAAGCTGGAGAAAACTTTAGGCATTGACTCCATAAAATAACAGAGAACTCAGAGCACCATTTTTTTGCTCTGTTTTCTTGCTCTGCTTTTTTGCTCCATTGTTTTGTTCCATTTCCTTACTAGGGTTTTACACACAGGGAAAGGGCAAGCTATGGATCTTGAAAAGGCCACTTATGGTTTCTGTATGTGTGCTGTATATACCCATCCCTATCTATAACATTTTCATCCACCTATGGAAAATTGCCACATTACTGTGAGGAATAAACCTGGCCCTGACAACAGGGGAACAAATACGATTTCCCATTGGTACATTGGAATTTTAAACCCTTTAATACTAAAGAGGTATTCGGTACACTAATTCACAGTATTCATGGGTTTAAAAGCCCCTTTAATTCAATGAGAATTTGAAGAAATGTTGTCCCTTTTGTAGGCAGGCATAGTACCTTATTGCCATCGTAAGGGAGAGTCATTTGTTCCTGTTCAAAATATTAAAAATATTAGGAATTTGTTTGAATAATTTTCAGAGTGACATAGCCAGTTTGACAGTTGTTGTGTGGCCAGGTTTTAAAATTTTCAAATATTATCGTATACTACCTACCTATCTGTAAAGTATTTGAGTCCTGAACAACCTGATGTTCCTTGTCCTGGTACCAGCTGCAGTGACCCAGCAACCACCAACACCACCACAGTGGCGTTGCTTTCAGGTAGAGCTAGCAGCAGCAGGCTGCTAAAGAAGAGGACTGTCAGTAGTACTAGTAGTCAATGTCATAGTCAGACTCAGCAGCAACACTCTAAACCAAAAAATACAAATAAGAAGGGAACTGCTGGTCGTTCTACCTCTACTTGTAGGGCAGAGAGGTCCAGGTCCTCCTTTGAGACCACGAAGCAGCCATCACCTGTGTCTTGTCAGCTGATATCCCGAGAACCACCTGTACAATGACTAGTGCACTGCCAGTTTAGTTACCACCTCCGCTACAGCCACTTCTATAAACCTGGGGACACCTAGCATGTGTAACACTGCTGGTTGGACACTGCGGGCAGTATCAAAGCAGGATTTTTACAGCAAACATCCGTGTAAGCAGCCCAAATGGAAATTATTGCAGTATTTGGATAACATTTTTTACTGCCACCACTGTCACTGCCACTGAGAGTATATCTTCTCCAGAAACGGTTATTGAGAGAGATAATTTACTATTTATCAGTAGCACCAGACAGAATAGGGAATTCAACAGGTCTCCCCAAAATCTGCTGCTGATGATGATTTTTCTTCCTGTCCAAACCTACAAGAGGTAGAAGAAGAATATGAGGGATCAAGGCCTCCTAAGCTTGATTTGTCCCCTGAACTTGATTTTACCACTGACCTTGATTATTCCCCTGAGATTGATTTTCCCCCGTAGTAGTCCTCCTGTTTCTCCAGCTACAATTTTGTCTTTTATTGAAAACTCAACACCTGACTCTCCAGTTCCAATTGAGTCTCCCAGCCAGGTAGTAGCTGCTAGTGTTTCCTCCACCAGTACCACTGTTACTCCACTATCCTCCTCTAATCCCAATTCCAACATCCCTGCTGCTATCTTAAGGTCTACTAGTACCCCTGTAACAGTACGTAGGAAGAAAAAGCATAGTGAGTTTGCTCCTGAATGTCAAGATAAAGAAAATGTCACCTCAGTTTCTTCTTCTCCACCGCCATCCAATTCAACTGGCACAGTCATCCATCACTTCAAAGCACGGGAGCATTTTGTGGCACTTGACGATGGCCGGCTAGCGAAATGCAAATTGTGTGGCAGGAAAGTTAGCCACGGGAGGGTGTTGGGTCATCTAAGCACCTCTGGGATAAACCAACAAATGAACAACTACCACAAGTCAGTGTTGCTAAGTGCAGACCGTGTCACTACAACATATACCAGTGTCATACTCACCACTAGTAGGCAGGAGAAAGGGCAGGGGGATCATGCCACATCTGGTTCTACTAAGAGCAGACAGTCACAGCCCATCCCAAAATCAATACAGGCCACACTGGAAGATTTTGGTGGGTTTCATTCAAAGGAAATGTGGAGACAGCAGTTCCGAAAAATCACAGTCAAAAAGCTGCAACTTGGTCCTGTCGTCCTCTTTGAACCTGCATTTGAACCTGCCTTCTCTCTCTCTCCGATGCAATTGTAAAGCTAATCCACAGTTGTGGCTTAATATAAAAAGAAACACCAGCTTTCTCCTCTCCTGTACATGTACATCTAAATGATTGTGAGAGCCAGACTTTATCCACTACAGATTCTTCTTTTCCTGCTTTAACTCGGCTTTGTCCCTAGCTAAAAAAGGATATTTTCCCCAACTAATTAGCATGCATAAATCCAGCCTCATCTGCCTCTTATCTACCTGTGCCACCCTCCATCTGTCTCACTCCTAAATTCTATACAACCATAAGAGTTTGCCAAATTCTTCAAAGATAAGGTAGACTTTATCTGGGAAAACATACCTCTTTGTAAATACCCTCCTATCCTCCCTTGTACCCTACTGCCATGCTGGACTCATTCACTAGTCACAGTGGAGGAACTGACTAACTAGCTATAACCCTCTCCCTCCACTACATGTGAACTCAGTCCGCTTCCCACTCACCTCATCCAGTCCCTCTTCCCCACACTAATCTCTATACTATTACAGATTTTTAACTCTTAGGTTTGTCAGGCTGAACATGTCTAAAATGGAGCTACTCCTCATTCCACCTAGGCCTGGCCCAGTAGTATCCTTCCAGGTGACAGTAAATGGCACTACCATACCTGGGAACTTTTGAAATGAGCTCACCCTGAGATATTTGAAATATTAAACCTTAACGCCCACAAGAAAGCAGATTCTATGTGTTAAGTCAATGTTTGCTCTAAACCAGAGATAATCCAATCAACTTTTAAGGAACCTTTCACATGCTACAGTTCTGAGATATAACTCCTTATACACTCATTAGGCAAGCAGGACTTGTCCTCCTGCCTTTCTGGTAGAAATGTCATGGATCTGAACAATAAATAAGCAGTAAATTGGTGTAAATCATACAGGAGGACACACTGGATTTGCTTACCCTGAGAATTTGGCCCTTCACCCTGAGACCCTGAGATTTGGTTCCAAACCCTGAGTCTCAGGGTCAAACCCTGAGAGTTCCCAGGTATGGGCACTACCATAAATCCAGTATCAGAAGTATGGTGCCTATGGGTGATAATTGTTCTCTCACTCTCTTCTCATAATAACGTCATCACTAAATCCTGCCACTTTGTCTTGTGTAACATAGCAAAAATCAATCCCTTCCTCTGTTCCTCCACAGCTAAAATTCTTACAAAAGCACTCATACTATCCCACAAGCACTACTTTATCCACCTTCTCTCTGGCATTCCTCCCTTCCAACTCCATAAACTTCGATCCATAGAGAATGCTGCAGCAAGAGATACCTTAAAGGGATAGTAATACTTCGTTTTAACTTTATTTTATTTTGTAGGCATTAAAAAATGAAGAATGATATAAGTCTTATCTCTCAAACCTTTATGGTTTATGAGATATTCACAAGCAAAGTTCCCCTCCCCGCCCCTTTTACCTAGTGTAAGCCATCTCTTCTCAGATGTGAGTCTGGTTGTATGACAGTACAGATAACAGAAGGGGACAATTTTCTTTGTATGAAAACAATGAAAGCCCTTCCCCCCTTGACAAGGTTTCAGAGATAAGCCTTATATCATTCTTCATGTTTTTTTAATGCCTACAAAATAAAATAAAGTTAAAATGAAGTATTACTATCCCTTTAATGTCACCTCAGTTTATTCCTGCTCCCCTCCTCCTCCAATCTCGCCAATGGCTGTCTATCAAACTCTGGATATCTTACAAAATATTGCTTCTCTCATTCAAAACTCTTCTATCCTATACACCTTCCTACATTTCCACCCTGATCTCCTGCTATACCCCCCATCCCACCATTTATGATCAGCCAATGACATTTTTCTCTCAGTTCCTTTTGTGTCTATAGCTCTCTCATGCATCAAACCATTTTGTCTCATTGCTCCTTACCTAGTGAATACTCTCCTACCCTGCTCCACTACACCTCTCTTGTGGTCTTCAAGTCTCATTTAAAATGACACCGTTCTTAAAGCGGAACATTCACCCACTAATTAAGCAGGTAGCGACTAGCTTTATAATATATATATATTACCTCTGAAATATAACCCATTATAAAGAAATCCTTTATTGTAGGAGACTGATGGGCAGGTTAGTGTAATCTGTGCACCTGTGCTGTCAGTTCCTTCCGGTTACCATGTGGGACACTGCAGTGCTTCTCAATGGACACCGGGACCGACAGAGCAGGAGCGGAGATAAGATGTCTGCACTGATGCCTGGCTTCCGGTCTCCTACAATAAAGGTTTTCTTTATAATGGGCTACATTTCAGAGGTAATATATATAGTATAACGCTAACCACTACCTGCTTAATTATTGCAGGGCGACTTTATAGCGGGTGAAAGTTGCGGTTTAACAAAACTTCAAGAAGCTAGAAGGCACTGACTTTGTACATCCAAGGCTCTTATAATTTACTTACTTAATTTATGTATCCCTTATCCAGACCAGAACTCTAACATTGCACTTCACCCTAATGTACTCTTTATGTATCCCTTTAACACTTTAAATTGTAGGCTTTTGAGAAGGTGCCCCACTTCCAGTGTTTCACTTTGCAAAGCACTTGTAACCCTATATTGTCTAATCCTTAAATTGTGAAGCACTATGTAGACTTGTGGAGCTATATAGATAAACAAATTCATTCATCCAGTAGGATAAGTGATCAATGATGCGACTAGGAAGGCGATTGACCCTTCCGTCTACCTCATCTGCTATGAAAATCCGGTTTGAGGAGGACTTTCAAGGCCTGCTTGCATCATGTGGGTCTTTAAGAGCCTCATGCTCAACCTGGGTATTCATAGAATGCAGGGTTGAAGAGGAGAAGGTAGAGGGAAGATGCCTTCCTGGTAACAGCATTGATTTCCTATGCTACTGGGAGGAAACTTAGCAAGCAGCTGACACCACAAACTAACTGAAGACTGGAGGATATGATTGAAGCCCCGTGAAAGTGAACAAAGGTGGGTAAGAAGCTGGATTAACAGAAGCACCAATTGGAGGACTGGAACAGAATAGAGCAGTCCAAAACTCAGATGCGAGGGGAAGCAATAAAGGCCAGAGACGGGCTGGGGTTAACTGGATTGTAGTCAAAAACAGAGGAAGCAACAGGGTAACAAGGACATAGTAGTACAGACCATATCATACACAGAGAAAGCAATAGGGTAAACCTAGAGTGTAGTCGTGCAGGCCGAGTCATACACATAAGAAGCAACAGGATAACCAGGAACGTAATCGTACAGGCATGACCATACACAGAGAAAGCAATGGGGTAAACTTGGGAGCGTAGTCATACAGAGTAAAATATCAAGATGAGAAGGAGCGAGATGCACTGGAACTCAAGACTGGGCACAGAAATGCCTGATTGTACACTGGATAAAGTGAAAAAGAGGCATATAAAGAGACAGTAGGAATGAGAGACAGGAGGACAGAATGAGAGTGAGGCCACTTTAATTGATGTGATGGCAGATCTGCTTAATGCGAAAGTAAAGAGATTCTTCTCAAGGACCTTTTTTCAAAAGCAACAGGAGTGGATACTCTGAGCCAGTCTTGAGAAGGGGAGTTTGTGTATGTTTTTTCTCCTTTTCCTATGATCCAGATGGTTCTGCAGAAGATCCAGAGAGACAAGGCGGAAGCAATTGCAATCTTATCTGTCAGGCCTAGGAAACCTTGGTGTCCATCCCTGTATAAGAAGAAAACAGAGGACCCATGGATTATTCCTCTTGAGAATGATCTCCTCCACCAGGGTTCCATCCTTAATCGGGACCCTCAGTTCCTTCATTTAGTGGATTGGAGACTGAATGGGAAAAATCTGAGAAGAATAGGCTAGAATTTCTCACTGTAGATTTTGAGTCATTGCAACCTCAGTATAATGCTAACCAGAGTTTGATATAAGGACAGAATCCATTCACAGCACACTGAAGGGAAACGTGAATGCACTCCCTGGGGCAACTGGGAGGAGAATTAGGACACGGAGAAGAGCTATGCTGAAGAATCAGGTTGCCCCATTATGCTGACCAGTACAGCTTAAATATAGACTATATTTGTAAGGATTTAATTAAAAAAAAAACAGCTTTCCTGTTATTAATTTTATTAACAAAACATATGGTAACACATTTTTATAAGATGATACATCCCCTTTAAAACTCATTCCTCCAGGCAGATTCAATATTACGGGTGGCTCAACTAGCAGTTTCTTTGGATGCTATATGTAAGGCAGCAGCATGGTCTTCCTTTTCCACATTCATGAAGCATTACAGTTTGGTGTCCAGTCTGCAAACTCTTTCCCTTTGCTTACAGTGTTTTCAGGCAGCACCTTCAGTCTGCATTAGTTTGGTGTAATTTTCTTTTTTCTCCCTCACCTTCCTTTGGGGGGTAATTGCTGGGGTATTAACTGTTTGGTGAAGGCTGATATTCATATGCAGCCAAAATGGAACATTTTATTAGCTTACATTATTTCCTTTTTCTTGTTAGGAGACGTCAGCCTTCACCAGGTTCCCTCCCTTGTTCATTTTTTTTTATACTGTGTCTAGGTCAGGAGCATCCATGTTTTTTCAGTCATGCGCTATATGATCAGAAAACCATAAGTGTGAGGGCGGCCGCCTCATTATTTTTTTTATATTGATAATGATGGTGAAATCTATCTTGTCAGGTATTAAAAATATTTATTTATTGATATCAATACTGATATTGACAGACATCGATTCTTGATCCTTATGTTACTGGCAGTCAAGGGATTAAGCCTTACTGGCCTAACGCCATATGCGGCGTTGTGCGCTGCTAGTTTAGTAGGTACAAAAATCTTTATGAGAAAAAAACTCAGGCCGGCCTTGGGGTCAAGTAGGCCACATCTGGCCCACAGGTCGCATGTTGGATGCCAGGGGTCTACGACATAACAAACTGTTGGTGAGGGGGGTTGAGTGCCATGAAGAATGTATTGCTTTAGGCAAAGTCTCCAGTCTAGAAGCTGGGAGGAGTTAACGTGTTTGGTGAAGACGGACATCTCTTCCCAGGAAAGAAAAATAATGCTATGCTAATAACATTTTCCATTATGTACCTACTTAAAAAGCTACAGGTGGAGGTATGTAGTTCTCCTTTAAAACCAGGAACAAAGTGTGAGACAGCAGTCCCTAGGACAGGGAGATAAAACCAGGGACTGTCACTTGAAATCTGAGACACCTTGTTAGGGCTGATAGAGCTATGTTACTTCACCTTACCTGCCCCTGCCTTTCAAGGACAGTCCATGGTTCCGACTCCCCCATCTCAGGATCCTATTGTCCCTGGTTTTAAAATTGCTTCAATCTCATTTTGATTGTCATTGTATGTTAACTGGTTATAATCATCCCCACGTGCTAATATTGCTTTTTATATGTTTTAATGTATTTAGAAATGTTTATTTTAAGCGCAGTTTCAAGCCTGTTGAAATCGTGTTATGCAGTACTCTGGACCAGTAATGATATGCTCTGTTATGACTGCTTGGTGCAAGTAGGATATCTTCATAACATTACCCGTTCATATGACCTTAAGGGTCCACCTTTGGTTGGAAGCAGGACGTTTTTGAAAAGCTCCTCACTTATGGCTGGTATACACATGTGGAGAATGTCAGCGATGGAGAAATCGGTGGCTCACCAGCTTAATTGGGCTGAAATCGAACTCCCATGACTCTCTGCCGGCTAGGCTTATGAGCAATGGAATTTAATAAAACACGGCTGAAGATCATAGATTTCGCGTTAAAACTACAACTTGCTCTCACCCTTTGAGTGGCGTACGTAGGTTTACATACTCCTGCCGGAATCTGTTATATCAGTGGATGGGCTGCAGGTGGCAGCACTGAGGCGGGCACCGGGGCTAAGCCCGGAAGTATTCTCCGGTCTCCAGTGAAGATCATGGCGCCAGCGGCACAGTTCACGGTCGAGGTGTTGGGAGTTACTGGTTTTTTATATTACTGAGCCTGTTTAATGACTGTTTACGACTGACCGCGGGTCGGATCATATTGTTTACACTTTTGACTTTTCTTCACACGACTCCAGGTAAGTCTTTATAAGTCGTATTAAGGTGTGGAGCTGGCTGAAGATTCGGGCGGGGGCTATATTTGTAATGAGTTCTGTCCTTGGTCAGCTCTGTTTGCAACTAATGTCGGGGGTCTTCAGACTTCCCTGTATCATGTTTATATCATTGCTTACACACATCGTAAACACACGTACTTTTTACGTATTGGGAGTGAGCAATCAACAAGTGCTGCTGTACACAAGGAGTGTGTATGTACACTAGGTCATACTTAGAAGTACAGTGGAGAAAATCTGCAGCAAATTACCCACGCCACAGATCGTAAATAAAAGTTACCAAAATCCGTGTTAATTTAAGCGGAGGTTTTTACTTTATTGAGTTCTAGACAGGTCTCCAACGCGTTGAGAATGACACGTACCTAGTTAAACCAATGAATTAAACACGTTATTAGCCACCTATTTTAGATAGTGATTCTCACTCTTTCTTTGCACATCAGCAGGACAGGTTGTAATGAACAACCTACTTAAACACAGTTGGATTAACACACTCACTGAGCTACTGATTAATATATGATCAAGCAGGGAAGTGATATCTTGAAAGCATGCGCTGCTGATGTGCCTCAAGGATTAACATTGAGAATCATTGTTTTAGGGAATTCTTCTCCCTTCAACATCACTGAGTGGTGTTACATCCGGGTCTTCATAAAAACATGTGGGAGAAAATACCTGCACAATACTGTAAAAGTCTGATGCTTTTTGAATTAATCGTAAAGCTTATTTGTTGCATATGATGTAGTTTTGCCACTGACCTGTACATTTCTCATGTACTTGAGGCTATGCACTAAGAAAAAGGAAACCAATTTTAGATTAAGAAAAGGACACAAGGCACAAATATTAGCGTAGATTCAAATGGGAATTTTATTCCTTGACTTTTAGCTTTAGTTTTAAATGTCCTGTTTAAACCAGTTAAGTATTTCCTTTGTTCCTTATGATGTAGTTGGCCTCTTCCTGAATTTCACTTGTTTTCTTTCAAAGGCCTGTATTCCATTGTGGTTGATAACTCTTATGAAGGGGTTTATCTATATATTTCTTCAAAGATCTAAATAGGAACATTTTAGGTACTACCAGTTAACATGTGTCAACTGCAATGTAACCTATATGGCATGCATAGACCCTCAATATTGGTGCATATGTACTGATTAGTATTTAGCTGTGTGGTACCTACAGATGGAAGTCATATGACTTGATGGTAGTGTAGAATGTGTGTGTGTGTGTTGACATTGCACAACATTAGTGATTTGTGTGAATAAAACAAACATGCAGCGCTCTGTAAAGTTTGTGCCATTTCAAACTGGTATAGTCACACTGAGTCCATGTGATGCTGTAATAAACACATTATTTGTTTATCTTGCCACATTATTGTCTCATTGGACCATAACTCGCACATTCACTTTGATAATATAAAATACGGGAGATTCCAAAATCAAGCTAATGCTGCACCCACCGGGGGAAAAATACTGCATTCACAGTTCACAGTACATTCAAATAAATGAGTTCAGAAGGGGTTTTCACGCCTGTGGGTTTTCCTTTGTTTTTATGCATTTGAAAACCTGAGTGCCAGAGGGTTGTTCAAAATGTTGCATTGCACTCAATGGTGTATATACAGTATAATAATCAACTGTGTATAGCTTTGCCCGCTAGATTGGGCACTTGGTGAATTTCTGCAGAATTGAGTCTCACTGCAACAATTTGCACAGGTTTGGGCAGGGGTCTACTTCACCTGCTGACTCCTGTGACCATTGCATTCCATGATTCGCTGCATGCAACCAATCTCCACCCATCGGCGGGTTGGACAGCAAACAAGACACCACTTAGATTTATTTATAATATAATGTGTGTGTATGAGACCTAGGGTTATTTATGTAGTATATACTTAAAATACTGTTTCCAGTATAGGGGACACATTCCTTCCTTTTGTAGCACTTAATGACTTTACCATATCAGTCTTGGAAGTTGTATCTGAAGTGTTAATCCAGGATTGTCTGTAAACAGCCTGAGATAAGGGAGCGACCATTCTGAATACAAGAGCACTGGGCACTAATCACCATAAATCAAGTGAATATGCTTATTTACACAGCATCACAAGTGTTTTCAGCATTTTACAGTCTAAGGGTTTAGACAATATCAACTTATTCATCTTTGTTTTCTCATTACAAGGAGCACATTCAACATTATCCAAATCCTCCATATAGTCAAGTCGACACATGCAATAAAAATACGTTTAGGATTCTGTTTTAACCCTTGGAATGTCGGAGGAATTCAAAATGCACTGGTATATGATATTTAAAGTTATATAAACCAGTTTCATTTTAAAGTGAAACTTTCACTTAGTATAATGTCGCCCTGCAATAATTAAGCACAGGGCTCAAAATTTCCACTAGCCAATGGCGAGTAGAAATTCAGCCCTGGTGGTTATGTTATGGCTTGCAGTGGCGAGTAACTTTTCATGTCTGGCTAGTAGCAAAGGACTTCAAGTTTTAAGCCCTGATTAAGCATGTGGTGACTAGCTTCATAATACTTCTATTACCTTTCAGAAGTGGCAGATTTTAAAGTAATCTAATCTACTGAGACTGACGGCCAGGTTAGTGCCATCTGCGCCGCCAGTCTTTCCAGTTACCTTGTGGCACACTGCAGTGCTTCTTAGAGGAGACCGGAACTGAAAGCGCAGGCCTGCAGACAAGATGTCTGCACTGATGCCTGGCTTCCAGTCTCTGAAGATTAAGGATTACTTTAGAATCTGCCACTTCTGAGAGGTAATAGAAGTATTATGAAGCTAGTCACCATATGCTTAATTATTGCAGGACGACTTTATAGAAGGTGAAAGTTCTTCTTTAAAGTGGTGTTACTTTTAAAATCAGTGTTCACCAACAGTGCAGTGTTTAAGGATCTTCTCATGAATACTGGTATGCCATTCAATGAATGTCCTTCTGACAGGCCCATCAGTGTTCTAATGATATACTGTAAATGTACACTAGTTGTGAGGTATGTGTAGGAGATGAAGAATTTTGTAAACTTAAAGGAACAGGATACACTAAAATCATATTCAAACTAAAAGACTGACCATGTGGCACATGACCAATTATTTAGTGACATCAGGATTTTAGAGTGTACAGTTCCTTTTATAGAGGAAATATACTCTAAGAATAAGTGACTCTTAATTTATCACGACTTGGTGTCTTTCAAACAGCAGTCAGTTATTTCTGCTTTCTGTTTATATTTGCAGTCGATCTGTTTTACTTTAATGCTAGCTGAATTGCTTCACAATCTGATAAGCACTCCGAGCTCTTTCTCACAGTTGACGTTTTTGCATTGTGACTTTTGTGTTTAGTGCTACAGTGTAGCATTTTTTTTTATTCCAGCATCCTGTTCTCTCAGAAGAAACAAGCAATTAAATCAGAGGTGGAATACAGCTACCTGTATCAGCTGTGTGAGTTAAACCCTGGATGTAAAAAGCTTTGCTGTCCCCTCTAGTTCTTAATGTGATTCCATTGATGTCAATGCTACAGATCTGTACCTGCATTATTACCTTGTCTGAGGAAAGTTGCTGCATTCTGTATCTCTGGGACAATCACAGCGCATTTTGCCTGTGTGGAATGCTTCATAAAACACAATGATTTACAACTCATGCATATTTTTCATTATTTTTCTGTTGCTGTGACAGTGTCGCCTTTGTGAATGGGGCCTTGGGAGCAATTCAGATCCATTATAGTCTACTGAAACAAAAGGAGCACACAGTGCTTTTCAGGGACAACACAGTATTCGAAATGGAGAGAGAGAGGATATTATGACTTCACATTAACCTCAAATAATGATAAATAACGAGGAATTGCAGGAGTTTACAAACATAAGATTGCATATATCTGTCCCTGTCTACTGTCCTGAAAGGGCTTGGATCCTGTCTCTGTTGCAGTCACATCACCAGTGGATCGGAGCTCTCATGCAAAGATAAAATGTGGGATGGGGTAGACAGCGCATTCATCTAAGTGCAGCATAGGTCAGAGCTTGTCATTTAATAAATAAATAAAGTTGAATGAACACAAATTAAAACAAATGTTCAGTAAGATTAAAGTAGATGCAGTAAACAAACAATGTCCACATAGCTAATAGTTTAAAGCAGAGCAAAAATAAACTGGACACATGTACTGTGTCTTGTACATGGGGTTACAAAGAAACTCTGAGAGGTGTGCAGATCCATATCTAGCCCAATGTATGGGAAGAGTATGGAGAAGGCTCTTTAAGTAAGTAGTACACGGAAAATATTTGGTACCAGCACACAAAACTGATCTTAAAACCAGTTGGCTGGATCAAATACTTCACCTTATGGTACAGGTGGCTGCTTGGTATCTGTGAAGGAGCTTAGTTCATAGATGTATGGCTCCATCAGTCAGTGAACCACTGTAGAAGTCCTCTCCTCCCTTGTTCAGCACCAATCCAGTCTCTCCATTGTTCCTCATCCTGCTGAGGCAGCTCGGGCATCTCATGTGGTTGCGCTAAGCATTTCTGTACTCAAACTCCTCCTCCTAGAGATAGCGCCGTGTCCTTGTGTCTAACCCTACTTATATTTTCTGCTACCAGTCAGTGGAGCAGACAGGGGAGAAAATTGTATTTGGGTAATTGGTGAAATTATTTCATCTCCTCACCCAAAATAATTTAGTGCTGACATATGTAGGATACCTGTTGGGTATATGAAATAAAGATTACATGGTCTATAATGTAAAGAAATGAACATTACACTCACTTAATGTACCAACATTAATGTTACAATTATAACACTTTAGCTGTTTAGAATAATTGGATTTGCAGTTTCCATATATGCATTAAAAAATGACATATATATATATATATATATATATATATATATATATATATATATATAATTTTTTTTTTTTCTTCGTGTGTGCTCTTTCTGTGGAACGGTAACTAGACTGATATGGTGTCATAGACGAACCTAAAGCCCCTGGGGCTGTTCTAATAACAGATTATAGAGTTTGGTATGTAAGTTTAGCGGTGCCGCTAAGATAAAACAGATGTACATTGATGGATAAATATAATGATGTATGGAGTCAGTTCTCGTTGGAATATACGTTAATTGAATGATTGCATTCTAGAGCTGCCCAATTGTGATGGGATAAGTGGCACCAGTCCTAGCAGAACTAGTAAAAGTCACTCATCGATGTGTTCACTACCTCGGTGCAAGGATATAAAGATGCGCTGAAACATCCGGAATGTAAACTTGAAGATTAAAGAAACATCCACTGCACTCGAGAGTACATCCTAAAATCACTTCTTTTTATTAGAACAATGAATACTGGAGGAACAAAGTCTCACGCGTTTTGTACATATAGTGCTTACTCATAGAGTAAGTCTGAGTAAGCACTATACGTGCGAAACGTGTGAGATCTTTCTTTAATCTTCAAGTTATAGAACTGTTGCCATTGCAAGACTAGGATTATAGGATTAAAAGCTGCAAACGATTTAATAGGAATAGAGGGTAATTTTATTTGTTGCATTAGGTGCAGTCAGTTTGCCTAGAATAACTCAGTGGGGGGATTATGCACTAAGGTGTGATAAAGCAGAGATGATGACACCAATGTGATAAACTCTACAATCCCTATGTTATTCAGAGGAGCCTATGCACTGATGTCTCAAGCTGGAAAAGTGATAGGCATCATACAGTAACATAAGGATTAGACAGTTTATCACATTTGAGAACAATTACAGAGGCAAGCTAACTTCATTATAGAAAACAAATATAAGTTAATATCAGTTTAAATGGGGCTTTTAACCACTTGAATGCTAGTTATCTAATGCAGGCGTTTGCTGCAGGGACATGTCATCTTTGTCTTTAATGTGGGCTGTGAAATGCATTACTTTGCATTGCATTCCACAAATATCTGGTGCTTAAAGGGATAGTAATGTTTATTATAAAGTAGTTCGCCAAGTCTTCTGTATATATAAGTAACACATTGCGCTGTGTGTAGCAGCTTACTTGTTTGTAGTTCAAAAGTTATTAAGTGGAGAAAGATCTGCAGTCTGCCCCTTCTGACCACGTCACGCTGAATCTGCAGTCTGGTCTAGATGGATGCAGCGAGGGGCAATCTTCAGTAAGCAAAGGGAAATCCTGCCCTCCTTCGTCAAGAGGGGCAGGGTTTTCCTTATACTTAATGAAGTCTGTCCCTCACTGCATCCGTCCAGTCCCACGACCGGATTCCACATTCAATTAGAGGCTGCCAGAAGGAGCGGGAGGTGGATCTTTCTCCACTTCATAACTTTTGAACTACATACAAGTAAGTTGCTACACACAGCTCAACGTGTTTCTTTTAATATAAAGAAAACTCAGCAAACTGCTTTATATTAAACATTACTATCCCTTTAAAGGGTTGCAAGCTACACCTGGTCCTTAAAGGGTTAAATATGTGCCACATTTGCTTCTGTGCTGTTTCCTTGGAGACCCAAGGCTTAATATCTTAGTCTTGATCTAGTGTTCATAGGTAGAACAGGTACAACACAGGCAGCAGGCACGACACTTGTTTATTCCCAGTGTTCCTGGAAGGTGTGGATCCTGTGTATGAAGGTGTTATGGGAGATCCATAATGAACACCTGGGTTCAGCCCAAGGGAACAGCTAGCAACTACAGTACAAGACAGTAGATTTCACAACTGCTTTGTCTTGTAGGATTGCCACACCCTCCTGCAACAAAGAGTTAACTTTTTAATTCTACCCTTATCCCGGTTTCTTTTATTTCTGGGACTCTTTAACCCCTTGTATGCTAGAAACTTCCAGCACATTGCAGTATTGTGTCTGTAGCATCCAATGAATGAATGTGAAATATTAAAGGAAAAACTTGTACCTGTCTAAGGAATTGCAGCGCAATGTGTTGGACAGCCTTATGGCACTCAAAGGGTTAAATAAATAAAAACATCTGGGAACTAAAGCTGTTTAAACCCATTGGATGTGAAATTTGTTTCCAGAAGGGGTGCACTGAAATGGAAATTCTGAACCGAAACTTCAGGATGCGCTTGGTCGAAAACCGAAACCAAAAATTATTTTTAATTTATCGGGGGGATGCCTAATAAAAGAAACAAAAATATAGTACAGCAAGTACACATGGGGCAGTCAAAATGAAAGTCCCATGAGCTGAAGGTTACCAACTTGCCTGGAAAACAAATGACCTTTCCATTGTGGACCTTTATTCTGGCACTAAGGCTACTTGTTCTTTTTTTGTGTTAAGCAATAATTTTACCCTGAGTCCTCTGGCACTCAAAAGGTTAACAAGAAATGTCTCAATTGAATTGTGCTTTGGAGATGTGCACTTGCATCCTAGGAGTTTACATAAATTATCAAAAAGGGGCAAACAAAATATATACCTAATTGTCTTAACCCATTGAGGACCAGAGGGGTGGGCAAGGCATTGCTGTAATACAATATCAAAGTAATGTTATACAACTGTACTGGATTTAACAGCTGAATAAAAAAAAAATCCCTAAAAAATTAATAAAAGCTAAAAGAAAAGATGTTAGACTACAGCCGTAATGGAGGTAATGCATTTACCCCAAAAATACAGTAGAATTGTCTGTTGCACAGTTTCCTAAAGCTGTCAGCATGCTTTTCAGAAAGCTGTACCAAAATACCCCCTGCTGCACAGTTTAAAAAAAAAAATGTCTTTGAATTCTATGGGAAAAATCTTTCTTTTTGCCACACTGCAAGGAGTCTGACAGCGTGAGCAATGAATGTGAGTAATAAACTTTATTAAAGCGCCCAGCTCTCTCTGTATTTCAACTGAACTGCAAGTTAAATTTGGTACCTTGTCAGTGATGTGACTCCCATTACCACATCCAATTCTAGCGTGACTGAGTCACTTGACTCCAGAGTCTGTGAGGCTCAGCGTTGGTGTCCGCATGCATGCTCGCTCACTCTGCAGTGCTGCTTCAGCAGAGGACCAACTCAGGAGGTGGGCAAGAGTGTATGTTATGCACTGTGTGAGTGCCTGCGTGCGCACGCATATTATGCAGAAAGCCTATGCACCTCCAGCAGGACCTTGTAAGTTCCTGCCCGGCCAGTACACTGGGCATGCGCACAACAATGTGGGATTTTTGGCCATTTTTTTTTTTATTTCGGCTTTTTCCTGAAAATGTCATTTTCGGCCGAAATTTCGGTGTACCCCTAGTTTCCAGTGCATTGCAATGTGTTGGAGATGTATCTAGAATCCCAGTGGTTAACCCTTTAAGGACCAGTGGTCCCAGGGTGTGTTTGACCTGCCAGCACACATGACTGATCACGTGTGCCGGCACGCTGAATGGGGGACTGACAGTGACCACTCCAGTCTTGGAGCGGTCAACTTTAGTCCCTGCTGCTACTCACAGTGCTCCCACAGGAGCGCTGGGAGTAAAAAAAAAAAAAAATGTGACATGCCAGGGCAGTCACTGGTCCTTTAGGCAAAAATAGCAGTGACGGTCCTGACACATCACTGGACATTAAGGGGTTAAAACCACACTCGCTCTCTTTTTCTGTCTCTCTTGCACAGTGACACCCTCTCTGATACACACTGCTTTATTGCTAGATGATGCAGCAGGAGGTTGTCATCGAAAGTGATTGTAGTTGTAAAAGTCACCCATGTGAATTACCCCATAGAAAACTATTTATCTTGCAAAAGTTGCCTTGTGAAATGTAGGCCTTTATCAGACTGACTATTGATTTATGAACCAAGCCTGCATACCTACCTATATTCCTGCATACCAGAATGCGTGTCAGACTATGCTTGTCAGATTGGTGATTTTCAGCTCTGCATCATGTGTTAATGTTGTTACTGACACAATCTTTTCCCCACATACATATAAACGTGCTGTTGTTATGAGTTTCTTTCCGGCTGTACTGTCGTACTGTAATCGTAAAAGTTCAATTAAGAGTTCAATATTCCAGTTTACAGACACTTGTAACTTATGAACGGTTTGAAGAATAAGGATGAAATTTGTCACTTTAGTACTCAGTGCCATTCACCACAAATCCTGCAATTTGTCTCTATTCGAGTGGCCACAGATCAATACTTTAATACTTTTTCTTGCCTCCACAACATTTTAGACAGGGCTACTGCCAGCCCTACTGTATGAATACACACCAGATTTTGAACATGTTTAGATTTTATGACGTACTATTTTGTCGTTCTATTCCAAGGCCATTTAGCTGGAAATGGTACTTTTCCATAAATATGCAAAGTGTTTTTTTTTTTTTTTAAACTATTTAAATGCCAAAGGGGTATCCAACGCATTGCAGAGCGATATCTTGGATCCCCACTGGCACTCAAAGTTTTAAGTGCAAGTTTGCATCTGTTCAAAATGTAATACTTGGTAACATGCTTATTGCACGCTCCTGTTTATATGTGTGTGTATGTTCTTTATATACCAGCTATTTAGCATGGCGTTGCACACGCAGTGAAGCTATAGGAGAGGCAATGCAGCGAGAGGTGAGGGTGCCCCCTCCCCTTCTTTCACCTTTGCTGCGCGAGCAACACTGTGCTACATGGTCTTCCTTTGTTTAACCCTTTGAGTGCCAGAGGGTTGTCTAGATTTTGCTTGGACACAGAAATGAACAATGATCTAGAGTTTTAGGAGTCAGGGAAGGGGTAAAATGTACATGGGTATTTCTAAAATACTATGACTCCCATACTCCTGGAAGTTTTCCACTCCTGCTAAAACATGTTAAATTTTACATCTGGCTCATAAGTGTTGGGATACTTTGTATACATCTGTACACATGCAGCCATTTCCCTCGCTCTTAACCCCTTAACGACCGATGGCATGCCAGGACAGTTATTGGTGTTTGTGCGTTAAGGACCGGTGGGTTATTGTGGGTAATTGGCTCCGCCCTCCAGCTGGTAGGACCAAATCAAATTTTAGAAATTCCTTGAACTACCTTCCTTCAGCAGTTATACAGTTTTCCAAGCTGCACGATACAAGAGTTTATAGATGGCAATACACACACATGCAAGTTAATCAATATCCCAACACATCATTGAGCAGTCAATGGAGATGATACTTATTCCAGAGCCACCAAAGGGAAGGTTGCTGTGGAAAGACAGAAGAAAAACAAATATCGGTGAGTAAATCTCACCTTTTCCTCTGTGTCCAATCCATGGCATACTGTGGGACTTGCCAAAACAGTACCCCAGATGTTGGGAGGGATTAATATTGATAGTTCAGAAAGGATTGGGTGCTTCAAGCACCTTCCTTCCGAACTCGGCATCTGCTGATGTCTGAAGGTTAAGTCTTGAATGTCTTATGGACGTAGAGACTGATGACCATGTAGCAGCATGCAGATCTCTTCTGGTGATGCGAGTGAGTTTTGTGTCCCTGATGTTGACCTGGCACAAGTAGAATGGGTCACACTGCACTTAGGTGGTTCCTGGTTATCTGAGTCATAAGTCAGTAAGTTCCTACCATTTGGAGAGAGAGGCTTAGGCATATCCTGTTTTGTAGCACAGCATTAGGACTACTGATGGGTCGCCCAATATAGCTGTTGTTGTGTTGAATACCTTTGTGTTGAGACTTCATTCCGCTGGATCCACTTTCCTGCGGCTTAGGAAGTCTGCCTAGGCATTCAGGAGGCCGTTGTTTAACTGGGCTTTTCTGGTTTCTCCCTGGTTTAAAAAAAATACTGAACAGCCGAAACATTGTTCGACCTGATGGGCACCGCTGTGTCCTTCAGGCTGAGATAGAAGTCTCTGTGGGCCTTCCATACTGCAAGTAGTTTCAGGACATTGATGTGCAGGCTGGATTCCCAAGTTGTCCAACTGCCCTGCTTTGACTCCGAATTTCCGACACAACCTGAGTTGCTGGCGTTTGTACATAGAGCCAGTGTGGCTGATTCTAACAGGGAGCGACCTTTTGCCAGGTTGCTTGGCTGAGTCCACCAAGATAACTCCCTCCTGGTTAATCTGAAGAGTGGAAATGTCTAAAATAGATTGGAAGGATTCTTTTTGTAGTAGCATGTATGTTTTCCTGAGCTAGGCGAGAGTCTTAGGCCAGTGGTAGGATTTGATATGTTAAGGACAGAAGTCCCAGAATCATGAGAAGTCCTTCACCCCGTGGAGGTTTCTGTGGGGAAAGGTGGTCACCTTGCTAGGGATTTGGTTTGGTCTTTCTGCAGATAATGCTGCCAGTCTGAATGTATTGAACGTGATTCCCAGAAACGCTAGCTCACTATGACAATTCAGCCCAACTTGATCAGATACCAACAAGTATTTGTTCTGCTGACTGAGCTGTTGAAAGACGATTCTATGATCCGACTGTCGTACAGAAAAGGAAGGACTTTGATCTGATGACTGTCTCAAGTCTGCCATTGCGATTGTCACAATCCTGTTATGATACTTGGAGTGGAGGTCAGGCCAGTGGCAGGACACAGTACTAATAATGCTGGCCAAATATGTGGAACATGAGTTATTCCCAGTGCATCTTTAAGATCAGAACCTGATATGCTTTGTGCAGATCCTTGTGAGAAAAGCAGCTGGCTGGATGAGCTTCAGTGTAGATATTATTGTCTCTACCCTGAAGAGCGTTTAGCTTCTTGAGAACTAGGATGAGACATGAATCTCCAGGAGGCTTGGTAGCATAAGAGTGTCTAATAGAGGTCCCTGAACCTCTGTTGTACCGGACTTCCCCTACAATTCTGTTGTAGATCAGGGTCCTTATGGTCTTGTCTCATCTGATGTGTTTTTTTTTTTTTTTTTTTTTTTTTTTTTTTTTTTTTTTTTTTTGTCCCTTGGCTGAGAATCGATGTCCTGAACTGATGTAGTCTTGGGACAGACTGAAACTCCAGAGTATATTCACCCTGAACATATTCCATCACTCACCGTTCTGGATAAATCCTACTCCAGGCGTTTATGGAAGACCTCCAGACTGCCCCCTACTGGAGGTACAGAAGGGGAAAGGCTGGCTCCATTGTTGGAATTGCCCTTTTTTTCTGGAAACATTGTGCTTTTCAGACCGCTGGGTCTGTTGAGGACCTCTTCTCCCCTGTTTGTATGTTCTTCCAGGTCTATAGCTTCTGGCATCTCGAAAGGCCGCCTCTACCCCCTGATGACCTCTTAATTATGTCCACCAATTGGACTCTGAAGAGTTAGTTCCTGTAAATGGTCGGGAGACTAATCGATTCATGGAGGATGGATCTGCTTCCCAGGCCTTAATCCGCTGTATGTGTTACTGTTTGCAAAACAAGACAAGGAGTCAGAAGGTATAGTTAAAATCACCTTTATTAGAATAATAATAGTAGCCAAATAATGAAGATACTATACGCAGAGGGTGACTGAAGAGGCTAGAGACCATCAGAAATAGGAGCCGGCCGACAGGTCAACCACAACTGCTGGAGACTAATGCCGAAACCAACTGGTACTCTCGGGGTAATAGGTAGAACCCAAAACAACCTACAGTCTCCCGTAGCGTAGCAAAAGCTAGACTACTGACTCGTGACTGCAGCCAGTAAGGAAGTACTCGTCTCCAATAAGGATGGCAACAATGGAGACTACTGACTCACTCCTGCAGTCAGGCCAGAGTCTGCCAGAGCCCCAGGTCTGCCCCAGGATGGCTGTATGTGGGGAACGGAGCCACACTTTGGAGTGAACAGACAGAGCCACAGGTCAGCACCAGCTAGGACAGTCAGACAAGCCATGTTCATACACAGAGCGGGTAGTCAGCCAGAGCCACAGGGCTGCACCAGATAGTATGTTCAATGGGGATAGGTAACGCTGGGAGGATACTTGGACAGAGCCCAAGGTCAGCACCAGAATGGATAGTCAGCCAAGCCAGGGTCATACACTGAGCGGGTTGTCAGCCAGAGCCACAGGTCTGCACCAGATTGGATGTCTAAGACAAATGGAGCGCACAGAGAGAATGGTCAGACAGAGCCACAGGTCAGCACCACAATGGATAGTCAGCCAAGCCAGGGTCATACACTGAGCGGGTTGTCAGCCAGAGCCACAGGTATAGTCAGACAAGCCGCTTCATACACAGGATGCAGGAACTACTGGAACTAGAACTGCACTGAACAACAACGTAAGGGTAAATGAATTAGGATTCAGTTCCCTTTTAAAGGCAGCCAGGAAATAGATTGGTGGAGACTTACAGGACCCAAATGCGCAAGACTGAGGCCTGCATCATAACGCACGCTCGCGCCCGAAACATGATGCAGCGGAGCATGGATCCGTCACATACTGCGTCCGATCAAGCAGCCACGTCGTACTGGATGGACGCAACTAAGTCGGAAGCCTCGGGCACCATGCCGAATGATGCCGGGCAACATACAGACTCCATGTTCCCAGCTTTGCCCATGCTGGGATAAGGTATACGCTGTGATAACCTGTTATGTTATAACCGACAAGGAGAAAGACGTTGTCAGCTGACAAATATTAGCAATAGAGTTGCCACCTGATTATGGTGGCATCCCTGACGTAACAATTCGGGATTTGGATACTGGAGACTTTTCTTTTAAGTCAGTCCGTCCTATGAGGAGGTTTTAATCATGGATGCCATGGCTATGACAGTCTTTAAATTATGTCTGATAAAAAAGGCAAATAGCTTGTTCAGATCAGTATCTGCCCATTTGTCTATGGGATCTCTGAGGGTTGTCCCTTCCTTAGAGTATGGTTATTCGTCGTGATGTTTGTGCAGTTACTGCATACACTTTAGGATGAGTGTACCAAGTGGAACAGTCTCATGGGAACGGAGACCTTCGTTGAAATCTGAGACGGGGCATCTTTTCCCAGATTGCTCTTCCCTTCAGTTTTTATGATGTCCTGAAATGGAGCTATATGCTGGACTCTGAGGATTTGATTTCATGTAACCCAGAAAGGCTGCCTCCTAGATGTTTAGGTCTATCTGGCATCTGATAGCCCCAAAATCTTTATTACCCTGAGAAGACCGTCAAAGGTGAAGCTGTCTGTGTCCTCCATGATTTTACCTTCATCCGATGAGGTTTCAGATTCAAAGTCAGAGGCTTTTCCTGTTCTTGTCTCCTGGAAGGCCCTACACCAGGGTCAGAAGCTCTGAAAGTTTTCTTGACCTCTCCTGTATTGATGGGAATGTCTCTTATTTAATGTCTTCCTTCAGGAAATTGAGTTTTGAACTTGAGAAGGCACTTTATCGCCTTCAGCCTGCTTGTTGTCTATAACTTAGTGGTGTCAGACAAGGGAATTTTCTGATCACAGCCTGCACAATTCTCAGTTGTTTTGGAGGCTGATTGGAAGGGTTTGCGTAGACATGGTCAAAGAAAACAATAGCCTCTCTGGTAGCACACATGAATACTCTATGATCCAATACTGTCAGCTTCCTCTAAATACAATAACAATACATTGTTCAGACTTAGGAAGCAAAAGAAATCTTTCAGTAATGTAAAAGAAACATACCTATAACTCCCAAACACCATCCCACTGCAGTTTAGGTCCCAAGAGGACAGGAACATGCTGCAAACAGTTTGCTTTCCACTGGTGGAATGCAGGACGCGACACTTCTGTTTTTCAAAATTCTATACTGTAAGCGCGCTATACGGATGGCGACTGGTATGCACTAGGCGGATTGCAGGATCCCCAAGGGGAGACAAAAGCCATTTTTGTGAACTGCAACAGCAGGCTCCGACACAACACAATGTAAGGTATGCTGATAGGTTAGAGAACCTAATGTAAGCCATGGATAGGCAGGACACATTAATCCGGAGGAAAACAATAAAAGGTTGTTAGAAGGCTAAACAGAGAGAGAGGCAAGAGCCTCGGTCCTCCAGCTAGGTAGGACCAAACTTACTGCAGAGGGAAGGAATATATAAAATTTGATTTGGTCCTACCATTTGGAGGGCGGAGACAATTACCCACATTATGCTGTGGATTGGACACAAAGGGAAAAAAAGGGATTGTGTTAAATTGGGTTTTAACCATTTGAGTGCTAGAGATCTGCATTGGAGACCTCTCTAGAATTCAGGGGGTTAAAAGCACCATTTAAAGTGGAATTTTCACCCCAAGTAAAGTTACATTTAATTCATGCTTCTAATAAAGTTATTTTTATTATTTATTTCCTTTCCATTTAAATTGTTCTATGAACTGAGATCTAGTAAATTATAATTTACTGAACTGAAATTATAATTGTACCTTGTGACGTTGCATTCACACTTTCACATAAACCTCCCCTTGTCTTCCAGTCCCTCATTCAAAGTTCATTTACATGTGAGCATCATATACACGCTCACATGCCCTAGAGAAAAAGAAATTGAGAAGGGGTGGTCTTTTACACTATGATTGACATATCCGGGGAGGGAGAGTGCTTCCATTCATGAACTGTGTCATCAACATGGCCGTGCTCTCCCTCTTCCAGTTGGGCAGCAGATTAGGTACGATTTAAATAAAGGCCAACACCTTTTACATTTCAAAGTCATTTTCATTAATATATTGATGGGGAAAGCAAAATGATAGGAAAACAATATACGTGATAGATCCGCTTTAAAGCGGAATGATCATCTCATAATATTGCCCCCCAATTCATTACTAATATAGCGATAGGCATAGGCATACTTGTATTATGCTGAATAAGTCTGTGTTATTGAAGTAATCCATCCTCTTCTGCAGTCATCAGCGGACAACCGCACAGACATCTTAGAGGAAAGTTGACTCTGAGTCTGCGCTGTCTATCCCGTGCACTGCCCGGATTGGTGGTGAAGTTTGTTGGTTGCTGACGGCGCAGGGGCACAGAGCTCCTCTTGTAAGCTCTGTGCCCCGGATGCCTGTAGAAGAAGCTGGATTATGTCAATAACGCTGACTTATTCAACATAATACAAGTATGCCTTCGCCTATCACTATATTGGTAATGTATTGTGGGGCAATATTATGAAGATGAGTTCCGCTTTAAATAAGTGTGATTGTTTCTCCTCCATAGGGCGGCTGGTTTGCCCCAGAACTCCCCCTCTTTCATTTTGTGTATTAGGTCCTCAGAAGTCTTCTCTTCATCAACTTTGTTAGGCAATAATGAACACCTGAGTACCATTTATTTTCACCAACCACTTTGATTCCAGAGACTGGAGACAGTTCAGGTGATCAAGGGGCTGTTGGGTAATAATAATTAAAAAAAAAAAAAAAAAAAACTTCCAGTATGACTAAACAAGTTTTATAAAGCCAGATTTGTATAGAATATTTTATTTGTGCATTAAAGCAGTTGCTGAGATGGATGGGACCTCTTTCCATTGGTGAATAGATATTCAGTGTGCCAAGGTAATGACATTCTGCTTAAAGGGATAGTAATACTTCATTTTAACTTTATTTTATTTTGTAGGCATTAAAAAAACATGAAGAATGATATAAGTCTTATCTCTGAAACCTTTATGGTTTAAGAGATATTCACAAACAAAGTATCCCCCCCCCCCCTGTTCAACCAGACCAGAAGGGAGATGCCCAGGTAGACTACAGAGAGGGACAATCTTCAATTAAGATAATGGAAAAAGCTGAAAAACTTGTCAAGGGGGGGAAGGGCTTTCATTGTTTTCATACAAAGAAAATTGTCCCCTTCTGTTATCTGTACTGTCATACAGCCAGACTCACATCTGAGAAGAGATGGCTTACACTAGGTAAAAGGGGCGGGGAAGGGAACTTTGCTTGTGAATATCTCATAAACCATAAAGGTTTGAGAGATAAGACTTATATCATTCTTCATGTTTTTTTAATGCCTACAAAATAAAATACAGTTAAAACGAAGTATTACTATCCCTTTAAGTACGATTTGAATGAGGGAGTGAGACTAATGATGTAATCACGACACCTTCCATGGATACATCTGAAAACCACTATTGAGATGGGTGGAGTTTCACAGAAAAGTCCAGTTTAATTATTAATGCTCTTCTAATCCTTCATGATAACTGCTGTGGCAGTTGGAAAGAGGAAAAACAAGACCTGACAGTAAAACACTTCTTTTGGTCAGCAAAATGATTCACTGTAAGAATACTACTGTGGAATATGACAGATATTAGAAGCACATAATCTTTTAGCATTAAAACATAGTTCACATGGGCAATTTTGTAACAAAAACAATTTTCACAGAATGGACCTTATTTTATGTGGGATTGTTCACAAGGGTGACACTCTTAAAGCTACAATCCTTTTCAGTTGCAACTTTATGTTGCTGCAACATCTTGCAACAAAGTAACTCATGTAAACCAAGCCTAAAGGGAATCTAAATGTAGGCGCTTATATTGTTTGTGACCAGTATAACTGGAATAGATATAGAAATCCTTTTTCAAGAAAAATATTTGGTTACTAAATGTTTTCTCCTCCTATGAATAACGTAATTATCATATTATTAAGATTGGTTTATGGGATTAAATGACTTAATTTGTTTCCTAAAAACAAAAATCTTGATATTACACAAGGATGCATTATTAAACTAGCAGTGAAAATTCAGCATGCAATTTTAAAAATGCTAAGCGCATATATATAAAAAAAAAAAAAAAAAAAAATATATATATATATATATATATATATATATATATATATATATATATCCTATATAATAATTCGCTAAGTTGTGTGTAACGCCTGACATGCGCAGTAGAGACTGCTGCGCGTGTGGCAGTCATGCGCAGTACAGACTGCCAGCGCCCCGGCTGATACAGAGCTGTGCGCTCCGAAGGACCGTCCAGCTCTGTATCAGCAGTGGCGCGGCCAGTCTCTGCTGCGTGTGACTGCCCCGCGACCGGCTGCCAGAGGCACTGTGGCCCGTGTAACGGGCTGTTCAACTAGTATATATATATATATATATATATATAATATAATTTTTTTTTTTTTCCCCTTTACCCAGCACCAATTCTCCATTCTTTGTTCAATTTTATATTACTCTTATTCACATAAATGTATGCGCGCCCCCCCCCCCCCCATATATCTTTTCCAGTCTACCTCAGTGGTTAGAAACATTTTGGCTTTCCTTCTCGGAAACCCTTGGCTCTCCAGCTTTTAAACGCTACAGTTCCCAAGGGTTTCCTACCCCTGAGCCACCACTTATTACTTTGTACGATGTGATCACACCTTTCTTTGGTTCTCAATTCCTTCCTACCCACAATCCCTCCATCTTGGATGCTTGACCTCCCTGTTGTCGTTTTCTTTCTTATTGCCGTCTAGCAGCTGCTTCATATAGGGAATTCAGTATTAGTGGATTTAGAGTGGACTGACTGAGAATACTCTGTATTAATTTACCATTTCTACAGGTATCTATATACTGAACACCTGATGATGACTTGCCAGTGTGCCTCAATGTTACAGCTTTCTTTTGACCGGTTGCAGGTGTTTCTGGGAGACTAAGGGCTGTATGTTCAGAACATTGCAAACAAATGCATTGGAAACCTCTCTAGCATTCAGGGGGTTAAAATCCCCATTTAAAGGGGATCTATCTCCTCTATAAAAATGTGTGTCAAATGTTAGATTATATAGCGACTGTGGATTTTTTATTTTTTTTAAACTTCCAGACAGACTGCAGTTACCAGCTCTGTACCACATTCTGTCACAGTTCTTCTGCTCCCCTCCCTCTATACAGCCTCCTCCGATGACAAAGGCTTTCTGTCTGTAAGCTGGACCGATCTCATTGGCTAGATACCTATCTCTGCCAGTGAGATCACTCCATCATCGGAGGAGGCTGGGTAGAGGGAGTGGAGCAGAGGAAGAGTGACAGACTGTGTTGTACAGAGCAGGTAACTACAGTCTGTCCGGAAGTGCACTCTTTAACCCCTTAACGACCGGCCGCGCATGCACCTTGTGGTCCCATAAGGACCTTTTTTTTTTTTTTTTCGCGGCTGGGTTCCGGACTCCCCGAACGGCGTGCAGCCGCGAGGGGAGCCCGGAATTCCATGACGGTCCAGTTCCATCATGGGTCCTTAAGGGTATAACAACCCATGACTGAACAGGACCGTCTTGGGTCCTTAAGGTGTTAAACATTAATTTGCGGCCAAATAGGGTTTAAAAAAAAGAAAAATGTAATAAAGAAATCCACGTAGTCGCTATATAACCTAACATTTACCACACACTTGTATAGGGGTGATCCCCTATAAAACAATGAGAATTTAGGAAATTTGTATTTTGCCCCTATCTTTCAGTTGGTTTACCCCAGAACATTTTTCTTTAGAAAATCAGGCTAGAATATGAAAATAGTTTGTTTTTGCTGTACAGGCTGCCTCCTTTTTTATTAAATGTTATTTTTTAATAACAGTATCTAAATTGCCATTCAAAGCAGCAAAAATTCCTAGTGGTTTACAGTTTCATTTGATTGAAAGTCATTTTGTAGTTCCAAATCAACACCTAGATTACCATACTCAGAAAGTTACCAAATACTAGGGCCTGTGGAGGCTTTCAAAGTCTGAGTAATTTTCCCAAAATAGGTGCTCTGTTTAGAAACCAGTCCTGTCTAAGTCCCCTGGGAAGAATGCAAATTGTTCAACAGATGTTAACGCCAGCCATAGTCTATGGGGATGTAGTATATGCTCCCACACCACAAATCCATCTTGGTAAACTTCACACTCTGTATCACTAATATGCCACTTTGTCCTCCACTGCAATTACACTACCCATCACTGTGATATATTTAAAGAACTAAATTAGCTAACACTCAAATCTAGACATGCCCTTCTCCTTTCTTGCTTGGTTTACAACCTCCTCACTGGAAAGCTTCCAGAGCTCCATACTAACTATAACCTCTTCTCCACTGCTAACAACTCACTGAGTGTTCCACATTGCAAGAAAAGCTGGTCTAACTGCCATCTCCTTCAGAGCTCCAAAAGCCTGGAATAACCTACCTGAAAAAAATCTGATCTTCTAGCTGTCTAAAATCCCTAAAATTAACCTTCTTTGTATCTAAAAACAATATGTAACTGTGTGTGTTTGTATATATAATATTGTTTCTGTATTTGTGCAAATATGTAACTCTTTACTGTAAAAGTTCTCCAGGACAAACTTGAAAACAAGAGAAATCTCAGTGTATTCTTCTTGGTAAAACATTTTCTAAATAAAAAATAAGCACCTACTAAAACTCTTATGCATGTCCTAATTCTATCCCGCTTAGACTATTGCAGTATTCTACTAACCAGACTCCTGGCTTCCCTTCTTTCCTCTATGCAATCTACCCTAAACTCGGATGCGCGGATTGCCACCCTCTCTCCAAAAACTGAACCTGTTCACATCATTTTGAGATATCTCACATGGTTCTCTATTCGGCACTGTATCAATTACAAAGTTCATCTTGCCTATAAACCTCAGTACGTTTCTGCACCCCCCCATACATCTCTTCCCTAATATCTGCTTATGTTCCCAGTTTCCTCTTTTCATTCAGTGCACAGTTGCACCATCCACACCTTCTGCCCACTTCCAGCTCAAACATTTTCACTTTCTGCTCCTTACCTCTGAAACTCCATACTGCTCTCCTTACATCTAGAACTATCCCAGACCATCTATAAATCTTCCTATCTTCTGGAGCACTAGCACCATGCACTGCCTTTTGGCAAAATAAGCATGTTAACTCACAGCACTTGACACCCTCATACCCTGCTGTCTGTCTATTACCCGTTTAGCTATAAACTCCTTCAGCTTTTATGAATGCTACACTTCTCTACCCATTTATTTATTGTAATATTTTTCTGTTGTAAGGAGTTGCGTACACTGTATGGCACCAAATAAATACAGATAAATACATACATTTCTGGAATATATAATTATGTTCTTTATCACTTGTGAATGTAGCTGCTCTAAACTAGGCCTGCATTGCTCAAACAGGCCAGTCCCACGGCCTGAACAATGAGGCTTTCTGACCTGCAGTAACCCCATCTATTCATTTACTGGATAAGGGACTATGATGCCAAACTACAGATATGTGCAAATATGTAGACAGTTGTCCACATATTAAAGTCAGTGTGATTTTTTTTTTTTTTTTTTTTTTTTTTTTTTTTTTTTTTTTTAATGCTTGCACATGTACAAAATTAATAAATGTAGTCAACTGTCAGCCAATGGCTAAAATGAAAATCCATATTTAAATGTAAGGTTAATGTGTTGCCCTGTTTTAATCAAGTTTTAAAGTAACCCTAACATCTACTAATAAAGTCCACTTAACGTAAAGGGATGGTAATACTTAAAATGTAAAAAAAAAAAATGTTGTCAGGTTTATCCCCCTGAGTAAAACAAGGGTACTCCCACTGCTGAAAGGTGTTTTATTCAAAAGTTATTACAGCTTAAAGTTAAATTTTTTTAGGTGCAATATCACAGTGTCCTGAAATTGTACAGTGGCGCTGTTGTTACACCATCCTATGGACATCTCTGGTCTGTAGACCATAAGTCTCCATAGGATGGTGTAGCAACAGCGCCACTGTACAATTTCAGGCCACTGTGATATTGCACCTAAAAAATTCAACTTTGAGCTGTAATAACTTTTGAATAAAACACCTTTCAGAACTGAGAGTACCATTTTTTTTACTCGGGGGGGGGGGGATAAACACTATAGTATATATTTCTTTTACATATTAAGTTTTACTATTCCTTTAAAGAGGGGCAGTATAGGTTGATGGTAGTGTCCTGATGCCTATGGGAACAGAGCTCCTATAGCTTGATACTCCTCCATTCCCTGTGTGAGTGTTCTACAGATTGCCGTGCTCTTTCAGGGCTGGGCAGTGCTTTATTCCTCCCTTCTTTATTGAAGCTCAGTGTCAGTATATTTGCTGACAATGAATTTAATGGACAGAACTGGAATCTCCCATAAGTTCAGAGTGTGAAGAGCTGACATCACCCAGCTCTTCATATCAGATCTGCGGAGTGAGGGAAGGGGAAACTTTTAACCCATTGAGTGCAAGAGGGGGTACGCAGCTCATTGCTTTGCAATGCATTCTGTTGTGTACCCCTCTGGCACTGAAAGGGTTAAAGGGATAGTAATTGTTCACAAAAACAGCAGTCTAATTAACCTTCATAGTATTTGGGCCATGGAGAGTGTTATTTAAATTGTCAAAGCTGTAGTTCAAGAGTATTTGAATGATAACGTATTCCCCGCCCCTTTTACCTAATGTAAGCTGCCTCTCCTCAGATGTGGAATCTGGTCTTGAGACCAGACAGCTCACAGCAAGGGACAATCTTCTTACTGTGAGCATAAGGAAAACCCTGCCCACCTTGACAGGTTTTTCCCTTATGCTAATTGAAGATTGTCCCTCTCTGCGATCCATCTGGACACAGCCTTGCTGCTCTGAGGTGAGCAGTGTTACATCAGTAAAAGGGGGGAGAGGGGAGTACTTTATCATTCAATTACTCTTCAACTACAACTCTGACAGTACTGAAATAAAACTCTCAATGGCCCAAATACTATGAAGATAAATTGGAGCTTTTTTTTTTTTTTTTGAAACATAACTATTCCTTTTAAGTTGTAGGAACTTTGCTCCAGTACCTGTCTGCACACTTACAAAGCCCTTTACTCGACCTTTACTGCCCTTTTAATCTTGGAAGAAATCCCCACTGGCCAGTATCCATTCTATGTGGATTTGTTCTACAGATTTAATCTGTAATTGGAGCTAGACATCATATCCACTGTGGTGTATATGATTATTTTATGGCCTAGGTATTTTGTGGGCTGTTTTTTCTTTTCTGATTGTATATTATTGAGATGTCGTTGAGAACTACTAATGTACAGTGGTCCGTTCCCTGCACACTAACAATGGTCAAAAAGACATTCTGATAAGGACCAAATCCTGCACTGAACCTACCTTGTAAAAGTAGGCTGTTCTCTAAAAGCAACTGGTGCAATTCTGGGGGAAGCCAGCTGCTGCACAGGGGACAGTAAACCTCCCCATTTATTTAAAGGGATAGTAATGTTTCAAAATAAAAGCCTCTCCAATTAATCTTCATAGTATTTGTGCCATGGAGAGTGTTATTTCAATACTGTCAGAATTGTAGTTCAAGAGTAATTGATAAAGTATCCCCCTTCCACCCCTTCTACTGATATAACTGCTCAGAACAAAAAGGTGGTGTCCAGATGGCTTGCAGAGAGGGAAAAACCTGAAAAACATGTCAAGGGGGGCAGGGTTTTCATTGTTCTCACAGTAAGAAGATTGTCCCATGCTGTGAGCTGTCTGGTCAAGCAACCAGATTCCACATCTGAGGGAAGGTGGCTTACACTAGGTAAAAGGGGCAGGAAGGGGAGACCTTAGCATTCAATTACTCTTGAACTACAACTCTGACAGTACTGAAATAACACTCTCCATGGTTCAACTACTATGAAGATTAATTGGAGCGGTTTTTATTTTGAAACATTACTATCCCCTTAAAATTGCTATTTTTAACTCCTTGGATGATATAGGGGTCTTTAGTGCATTGCTTGGCAATACACTGGCATTCAAGGAATTGAAGCCCCATTTATACTAATAGCAGTCCATTTGGAGATTTGTTTTTCTTGTCTCCTACAGTGCACCAGTTCTACTTAGTACATCATCTTCACTGTACTCAGCCGCAAAGATGGAAACCTGAGCATCAAAGCAACTGTGTGGTTAAAGGGATAGTAAGACTTGTATTAAACTTGAGTTCCGAGGCTTCTTTATGTTTTTTAACACATTCTGTATAATAATTCGCTATGATGTTTGTCAGAAGCCGTCATGTGCAGTAGAGACTGCCCGAACTCACAGAATGCTGGGAGGTGTAGGAATGCTGGGAGCATTCTGTGCTTTCGGGCAGTATCTACAGTGCATGATTGCGTCGGCTGCAGGACGCAGAGCAGGACGAGCCTCTTAACCCTTTAAATGCCAGAGGGGTAGGCAACGCCTTGCAAAGCAATGTATTGCGTACCCCTCTGACACTCAAAGGGCTAACATTGCCTGGACCTTGGCCCGTGTGCACGGGCCTTTACCCCTTTTCTGTGTCACACTGCCTCTGTCTGGCCCGGATGGAGTGCAGCAAGGGACAATACGCAAAAGGAAAATCCTGCCCTCCTTTGTCAAGGGGACAGGGTTTTGTTTTCCTTATACTTACTGTGTGAACATTGTCCCTCTCATCAAGTATTACTATCCCTTTTAAGGATTCCTAGAAGGGATATCTGAAACAAAAACAAAAATTCCCTAACCAAAACTCCAGGAGAGGCACTTCAGTGTCCTGAGCCTACAAGTGGAATGGAACATGAGCTTGGGGAACAAGTAGAGTTTGGGAGTTCTGGGTGTAATCTTAATGTTGATCGCACCATCATTAAACTAAACAGGCCATACATACGTGTTACCTTTTATGGACCATAGGGCTGTGCAAGCACACCACGCTAGTTTTTAAAGAGTTAACCTCCTTTAGAACAGCTGCTCCATACAGCCTCTGTGCCGAAAACATCAGTATGTGCCAATATGACTAAAACATTTTTTATTTTTTGGCAGCTGCATTGTTTCATCCTCTGTTTTCCACTTGTTGTGTATAGGAAATTACAACATAACCAAGCCAAGTAGATTAAGACAAGGAAAAGCATGGAGCACTTGTTCCTGTATGATGAAATATTTTCCTATACATATTGCAACAATTTTTTTTTTTTTTTTTTTTTCCTCTGAGAGACAATCAGGGAGAATGAGGATCCGTAGAGCATGTTATAGCTTTTATTAAAATACATTTTGTCCATATAAATATTTATTGCTGGTTCCTTATTGAACAGTGTGTCACTAGCTGCTTATTTTGGAAGTGTGCCTCTCTGCCATCACATTTTATTGGGGCCTGAGATCCTACTCTGAATTGAGATCACCTGGAGACCTGATGCCTGGTCCCAGGTTTGTTTATCACAGATGTATGCATGTCCCCTCAGCTTCTGTTGTAAAATATACAACAATCGGAGATGTCAGTCCCCGCGGGAGTTGCTAAGTTTTCAGAAGACCCCAAGCTTGTGTAAAAAGCCCGTGTACACGAGCCAAGGTCTGGGTAATGTTAACCCTTTGAGTGCCAGAGGGGTACGCAGTGCATTGCTTTGCAATGTGTTGCGTAACCCTCTGGCACTGAAAGGGTTAAGCAGTCGCTACCTCACTGCTCCACGCGATGCAGTCTTGCTTCACCTCACTCACACTACGCAATCATGCACAGTAGAGACTGCCCGAACGCAGGCAGCCTCCACTGTGCATGACTGCATCGTGACACACATCCTAGCAAATTATTATAAAGGATAAGGAGATTAACACCATCACATGCACAAAATCTGGCAAGAAGGATATGTGTGACACTTGGGGATTTTGGCACTTGCAGTTGGCACCTAAAAATGCTAGCGTTCAAATGTCGTGGAATGTTTGTCTCTTCCTAGGCAGCCCTTTTTGGGATAATGCAAAGTACCAGAATCAGTACTCCAAAGCACAGATTCTAAACTCTAGAGAGTGAACTGAACCCCTACTTCCAGTTTGCTTTTCTTGTTGAGCAAGGGTACGCTGAGCACTTGGGTGGTAGCCAAGCAATGACATCACTTTCTGTCACAGCAGTCAATTGGTAGTAGCTCTCCTGGCATTTAAAACTCTGTGAGCTCTGGAGAGAGCACAGGTTGCTTGGTAACATCTAGTGAGGTCACGTGACCCCCACCCTAACACCTGCACTTGAAATGAGAAGTAAAATGCTGCTCTTCTTTCATGTCCCTAAATGACAGGCTATATGGTCACCCTAAGCAATACTATTTTAACCCTATGAGTGCCAGAGGGCTACGCAACGCATTGCTTTGCAATGTGTTGCTTACCCCTCTGGCACTCAAAGGGTTAACACCCCTGCTGTGAGTAGTATCTGGGGACATTTGTCTTGTAACTATGGCTCATTTGATAAACATTGCATACTAGTGTAAAAAACCCATGCACACGGGCCAAGGTCTGGGCGATGTTAACCCTTTGAGTGCCAGAGGGGTCCGCAACGCATTGCTTTGCAATGCGTCGCGTACCCCTCTGGCATTCAAAGAGTTAAGAGGCCAGACCTGCTCTGCGTCATTTAACCAACGTAGTCATGCACTGTAGAGACTGGCCGAAAGCACAGAACTCTCATCATTCTGTGCTCCCAGCATTCCTACACCTCCCAGCGTGCATTAGGCAGTCTCTACTGCGCATGACTTCTTCTGACAAACATCCTAGTGAATTATTATATAGGATATTAACCTCTTCATGACAAAAGATGTGACCGGACCGTCTTTCATTTCCGTCCTTTAAGGACGGGTGACAGTGTTGGCATGTCAAAGATTTCATGATCGCAGCACTGCTAAGGAAGTGCTGTAATCATGCCAGGGAGGCTGTAACCTACTTCTCCAGGACTAGAGCAGTCTATTTCAGCCTTTCCCTGGTGAGCTTAGAACATATGATTGTTACAGTGATCACATGTGCTGGTTGAGCCAATGACAAAGGCAATGTATACTATAAATTGCCTTTTTCAGTGTTCTGCCTCTCTTCCTCACAGTGATAGTGAGTGAGTGAGAACCAGAGAAAACACATCCCCACATGGGAAGGGGACACAGTGGGGGACATTATGCCTTAAATATAAGATGATGGGGCAGTACTAAAGTCAGAGCAGTTTTGGTCACTTGATGACATACTGCCACTTCTTTGGTTTTGCTCACAATCATTTATTTGACCCAGAGTATTTTTTTTTTACACAGCCTAATTATAAACACACATAATGAAGTTTAAACAAACATTAATGGTAGTTTTATTAATGTGGAGCAATGTGAAACATTTATATACATGCCACACAGTCTGATCGCCTAAATGAGTGATACCAGGGAGCGAATGAGGGACATTGGCATTTCAGCATCACAGGGACAACTCTTCTAAAAAAGAGGCATTTGGGAGGTGTGAAATTTTTACTGTCTCTATTAAAAATGAATCAATTGAGCACAAATTATGACAAACCCCAAAACTTTTTATACATTTTCCTATCAAATGGGAGTTATCCGTATAAATGCAGTATCCAAATAAAACCTTTCTCATGCTTAAAAAATGTAATATATCCATTCTCTGGGTGAACTAAATGAATTAGATGAAAAATACGGTTGAACAAAGGCATACTAAAAAGGCCAAAGTTGCTCTTCTAGTGTCAAAAAGCTCTCGTGACTAAGGGGTTAAGGGCATTGTGCAGAAAACAAAAGATGTTCAATATTGGGTAGGGTTGCACCGATACTGGTATCGGTGCCGATACCGGCATTTGCGCCAGTACTCGTACTCGCGCAAATGTGTCCCATGCCAGCACCGATACAGGGTTGGTGCTGCAGAGAGGGAACCTGGGGAGCTGCTCACAATGCTCCCTGGGCGCCTCTGTCACTCCTTCAGCATCGGAGTGTTGCCGTGGGTTACCATGGCAACGCTCTGACGCTGACCTCTGCCGGGGTTCGGGAGAAAACAGCAAGCACCCGGAAGAGGAGGAAATTACAGCGGGTAGCTGGAGGGTAAGGCAGGCAGAAGCTGCAGCTTGGCACAGACTGGACAAGCTGTAAACTTCATTGCATCTTTCCAGGGAGACCCTGGCACAATCTCACTGTTCTTTTGCAGAAAGCCATGGCTTCAGCTCCATTGCCATGCTTCAGCCCCATTGAGAGCCCCCACTTCTCCCACTCAGCACCCCAACTTCTCTCACTCAGTTCTCCCCAGCCCCCCCACTTATCCAATTCAATTCCCCTCAGCCCCCCGCTTCTCCCATTCAGTTCCACTGCACCCTCTCACCACCCCTTGGGAAACTGTCAAATGGCATTGCAAAAAACGTATCGGTAATTGGTATCGGTGAGTACTTGGGGAAGGTATCGGTACTCGTACTCAGTCTTAAGAAAATGGTATCGGTGCATCCCTAATATTGGGTCAAACCAATTGCACCATAGGGTACAAATAAAAACTTAATTTCATATAGATTTAACACCTTGATTGCTAGTGATGGAGAAATCATTGTTGTGCAGTGACTTGAAGACCTAGCATTCAGGGGCTTTAAATCAATATACAAAATATGGGGATTTTCTTTTTATCTTCCTCTTCCCTCTGTCGTGTAGTTGGTTTGTTCTACAATTGCTCTATTTGCCTTCTGGATAAGGCCCTAAAACTAAAATTTGTAGGCTCTATGCCTTCAAAACATGTAGACTGTGTTTTATTGCTTCTTAAATAGCATCTGAGACACCTGCACGCAGGCCTATGTGAACTCTTATCACCCTTAGTGTTGACAGCAGTGTTTTGCATGAATCGCAGCCGTACTGCATGGTTTAATTCTAATTATACCAGGGGGAGATTCACTAAGTGGTGATAAAGAGGTAAGAAAGCTGACATGTCTTCTCCAGTGATATCACTTCTCCAGTTCCTATGTTGTTCTATGGAACCAGTGCAGTGAGATCTCCAAATTTGAAGAAATCCTAGTGAATTGGTTCCATAGAATAACATAGGAACTGGAGAAATGATAAACTGGAGACGACATCTCTACTTTATCACCTCTTTATCACTGCTTAGTTAATCTCCCCCTCATGTTTTAATCTAATTTAATCTCAATATCTCTCTCTCTCTCTCTCTCTCTCTCTCTCTCTCTCTCTCTCTCTCTCTCTCTCTCTCTCTCTCTCTCTCTCTCTCTCTCTCTCTCTCTCTCTCTCTCTCTCTCTCTCTCTCTATGTCCTCTCAATTGTAAGCTCTCTTGCAATTTGTTTGTGTCAGAATGTCACAATGGGACTTGTGTATAAAGGGGAAGTGGTGCAATTATGGGGCAAACTAACTGCATCATAGGGGACAAAAAACCTTAGGGATGTAAATGAGATTTTAACCTCCAAGAATACTAGAGGCTTCCAGTGTTAGCATTCTAGAGGTTAAAAGTCTCAATAAATTGATTTTTTTTTCCTAGTCCAACCCGATTGCCCCCAAATTGCCCCATTTTGCCTTTATACATAAAGCTTAAAGTGGACTGATCGCCTTGAGTTTTTTTTACATATTTGAAAATTTAGTTCAAAACTATGCGTGAGCCATGGAGAGTGTTATTTCAATACTGTCAGAGCTGTAGTTCAAGAGTAATTGAATGATAAAGTTCCCCCCCCCCCCGCCCCTGTAAACCACCTCCTCTCATATGTGGAATCTGGTCCACAGACCAGACAGCTCACAGCAAGGGACAATCTCCTTACTTTGAGGAAAAATGAAAACCCTTCCCCCCTTGATGGGTTTTTCAGGCTTTTCCCTTATGTTAATTGAAGATTGTCCCTCTCTGTGATCCACCTGGATACAACCTTTCTGTTCTGAGGTGAGCAATGTTACATCAGTAAAAGGGGCGGGAGTGGGATTCTTTATCATTCAATTACTCTTGAACTACAACTCTGACAGTATTGCAATAACACTCTCCATGGCCCAAATACTATGAAGATTAATCGGAGCTGCTTTTATTATGAAACATTACTATCCCTTTAAGGTACACCATTTTCTTTTGCATGCTGAAATTTGAGCTTTAGTTGATCTCTATGATCTGTGCTTTTGAATCTGATGTAGTGGACTTAACTAGCAGACCCTTTTGTTGGAATACAAGTGTTAGCTCACTGGTGGCATTACACCAGCTGGTTGTTGGGGATACCAACATTGTCCAGCTCCTAAGCATAGCAGACAGTAGGGAGGTCATCCAAATACCTGCTTTTCAAAGTTAAAATGGACCTGTCATCTTAGGATAGGTAATTTTAACCCTGTGAGTGCCTGAGAAGTATCTAGTGCATTGCAGCACAGTGCATTGGATGCCTTTCCGGCACACAAAGGGGTAAGGAGAATCAGCAAACCCCTATATATTTTGGTAGCCTTTTGTTTTGGAATATAAATGGCTTTTGAGAAATGTAAATGTTTGGTAGTTTATTAGATATTACTACATCCTTTATTTATTTATTTTTTTATCTTCACAATTTCAAACATTGCAGAATAAGTTGACACTATATAAAGGATTATTTAACCCTTTGAGTGCCAGAGGGGCACACAACGCATTGCTTTGCAATGCGTTGTGTACCCCTCTGGCATTCAAAGGGATAATACTACTTCAGTCAGCCATTACAGTGCTCTTCTGTGGTCTGCCAGGTAGTTTGCTTGCTTCTTAGCAGTGTACCATACAGTTGGATTTGACACTCCTATTGCTTTGGCTTTGTCTCTGATCAATTTTATTCAGATTTTTCAGCCTCCTGATCGCCTTCTTTACTGGCATTGACACTTCTTTACCCCTCACTTTACTCCAAATACCATAGCTAAAATCACCTCTAGACTTTTTGTTAGCTCCCATTGCATGAACTAGTAATGCATCGACAAATCTGGCCAAGAAGCAGCTAAGTCTCCTTGTCCAATTACTTTTGTTGTGACTTATTGTCAAAACTTCAGCTACAGTTTAGAGCTCTGCCAGAAAATGTATTTGTTGTATATCATGATAGACAACAATCTAGCTGCCAATCAGAGGTAAATATTCCCTGTGCGTGTATGCAATCAGCATTAGCCTTCTTTCCCATGGATGTATTGAACTGCAGCACAATTCATGCACATGTCAAACTCTGTTGCTCCAGGGATCCCCGGTGATGCAGTCACCCAGTGGTAATTACTGACCAGGTGTTATTGGTTGGCACCCATGTGGCATGGTCATTGTTTGGCTCAATACAGCGAGCAGGTCATCAGTCTAATCATCCATGTGAATGCTGCAGTGTGTTCATATAAGGTGAGCAGGTTATTAACTTTTCTGCAGTGAACACAATAAAAACTCAGCAAGCTGCATTTAGGCTGCCTGACATATGGCCTCATCTGCATGTTCTGTTTCACACTGTCTTGAATGAGGTCACATTGAAATGCAGAACCCCTAGAATCCTTTTCTGAAATGCACAAACTGCAATATATATTTTACTCTCTACACCATTTTTCTGTGTCCAAATGGAAATATATATTTGTGTGTATTCCCCTTAAAAAAATACTAACAATATTTTCTTTTTAACCCCAACACTGTTGAAACTAAGAATGTCTCCTTGGTACAGTTTGACTTCTGGATGGTAGTGCCCAAGTCACTGGAGTCAGTTGTGGGAGTAGCCCACTGAATTGCTTTTACAATAGAAAAAGAGAGAGGGCGCAGACCCATCTAAAAGCTTCTCTGTAATAAAGGTAATATACTGCCCCCCCTTAACCCGTTAAGGACCGGGAAAATCTGAGGTTGATTTCTGACCGGAGCAATTCTGACCTTTTTGACTATGTCTTTGTTCAACAGTGTTTTCCCTCTAAGTACTTTATTTTACCTATGAAAATTATATACTGTTTTTTTACGTACAAATAGGGCTTTCTTTTGATACCATACTTATATGGATAGCTCACCATTTATTTTAGTAAAATTAAAGAAAATGGTTAAAAAAAAAAAAAAAAAAAAAAAAAAGGTAAAAAAATGCCATTTTCTTCTGTGTATTACCAAGGCATTAAATTAATGGGAACGTCTCCGCCCTCCAGCTGGGTAGGACCAATCGATAAGGTTTAAAAAGGTGTCTCCCTCAATTGCCCTCAGTTTTTTGTTCCTACCAGCTGGATGGATGTGTATTGTACTACTGGGCCATCATGAGAGCAGCCATTATCCCCCCCCCCCCCCCCGTCTACCTCAACCACATGCTGGGATAATCGTGCAGCAGCAACGGGCTCCTTCTTCTCTCCTCTGCTAACAGGCGTCTCATCGGCAGCACCGCGTGTGTTGCCCTTTTGAGTCAGAGAACGCGGTATGTGGTCTCTTCCGGGGGAGGTGCAAGTTGTGTTCCATTGTGAAACACACGTCTACTCCAGCGCGCATGCGCGATGACACGCAGCATGGTGGATAGGGCATTCAGTTGGTGGATTATTTAAAGGCAGTCAAGTAAGTAATGACTTCCTTTTTATGTGTTTGTGGCTGTGTCTTTTTGTTGCAGGATTAATAGTTGTAGACATGTCAGCCCCATCCAAGTCCACATCCAAAGACAAGAATTCTGAGCCCCCTAGCAAAGAAGAGAAATCCACTTCTAAGCTTAAGGTGTGTGCAGGCTGTAACTCTAAACTCCCAGCCTCTAATGCCAAACTATGTGAGGAGTGTCTCAAAAAGGCAGCTTGTCCTGATATCCCAGGTCAGTTTCAGGACTTCCTGTCCTGGATGAAGTCTTCTATGCAGGAGACTTTTAGATCCATCCAGCAGGGAGAACCGGCTAAAAAAAGACAATGTAAATAATTGGGAGAAGGCACCTCCTCCATGATACCAGGAGAGGAATATGACCCAGAATCTCCCTTTGAGGACCAGGGTTCAGAATTAGGATCAGAAGAAGGGGAACTGGTCGAAGACTCTGGGGTCATTAATCTAGACCACACTGATCCATTTGTTATACTTTTGCGTAAATCATTGGGCCTATCGGAAACCCATCTATATATATATATATATATGGACATAATGGACACTGCATTTCTGGTTAAAAAGAAATTGGCTCCGGTTCTACCCGTCCATCAATCCATCTCTGACATTGTCCTGTCTGAATGGAAAATGGGAGACAGAAGAGCTGTGGTACCTAGAAAGTTCAAAATAATGTTCCCCTTCAGTGACAAGGATGTGCAACACTGGGCTGCGCCCCCCCAAAGTTGATGCTCCTATAGCCCACTTGGCTAAACATACCATTCTACCAATGGAAGACGGGACTTCATTGAGAGATCCAATGGAAAGGAAGTTAGAGAGTGCCCTTAAGAAGCAATTCTCGGTCACTGAAGAAAATATGAAGGCAGCCATGGCGATGGCTTGTGTGTCTCGAGTCATGCGTATCTGGCTAACTGAACTTGAGGACAAGATTGAATCTAATGTTTCCCGATACAAGTTATTAAAGGAAGTCGCCATGATCAAAGAAGCCACAAACTATTCATGCGATGCCTCGCTGGATATCATTTGCCTACTGGCCAGGTCCTCAGCCATGTCCATCTCAGCATGCAGGTCCCTCTGGTTAAAGCCATGGAAAGAGGATACTACCTCAAAGAACAGGCTCGTCTCTCTTCCATTTACAGGATCTTCACTTTTTGGCGAACATCTGGAGAAAATAATCAAAAAGGCTTCTGGAGGCAAAAGCCCATTCCTTCCTCAAGAAAGAAAATGCAGAAGCTCTCCTCCGTTTCAGCCCTCTAGATATCGTAACCAAACATTTCAGAACAATAGAAGATTCGACTCAGGTCTTTCGGATGAACACAGAGGAAGATTTTCCAACAGAGGAGGCTTCAGATGCAACTACTCCAGGAAGCCTCAGTTCAAACCTGAGACCCAATGAAGGCCAGTGGGCCCCGGGCGAGATCCCAGTAGGGGGCAGACTGGGATCCTTTCTCCCGATCTGGGAGACCCAGGTACTTCCGGACGCCTGGGTCTCTCAGATCTTGGACACGGTACACACTGGAGTTCTAGCTGCCCCTCCAGCTCCAAGATTCCTTAGATTGTGTATACCAACCAACTTGAAGACCAGACAGGCCTTCTTTGCTTCAATCCTCAACCTGATGGGTCAAGAAGTCCTGGAGAAGGTACCTGTCCAGGAGAGAGTTTCAGGAGTTTATTCGCCTTTCTTTCTGTTCCCCAAACCCTCAAGACTCTTCAGAACTATCCTGGACCTCAAAGATATCAATGTGAGTCTCAAACACAGCCACTTCAAAATGGAATCAGTGATGCACTTCCTTTCAACAGGGATGTTCCAAACATCCATCTGCCTCAGGGACGCCTACTATCATGTCCCAATTCATCCAGCTCACAGGAGATTTCTACGCTTTGCGGTAAATCAAGATCCTTACCAATTTACAGCCCTTCCCTTTGGTCTATCATCAGCACCCAGGGTTTTTACAAAAGTTCTAGCTCCAGCACTAGCATGCCTGAAGGAGAAGGGAGTCAACATACTGGCATACCTGAACGACCTATTGATTATGACCCCATCATTAGAGAGTTCCAAAATCCAGACACAGGAGTCTCTCCAGTTCTTGCAAAAAATTGAATGGATCATCAATCTAGACAAAAGTTCTCTGTTGCCATCACAAAAGATAATCTTTCTGGGTCTATGCATCAACACCAGGACATCCCTGATACAAATATCAAACGACAGAATATCTAAACTTCAATGGACAACCCAGGTCTTTCTGAAAAAAACAAATTTATTTGTGAGAGATTTTCAGGAATTACTAGACCTAATGTCCTCAACAACCCAGATCCTCCCTTGGGTGAAATTACATTGCCGTATCCTCCAAGCAAACCTTTTGACTTTTTGGAAACCCGACATTGGGAATCCATTTCAAAGAATCCCATTAAGGCAGTCGGCCAAACTCGAGCACCATTGGTGGCTGAAAACAGACAACCTTTTCAAAGGAAGATCTCTAATAGATCCAGAATGGCAAGTCATTTACATGGACGCTAGTCTCAGCGGATGGGGAGCAAGATCAACCCAAGGGAAATGGACCCCAAAAGAACATTCCCTTCATATCAACATTCTGGAAACCAGGGCAATCAGACGAACTCTTCTTCGCTTCCAGCTTCATCTACAAAACAAGAATGTCCTCATCCAAAGCGACAATGTGCCCACAGCCATGTACATAAAAAAAAAACTTGGGGAGCACCAGAAGCCAAGCCCTAAACAGGGACATAAGGCCTCTGCTTCTTTGGGCAGAAAAGCACCTAATTCAACTAACAACATCTCATATTTCAGGGATAAGAAACATAGAGGTCGATTTTCTCAGCAGACACAGCCTAGACCAGGGGGCCCTAAACCAGGAAATCTTCAAACTCCTCACAATCAGGTGGGGTTATCCGGATATAGATCTAATGGCAACCAATCTGAATGCCAAGACAAAGTTCTTCTCCAGGTGGAGAGACCCTCACTCTCAGGGGCAAGATGCCCTGACAATCCCCTGGAGATTCAACCTAGTCTACATCTTTCCTCCCTCTCCTCTTCTCATGCGAGTATTGAAGAATATTCAGAAAGTGGAAGCCATCCTTAGTGCACCCAGTTGGTCCAGACGGATATGGTACTCTCACCTGGTACAAATGTCGACAGACGCCCCATGGGAATTACCCCTGAGGCGAGATCTCCTACACAAAGGCCCGATCCTCCATGACAACCTCAGGATGCTACGCCTAATGGCCTGGAGACTGAGCGGGACTCGTTAAGAAGATGTGGCCTTTCAGATCCGGTGATTTCAACCATCCTTCAGGGAAGAAATCCCTCCAAGTCTAAAATATACTGCATAGTTTGGGCTACCTTTTTAAAATGGTGTATTATGAAGAACATACAAGTGACTGAGGTTGACATTGCAGTAATCTTAGACTTTCTACAAGATGGCTTCCAGGCAGGCCTTCAGCCGGCCTCCCTGATGGTTCAGCTCTGAGCCCCATCAGCCATCCTAACTATTCCCTTAGCAGAACATTACCTTGTAAGGAAATTTACCAGGGCTATAGTAAAACCTACTATTAGGGAAATAGTAGCCCCATGGGATCTGAATCTTATCCTTAAAGTACTGTCTCAACCACATCCTTTCAAACCCATCAGTGACATCTGTCCATCTCCTCACATTGAAAACTATTTTTCTCACTGAAGTGACATCCACTAGGAGAGTCAGTGAGCTTTCAGGCTTTGGCTTGTAACTCTCCATGTTTATCCATACATTCGGATAAAATTGTCCTCCGGGTCAAACCATCCTTTAGACCAAAGGTAGTATCGGAATTCCACATCAACCAGGACATAGTACTTCCATCCTTCTGTAACAATCCCACTAACCCCAAGGAAGTTCTCCTCCATAACTTGGATTTAGTCAGATGTATCTCCACTTATCTACAGAGAACAAAGGAATTTCGATTATCTGAATCCTTGTTTATATACTTCCAGGGTAGACTCAAAGGTAAAGCGGCATCTAAAGCCTCATCTCTAGATGGATAAAAGCATGTATTCAAAGATGCTACACAGAATCAGGACTGGCAGCACCCTCTAACATTAAGGCACATTCCACAAGAGCTATGGCCACCTCTTGAGCAAAGTGGGCACAGGCCCCCACCCTTGGACATTTGTAAAGCAGCCACATGGTCCTCCATATCCACTTTAATGAAGCATTATCATCTAGATGTCCAGGCTTTGATTGATGCCAGCTTTGGCAGGAAGGTCTTGGAGGCGGTGGTTCACCAATAATGGTAAGAAACCTATCCTTCCCTCTCTTTATGGGTAACTGCTTTTAAGTACCATTAATTTAATGCCTTGGTAATATACAGAAGAAACATATAAATTTACTTACTGATATTTAGTTTTGTTCTGTGTATTGCCAAGGCATTCCCTCCCTACTAATCTATATTTCTGCTAGTATTTTACAGCTGAGCCAAATGGAAACTGAGGGCAATTAAGAAAGACACCTTTTTAAACCTTATCGATTGGTCCTGCCCAGCTGGAGGGCGGAGAGTTCCCATTAATTTAATGCCTTGGCAATACACAGAAGAAAACTAAATATCGGTAAGTAAATTTTATACTTTGTTTTTTTGTTTGTTTTTTTTTTCCCTCTTGGAATCATTTGGGCACAATGGGTCAAGTTTTTATGGACACTACATGAAAGGTATGACCGGTCAGTCATACCTACAGAATGGGCAGATTTAAGTGGTCACTGTCCCCCCTTTTTCCCACTTTTTTATTGATGACATTTGGCGGTGTGTATAAATGTATTTCATGGCTCCACAACAATCACACTTCCTATTTTGCTATCTGACATGTTTTTATTTAAATAAAGTTTTTGTTTAAAAAAAAAAAAAAAAAAAAAAAAAAGTTTTATCAGGTCAAAAATGGACCTGCATTTAGCCAGCCTCCAGCACAGCAGTCAAGGGGTTAATATCCCCAGCTGCTGCATTTTATGGAGTGTCAACCAGCCTTTTTTTTTTTTTTTTTTTTTCCTCCAAACGTCTGGATCGGATCAAGATACCAGAGTGGGTACTAATAATTTATTAAGCTTTTGGTATTTACAACGTCTAAAAACTTAAAATCAATAGCATACAATTTGCCTGTCAGGATTTGCCCTACGCGTTTCATACCATTTTTGATACTTCTTTAGGAGTTAGAATCTTAATGACACACAACTTAATCACAACTATAATAATATTTAATCAAATTTTTATAATTTTTTTTTTGTTCAGAGGGAACACAACCTTCGTTTCCTTTAAATCCAGTGCCTGTTCTGGTTGTGCGTTCCAGGATGGTCTTTTGTTTGATGTCACTTCCTGTTGGAGACAGTATTGCTTTTAGGGCAGCTTGTGTTCCATCCATGGAATACATATTCACTGATGGTTCTAGATCTTAGTTTTCATGGAAGTTTAATAAGCACAATACCATGCTATTATTGGTATGTGAAAATATGCATATTAAATTAAGTGTATATATATGAATATAATGTATATGATGTTAACGTGGCTATCTGGAAAAAAACGTGTATAGCATCTTAAAAACAGTGTGTGTTGCTCTGAGCTGCTAACACATCTCAAGACATAAAATAAAAAGTGTTATAGTAAAAACTAATATACTACACCTTGGTAATCTCAGTATATAATGAAAATATGTATGAAAATAAGCTTGTGTTTAACCTGGATTAGTACTAATTCTCATACTGTACATAACTAACAGAGAGCGACTCCTCAGCGCTCTACAGAATACACACTAGTAGTGTTCCATTAAGTTAAGATGAAAACTGTGTACTAATTAATTACGACATGGAAAAAACTGTCAGAGGGCAATAGTCAGTACAGTAAATATAAATATTGATGAACAATTATAAAACATTAAAGTGGAACTTTCACCCCACCATGACCGTGTGTGTGTGTGTGTGTGTGTGTGTGTGTGTGTGTGTGTGTGTGTGTGTGTGTGGCATTAATGTAGTTATAAAGCACTGTGTAATTTTAAAAATCAGAAAACTGATCGATAAGGCACAAAAGAAGATTAAGGTTTAACCTTGTGACGTGTAGAGCATTCTGAGTGTTACTGCGCATGTCCATCTGGTTACCGTGTGGTTACTTAGTCACTCCCATCATTCTCTGTTATCCCGCCCGCATCCTCCTTGTCCTGCCCTTATGTGACACGTCACCTGGCGCGCACGAGCCTGTACTAGACTGGAATTAACTTTCAGCCACATTTTGCCCATAACTGAGCCTGTGGTGCAAATGCAAAGCATACCGTTTGGCTGGAGGATCATTTTCAGCCAATACTTCAATAATTCTCCAACATGAAAAAGCAGGAAATAATCTCCTCTCAATGCTCTATTAATGCATCAATAAAATGTAATAAAACACTTACATTTAAGACTTTTTGTCATGGGATTCACCATGCAGAGATTGATGCAGACACGCTTATTCTCTCATTCCTCGATCACAACACCGAAAGGAGAGCGAATTCTTTCAGTCAGATGTCCAAATAGCACAAATGACAAAATAGTATCTCGACTTACATTTAAGTTAGCTTGAATCCTGCTTTCCTAAATAGCCTCTGGCTTCACCAGGTGTCACTCTCAGATATGGTGTATTCAATCCTATTATCAATCTAAAATAATATTTTAAGTGTGTGTTTGTGTGTGTGGATATAATATGGTTTACAATTACTTATATTGCATTTATATTTAGTCAATTTATTTTCCTGCTGTAAGGGTAATCATATTTCCATTTTAGCACCGCAGCACAACAAATTGGTTTTTAAAGTGTTGGGGACTATTGTAGCATTCCATTGGGTTACAAGTACCATTTAGATCTGTGTGACACTGTAAGATGTTTATTATTTTCATTATTTTTATATATAGACATATGTAAATCATAAATAACCTCTTCTAGGAGGGCTGCTGCAGACATGATGGAAGACAAAGGGCCACGAGTTGCAGACTACTTTGTTGTGGCTGGACTACCAGACACCTCCAAGCTCCAAGATCATGAAATGGGTAAAATGGAGACCAAAACAGCAGGCCCCAAAGCTCCTATCACTGACATTGCCATCATCAACAAGTCAGCAGGTGAAACCGTTCCAGAAGGATTCACATGCATTGAAGTAACACAGAGTGGGCTCCAGGCCAACCTGAACCATGGCAGCCTAAAGAGCCCAGAGATGTTTATCTGCTACAAGAGGGATAAGGGAAAGCCACCACTTACAGAAATTGGGTAAGTGCTACTTTTCCTATCTTTTACCTTTTAGTTTTGATTGTATGTATGTGTGTAGGACATTTAGAAATATTCTCAAACTTTATTGCAGGGTCAGTGTTTATCAAGACAACACTCAACGTAAAATGCCTTTATTAAATACCCTACAACCCAAAAGTAGGGCCTGATCCTGCTAACGTCAAAAACGTAAAAACTGCGCTAATATGAATATCTATTTCTCTCGTGTTTTTTTTTTTTTTTTTTTTTTTGCCAATAAACAAATGGGAAATTTATATTATAAATATTTAAAAATTGAATACGGAACTAAACAGTATAGCATTACAGCTTTGTATCAACACATTGCAAAAGCTGCCATACCCGGCACCCATCAAGACAATCTGATTGAATGTATAAAGTGGCAAAAGTTATTGTATTGTCTACAAAATACATGGCGATTTAACTAGATAAATAAGCCAAAACATAAAGAATGTCTAACTACACTAAAGAGCTCCGTTTAGTGCCAAAAGTAAAGCAAAACAGTGTGTAATAATAAAGAGAAATGTATTAAAAATAAATTGAGTAAATAAGAGAATATTGCCAATTGTCTTAGAGGGTGTCAGGAATGGGATAGTAGGTTGGTTGATTTCCATTCTATAACCTGTGCTACCAATCATCCCTATCTCTGGTTCCAATCCTGCTTTGTATAGAAACATGCCATGTAGTTTTTTTTCTCCTTTTTCCCTTATTCCTTTATTTAAAGGTTAGATCTGCTTTAGCTACTGATCTTGTTTTAACTCTACAAGAGGGACTAATATGAGATATTGCCTAAGAGTATAGTGGTAAATTGATGTTTTGACATTATAAAAGGTTTCTTTTGTCTAGTAACATTGTTGGCAGATTTAGTGTATGCTATACCCATGGCTGCCACTACTCATCCTGATATAGTGTAAGTGCTTTCTTTAATTTCTATGCCGTATGTTGCAAAAACGGCCCTTGTATCATGGCTTCACTTTGTATTTTAAGTATCTATACACAGTTGTTCTGATCCACAGTTTGGGCTGTTGGGGTAGCCACAGGTTATAAGTGTGGAAATTGCCCAAGTAAACTATTATCCCATTTTTGACATCCTCTAAGACAATTGTTAATATATTTTATTTAATCAATTTATTTGTATATATATTTTTCTTTATTATTTTGCTCTACCTTGCTCTATTTATTATATTGAGACATTCTTTATGTTTCTGTGTATTTTTATAGTTAATCACCAAGTACCCATTTTCTAGACAATACATTGTAACTTTTACTCCACTTTCTATATTCAGTCAGGTTGTCTTGAAGGGTGCCGGGATGGCATCTTTGTTATGCGTTGATACCAGGCTGTAACTGTTTACTCCTGTTTAATACCATATACTGTGCCACAATGTTTTTTTGTTTTTGTTTTTTCTTTTTTTTTTTTTGTAGAGTGTTTAATGAAGGCATTTTACATTGTGCATTGTCTTGATAAAGGTCCATGCCTGGATCCAAACATTGACCCTGCAATAAACTAAAATTCAAGTTTCCAGATTAGTTTCAGCGAGTAATAACCTCCGTTTTGTCAACTCAAAACCAGTACTTGATCGATACTTAATGAAGGTAGGCTGTTAGTCTTGAAAGCTTGTCTTGAAAATGTTAGTCACACAAAAAAAAGGAATTTTAATATATTTACATTACTCATTCAATTTTCATCTACATCACTGGACTAATGGCTACACCACAATTTTCCCCTTTCTTTTTTGTGTCTGCAAAATTCTGCTAACTTGGAAGACCTTGGTTTAGGTGTTTGACTGGGGATGTTTTTTTTTTTTTTTTAATGGCGTCATAGAGATACATTGTTCCTCATTGTCAATCGATCTTGGAAAGCATCATAGAATGCACATCACTGTAGCAGGGTAAACATTTCAGATATTTTTAGAAAACAAAAGCAAGGTAAAAATGCTGGCTGAGAGTGATTGGAGTTGGAAGTCAGCTAATCTTTCCACTCCTGGTATAGACACTCAGCATTATTATACTATGCATAGCATTATTGACCATTTTATTTTTATTTTTTTAAGGGCCAGAGTGAGAAAATTACAATTAATTGAGGTGAGATTATCTTTGCTTTTTAGCAGATTGCCTATATTGAAAATATTTTTTGCCTATACATTTGAAAAAGGGGTGTAACCCCAAAACGCATTATTAGGCCAATATAGTAGTTATATGCAATATGCTATTTTATTATTAGGCTATTATATTTTAATAAAGTCTATTTTTCTATAAGACAAAGGATCCGTTTTTTTTTTGTTGTTGTTTTTTTTTTTTTTTTTTAGTACAGAGGTGACTGAATCGGGGCAGTCTATGTTTCCCCGTTTGCTTGAGCTGATCATACTGTTCACCTGCTACTCCATTTGAAAGAGTGTGAGTATTCATCAAATTTGACGGTCCAAAGGGTATGTGAGGTGGCTTGCTCTCTTTCTGTTCGTGTGTAAATTAATTTAAGGTCATTAATAATATGCAGGGGCAAAACAATTACAGATTAAATGGACGATTTTATGTAATTCATAGCTAGGATACTCTGCCCTATTACGTTATGCTACATAAATGTATATACACAGCATTTACTTTTTGCCTCACGGCTAGAGGTTGGATTATTAAGTTTTGGTCTTGGGCACATTTAATTATTTAAAGGAACACCAACACCTAAACATGAACTAGGGTTATGTACACTTAAATAACCTGTACTTCATGCTAGCATCTGTGAAACCTCTCTATTTGTTTTTTGAGGGCTACAGTCTAGTTTTATATGATCCAAAGGAGGAGCCATTTCTGCCTTAGAGCAATATGTACTTAAAAGGGATAGTAATGTTTCACAATACAGCAGCTCTGATTAATCTTCATACTATTTGGGCCATGGTGAGTCTTATTTAGATACTGTCCGTGTTGTAGTTTGAAGAGTAATTGAATGATAAAGTATCCCCCTCACTCCCCTTTTACTGATGCAACAATGCTAACTTCAGAACAGAAAGGTGGTGTCCAGATGGCTTGCAGAGAGGGACAATGTTCAATTAGCATAAGGGAAAAACCTGTCAAGGGGGGCAGGGTTTTAATTGTTCTCACAGTAAAAAGATTGTCCCTTGCTGTGAGATGGCTGGTCTGTAGACCAAATTCCACATTTGAGGGGAGGTGGCTTACACTAGGTAAAAGGGGCGGGAGGGGGAAATTTTATCATTCAACTACTCTTGAACTACAACTCTGACAATATTGAAATAACACTCTCTATGGCTCAAATACTGTGAAGATTAATTGGTGCTGCTGTTTTTGTGAAACATTACTATCCCTTAAAATGTCCTCAGTGACTTAGTTTGGACTTCATTGTTGTATAGGTACTAATCCAAATTATTTAGAGTAGTGGAAGTCAGTTTATATAATCTTAGTATCATTGCTTAACAAACAGTTTGTTATCAAAACGGTTATCAACTAGGCATTTTTTTATACATCCTGTATATGAACAGATGGGGTAGAGTCGGTCCTTCTGGAGAACAAGGTAAATTACAAAAGACAGGGTATTTGGGGTGGAGACTCCCTACTCCAGCTCAATCCTCTGCCTGCAATCTCCCAGAATTCATGTGCCCTGTGAATCAGCTCTAGTGCAGTGGCCATCCTCTTAGTTTTTCTTTATTTTTTTAAATTATTTTCTTATTAGGTAAGGTGATGTATAGTCCCCCATTACAAGGATTGCTATCACTGGATTTCCCTGGAGCTGGCTTGCCCACTTCACAGGTGTTCCTTCTTGGCCATCTTTGTTCTCCCTATTAAAGTGTATCTACACATACAGGTTGTCTCCCTGCCTGTTAACCATTTCAAAATAAAGTGAGTGGCTAAAGAATATTGTGCTCACACTCCCCTTCACTCTTGGTAACATAATTAATAAGGCTGAAAAAAAGACATGCGTCCATTAAAGCAGGACTACCACCTGAACTAAAGTCACCCTGCAATACTTAGGCAGGTGGCGACTAGCTTAATAATCCTTATTTTACCTGTCAAAAGTGCCCAGGAGTAAAGTTATCACTGATCTTCCGAGACTAATGGCCAGGTTAGTGCAGCTTGCGCGCCTGTGCCGTCAATCTCTTCCAGAAGGTCAGTGATAACTTTACTCCTGGGCACTTTTGACAGGTAAAATAAGGATTATTAAAGGGATAGTAATACTTAAAATGTAAAAAAAAATATGTTGTAGAGTTTATCCCCCTGAGTAAATCAAGTAGCTGTTGCTACACCATCCTATGGAGATTTATGGTCAACTGACCAGAGCTGTCCATAGGATCGTGTAGCAACATCGCCACTGTACAATTTCAGGCCACTGTGATATTGCACCTAAAAAAATTCAACTTTGAAAATTAATAACTTTTGAATAAAACACTTTTCAGTAGTGGGAGTACCCTTGTTTTACTCAGGTGGATAAACCCTACAACATATTTTTTGTTTACATTTTAAGTATTACTATGCCTTTAAGCTAGTCGCCACCTGCCTAAGTATTGCAGGGCGACTTTAGTTCAGGTGGTAGTTACGATTTAAGTCCAGCCCATGGCTAATCACCCCTGTTGATCCAGAGGAATGCAGAAAAAAACCCATTGAAGCCATTTCCAGTTAAGCCTCAAGTGGGTAAAAAAAAAATAAAAAAATCCTTCCTGACTCCAAATAGCAGTCACTTAGTTTCCTGGATCAGCAACCTATTTGCATTGAAGCAATTGGTCATAATCCTCAATATTGTTCTGTGCTAGATAGGTATCCATTACTTTTCAAAGCAGTTACAGTATCTGCAAGCACTGTAAAAAAAAAAAAAAAAAAAAAAAAAAATCAATCTGGCCTTGTTTTGGTCAAAAGTGCCTTTCCTCTAGTCTTAATGGATGACCTCTCATTCTTAGCTCAGCTCTTTGAATAAATAATTAATTGGATAGTTGTTTGTATTGACCTCAAATATATTTGTAAATGATAATCCTATCACCCCTTAGAAGACTATTTTCTAATGTAAAGAAACCCAGTTTGGCTAGTCTCTCTTTATAACTCTGATCCTCCCTTTATCAGTTTTGTTGCACATCTTTGCACTTTTTCCAGCTCAGTAATGTATTTTTTTAAGACCTGTGCCCAAAATTGTACTCCATATTCCAGATGAGGTCTAACCAAGGATTTATATAGAGGTAGAATAATACTAGCATCCCTTGCACCTACACCTCTTTTTATGCAGGCTAGTACTCTATTTGCTCTTGCAGCAGCTGAGTTACTCTGCACAATGCTGTGAAGTCTATCAGTACGCCTAAATCTTTCTCTAATTCCCCAAGTTGTTTCCCTTTTAGTGTATATGTAGCATGTTTTTTTTTCTGCAGCCCAAATATATAACCTTACATTTACCTACATTAAATGTGATCTGTCACTTGTCTGCCCATTCACTCAGTTTATCTAAACCCTTGTGCAGAGAAAAAAAAAACATCCACTTCTGTATGTATTTCCTTACATTACTTTCAGTTCCCTCTTGTAGATCATAATAAACAAATTAAAATGCTTTGGGCCCAGAACCGAACCCTGTGGCACCCCACTTACAACATTAGACCAACTTGAAAAGGTTCCATTTACCGTAAAATCTTGGGTATAATGCGCACAATTTTACCCCTCTTCACCTTATGTGAAGTGGGGGGTGCGTATTATACCAGATAGGTTTTTTTTTTTTTCAGACTTTAAAAAAAAAAAAAAAAAAAAAAAGTTAGAGCTTCCTGCTCCCTGTGCAATCCGGTAATAAAGTAAGACTTACTTCTTGAGGCTGCACTTCGTACCGGTATCTGAAAAAAGATCCCTCTCTCCCATCTTCCCTGCGGGCAGCACACTTGCATCTGCCGCCCGCTTCCTTCAATCGGCTTTCAGGACCTTGACATCCTCACAGGGCAATACCGCAGGAGGAAGGTCCTGAAAGCCGATTGAAGGAAGCAGGCGGCAGATGCAATCGTGCCTCCCGCAGGGAAGATGGGAGAGAGGGATTTTTTTTCAGATACCGGTACACCATAACAATATTGAAGTGCAGCCTCAAAAAGTAAGTCTTACTTTATCACCAGATCGTGCAGGGAGAGAGAGGGAGCAGGAAGCTCTAGCTTTTTTTTTTTTTTGTAAGGGGAAAACAAGGGTGCGTATTATACATAGGCACTCTTGTTTTCCCCTAAATCTTGGGCATAATAAACACCTGTGTATTATACACAGGTGCGTATTATACCTGAGATTTTACGGTACAGCAAATCTCTGCCGTCTATCATTTAACCAGTTCTCAATCCATACACAGGTATCCCCTACCAAACCGAAGCCTTTTAATTTATGCAGTAACCTGGTGTGAGGCACTGTATCAAAGGCTTTTGCAAGATCAAAATCTACTACATCAACAACAATTCCCTTGTCCAAATTACTACTTACCCTTTTGTTAAATGCAAGTAAATTAATGTGACATGATCTTTTCTTCATAAAACCATGCTGGCTCCTACTAATAATATAATGTTGTTTGTCTTCTCATAGTTCGGAATACTGTCAGTTAGTATAATACCCACTACGGAAATCAAGATCAGAGGTCTGTAATTTCCTGGTTTGTATCTTGCCCCCTTTTTGAACAATAGTAACACACCTGCTTTCCCCGAATCACAGGGCACTATTCTGTCCACACTCTGAACGCACATCAGAACTTCAAATGAGGTTGCCATAGAAGGTATTATGTACCTATACAGTTGCCTAATTGTCTCTGACAGAGCACCGAGTCAGCATAGGGGTTAAAATGGCAAAATTATGTGGGACGTGGCTTCTTGATAATAAAAACACATGGCAAGCTAAGTGGAGCAAAGGAAAGTTATGGAGGCATTGTTTATGAATGACTTTATATTAAAGACATGTTGTATGTTTAAGTCATTTCATTAGTGTTCAAGAGGAAAGCAAGCTCGGTGGCTTGCCGCTTCTGTACCTCAATAGGAGAATACACCTCTGTAAGAATATTGGCTATATGGACTGTAAAGTCGACAAGACCATCCAAACAAGCCGAGGGAGGCTCGTGGCTGACAAGTCGAGACGCCGGAGGGAAAAGGCAAGAGGCATGGTAACAAAACAAGCCGGAGTCAATATATGGGAGTCAGAACAAATGGAACTCTTACTGTTGGTTGTTATCAGCAGTTCCAACCGCTACCTGATTGTGCGGTTCATACCTCTGTTTGATATAGCGGTCCCAGCCTGCTTTTTTGTTGTTGTGGCTTCCACCGCCACTTGTTATTCAGTGGTTACAACCTCTACTCCTGCTTGTGTGGCTCCTACCACCACAGAATATAGCAAACTCAGCCCACTTCCTGGTTATTGCAGCTCCCACTGCTGCTTGTTATCAGCGGTTCCAACTGCTACGCCTGGGGAGCTCCTACTGCCACTGGATAGAGAGGTCCCAGCCCAATTCCTTGTTTTGGAGGCTTTTACTGCTGCTCCTTTAGTGATTCCAACCGCTACCCTATCTACGTGCAGCTACAACCACTGTTGGTTACCGGGGAGGCTGCTACCACCTCCTCAGTTACTAGTGCGACTCCCACTGCCGCTAGTGCTTCTCTGCTGCCTCTGCCAATGGTCTTGTGTAGTTCCTGTTGCCACAGTTTTCACTGTATCACCACCTTTACTCTGTAGTCATCCTTGTTGCCATCCTTCCCTTGCAGCTTTACCGCTTGCCCTTTTAGAACGGTCCTAGCCACTCCTTGAGTCTGCCTCCAGTGGTCTGACGCTCTCAGTGCCACTATATATATATTTTTTTTTTTATTTCTTCCTGTTAATCCACCCGGATCACCATCCAATGTTGTCAAACTTTTGGCTTCTGTGTCTGTTGGCTCTCCTCAATGCTGCATATAGGGTCCTGTGTCTAATCAGGATTACACCAGTCACGCTAGTTCCCATCCTGGTCAGGGCCCTGGCTCAACTGGGGTTGGACATCTGGCTCTGCGGCCATCACCTTTATCTGGTCTTAGCAGCAAGGGAACTCCAGAGACTGGCTATAATCTCCAGCGCCGCCCTAAATCATCAATCCCCAGCACCGATCCTGACCTCCAGTATTTTTTATAGGGCATAAGCATATTCTGAGCACTATATAAGGTTGTGTATATTTGTTAGATAAGAAAATGTGCAGACTAAATTATTAATTTGGTTTTCAACTATCAAAATCTATGTTCCTGTGTTTTCCAGGCAGACTTCTGTAAAATAACTGCCGGTAATTCACCTCCACAGAAGACTGCAGAAAGAATATATACTAAACAGATTTCTTTGTCATCAAATACAGGTTACTGGTAACTTTGGGTAGGCGATCTGCCACTTTAATTGTAGGCAGGAACAATTCTAGAATTGTATGCAGGGAGTGGAGCCTACCTTCCCTCCTTGACTGCAGCTAGCCAAGCAGCTCCAGAAAGATTTGTTCCTTGGTGAAGATACAGGCAAGAGAGCAGTTCTGCTAGAGTTTTTGAAATTTTAATTTTTCTGTTAGAAATGGAATACCATCATAACTGACAATACCCTTAGATATGGCTAGCTCAGTAACCATGTGCTTTTTGTGGACCTTAAGCCTGGGGGGAAAATCTTGGCTACAAGTTATTTACTCAGGAGTTGCCCACCGAGGCTTCTTCTTTAAACATGGTAGTCTGAAGACAGAAGATCTGCAGAAAAGGTGAGCAACCCTTTGAGCGCTGTAGGTCCACAGTGCCCATCTGCACAGGGGTTTACCTTTGGAGTTCTTATTGCACACTCCTGCACTCATTGGGTCTATCTGTATGTCTGTTGGGTGTTTGGAGCAGGTTTATGTGGTACTTTTAACCCTTTAGCTGCTGGTTTTGCATCTTTGGGGGGGGGGGGGTTCTGACACTTTTCCTACTGGTTCAGTGTTTTCTGAATATTCTAACATGTTCTAGTGATTCATGCATTTTTATTTTACTGTTTCAGTTTTGTAAAATTTGAGTTCTGCACGCTTTACCGCATAGGCGTCATTGCTCCATTCACTCCTATGGGATTGTACAGTTTGCGAAATATCTCTGCAACTGCTTAGCCTAGCGACTTCAGAGATGGCTCATTTTTCTTGTCTGCCCTTGCTCTATCATCCGGTTCATGTTTCTAGTGTTTTGGAGGGCTCAGGGGGCTTTGGGCACTGTTTGGGTTTTTCTTGGAAAACTACATTTCCCATGAGCGCTTGCTTCATGTGCTCGTTTCTGATTGGCTCCCGCCATTTTGTGCTGTTTCCAGAACGAGTATCCTATGCAGGGCTTGGATTCTCCTTCTCTCCTCTGCTGATTAACCCTTTGCCTGCTAGATAAGGCTAGTTTAGTGATTTCTGGGGTGAAACTTTAATCCTACACACTGTAATTCTGTGATTTCTTTTATTATAAGGTTATTTGGCACTGTGAGAATGTCTATACCATTGCAGCTTGGGGCCAGACCTAAGACTAAGGATGCTAGGGTCTCTGTATACCATATTGCTCTTTGCTCTTCCTGTCATTCTAGGTCACCTAGAGAATTCTCAGGGCATTTATGCCCAGCATGTTCTGATGTCCCTGAGAGTCTCCCAGGGACCTCCAGCCATGCATTAGAGCCAGTTTGGGTGCAAGAGTTCAAGGCTGCTACTAGGGACCTTAGGTTTGTCTATATTGCAACTTTTTCCATCCCAGTTACAGGGGGTCTTCCATTCCTGGCAGACCCCCTCCTCCATCAAGTCTTCCCTGCCAAAACCACAGGGAGTCCCTAATGTATCAGATTCCTCTGAGGAGGAACTGCTGGTGGATTCAGATGTTGAGGAATGTTCTGCTGTGGGCTTCTCTTAGTTTTTTGGGGATCCCTTTGAGGCTGATTCTGAGCCCTCGGCTGAGGGCCTGATCAGGGCTGTCTTGACTACCATAAACATTCCCTTAGTTCAGGAGGTTCCTTCTGATCCCACTGATGTGTTTCAGGAGCCTAAAAAGCCCCTTACTTGCTTTCCACCTAACCCCACTCTTTACCGCCTTGTGTCTGAAGAGTGGAAATCTCCTGACAGGAAACCTTCTGTGTCCAAGAAATTTGCCAAGCTTTATCCCTTCTCTGAGGCAGAGCTTGCTCAGTGGGTTCATCCTCCCAAGGTGGATGCTCCTATCTCTAGGCTATCTAAGTCTACTGCCTTGCCAGTTTCTGATGTGTCCACTCTGAAGGACAGGACTGACAAGAAACTTGAGGTCTCCCTCAAGTCCATTTTTGCCATAGCTGCAGCATGGGTGAACTGGGCCGTTGCCTTCTGGACTGAACAGCTCACCCTGGCTGTCCGTCAAGGTGCTCCTACCTTCTTGCCAACATTTTTGAGGCACAGCTTTATTTGATACCATCCATTTAGTGGCTAGGGTTTCCACCATGTGTGTGGTTGCCAGACAAGCTCTTTGGCTCAAGATCTGGTCTGCTGACACTGCTTCCAAGAAAGCATTGCTTTCCTTACCTTTTCAAGATACTTCCTTGTTTGAGCCAGATCTTAAAGATCTGATCAGTGAGGCCACTGGGGGTAAGAGTACCCTTCTACCTTTGGTCCCCAGGAAGAAAACGCCACTTTAGCATAATCAGTATTTTCGTTCCTTTCAGACTGAGACACGTCTGGTAAACTAGATGGTTCCCTCAGCTCTGCGTGCCTCCTCCAAGCCCAAACAGCAATGGAAGCCCACGGTCTCCCCCAAGCCCAAGGCTTCCAAGCCTCCTTCAGCATGACTCACCGAACCCAGGTCCCCACTCTGCTGTGGGTGGCCGTTTGCATCACTACCACATCATCAGGTAGGATTAAGTGGCGGACCCATTGGTTTTACAGGTGCTGATAGAAGGATACATTCTCATACGTCTCAAGGCACGGAGAAACGCCGGCTGTTCAGCGGCGCTGTTCAGGCTCTGCTGGACAAGGATGTTCTAGAGCCGGTTCCAGTTCAGGACAGAGGTATGGGTTTTTACTCAAACCTCTCTGTGGTCTCCAAAAAGGACGGCGGTTATCTCCATGTTTTTTGAATTGACGGATCTCCATTCCTTCGTGATCCGGACTCTTTATTACCAGGAGTCACTACAGACGGTGATTGCTGCTATGTCCCCGGGGGAATTCCTTGCATCTCTGAATCTTCAGGACGCATATTTACACATCGCCATTCATCCATGGAGCTGGCGGTATCTCAGATTTGCCCTTGACCGAGGGCACTTCCAGTTTTCAGCTCTTCCCTTTGGTCTGACTACAGTTCGTCAAGTTTTCAACCGTGTCCTGGGAAACTTCGTGTCTGTCCTCCACCGGGATGGCATCAGAGTTACTCCATACATGGACGCCTTGCTTCTGAAAGCCCCCTCTGCGGAACTTCTTCATCAGCAGATTCAGCTATGCATTCACGCTCTCGCCCATCACAGATGGATCATCAACCTTGACAATTCAGATCTTGTTCCGTCCCAGCATCTGGTCTTCCTGGGCCTTCTCTTCGATACTCAGCAGAGCATGGTGTTTCTCACAGACGATGTGGCTCATCAGATCGCCCACAGGGTTTCTGCTGTTCTGGCTCACAATCCATTTCCAGCTAAGGAGCTGTCCTCTCTAGTGAGGATTTTCATCTCCATCATAGAAGCGGTCCCATTTGCCGTGGCTTACACCAGGGAACTCCAGAGGTTTGTGATCCAGGTGTGCAGGGGTCGGCCGGACCTTCTGAAGATGTCAGTGTCCCTTCATGTGGAACGGTGTTTGTCATGGTGGCTCGACCTCTCCAGTCTGCTGAAGGGCAAGTCCTTCCTGGTATCCTTCTGGACCACGGTGATGACGGACGCCAGCCTCTCTGGCTGGGGAGCGGTCCTGGGTCGCCTGAGTGCTCAGGGTCGGTGGTCTCTGGAGGAATCTCTCCTTCCCATCAACGTTTTGAAGCTTGGGGCGATATTTCATGCCCTTAGTCATTGGATATCTCAGCTGGAAGACTGTCCAGTCCGGGTACAGTCCGACAACGCCACGGCCGTGGCATACATCAACAAGCAGGGCGGAAATAGAAGTCTCGCAGCTTGGTTAGAGGTCAAGGTTATTTTTTCCTGGGCAGAAGAACAAGTTCCCACCATATCCGCAGTGCACATTCCTGGCGTAGACAACGTCATGGTGGACTTCCTCAGCCAACATACAGTGGACATCGGAGAATGGGAACAGCACCCAGAGGTGTTCACCCTCATTGTTCAGAAGTGGGGTCTTCCTTACATCGACCTGATGGTGACGACACAACAGGAAGGTTCCGAGGTTCTGCTCTTGGTAGAGGGACCCTCTAGCTCTGGCAGTGGATACAATGTCCATTCCTTGGTTGTTTCCTCTGGCCTGTATCTTTCCTCCCCTCCCAATGTTACACAGGGTGTTACAGAAATTGCGACTGGAAAGCGTTAGATGTGAGATAAGGTGAATTTGTTGTGTCTGTTTGCCATATGTAGTTTAAATAAATTACTTTTATTATATGCTTTATGTCTGCAGACGAGTGCCATTCCATCTTTTTTTCATGCAAATGAAATCCTATCTGCAGTTGACCAAGGTTCCAGTGAGCTATGTGATAGATGTGTGCAGTCTCCTCCTTCTCCGGCTAAGAAGCCGAAGCACAACCCAGATCGCCCTGCTGCTGGTGCTGTTCTAATCCCCCATCGCTGAAGTGACTTTGTTTATGCTTGGTTACGACTGGCTTCCCTGTAGGACTTGAATTCTGTGACTGATGCTCAGGTATTAGGATGGAAGGGGAAGGGAATTCTTAGTTTCCCCAGCAGACTGCCGGTGCTGCCCTCCCTACCTCTCATCTACACTTATGGTTGATTTACCAGCTACCCCATGTATATATAACTGTGCAGTATGGCTAGCGGTACCTGACCTCATGGCTAATGACTTTATGCCTTCGGCCAGTTTGGGACTTTTTGTGGGGAATGGATGTTTTAAAAGGTTTGTTCATTATCTGCTGTATGATGTATACTGCTCTGTGCCGTCTTTTGTTATGTAACCTACAGGCTGTTTGGGTGGGGGAGCATCCCCTGCTACGATCGGATATTTCTTATTGTTGTTGATTTGCCTTACTGACGCTTGACTGTTTATTTAAGGGCCTCTGCAGTTTGTCTATGCTTCAGTTACCTACTTGTATGTGTTCTTGAGCAATGTTTTTGACTGATGCAGTAGACTGGAACCTTGGCTGTCTAATCTGTTCAGTTCGTTAGTCCCTATCTGACCTTCTCCCCTCCCCACTCTGGGCCTGTCACAAGCGACGGCTATAGGCCCTGCTGAGACAGTGGGGAGAGTGTGGGAGGGAATGGGTTAACAATACCAGACCCCTGGTTACCTGTTACTATTCCTAGCAACCACCAAATAAACCCCTGAAATTCCCCTTGCACTATCACCCCAGTACTACAATTTGCTGCCACCACCAAGACTTTATATCTGGCCGTCTTAGGTTACCCCAACCACAACAGAATACAGTATAAAATCACCTTAAAGGGATAGTAATACTTAAAATGTAAAAAAAAAAAATATGTTGTAGGGTTTATCCCCCTGAGTAAAACAAGAATACTCCCACTGCTAAAAGGTGTTTCATTCAAAAGTTATTAATTTTCAAACTTGAATTTTTTAGGTGCAGTATCACAGTGGCCTGAAAATGTACAGTGGCGCTGTTGCTACACCATCCTATGGAGATTTATGGTCCCGGGACCAGAGCTGTCCATAGGATCATGTAGCAACAGCACCACTGTACAATTTCAGGCCACTGTGATATTGCACCTAAAAATTCAAATTTGAAAATTAATAACTTTTGAATGAAACGCCTTTCAGCAGTGGGAGTACTCTTGTTTTACGCAGGGGGATAAACCCTACAACATATATATATTTTTTTTTTTTTTACATTTTAAGTATTACTATCCCTTTAATAATCAGACCTAGAATTAAACCTTTAGTAACATGTGCTACCTGAGCTTCCTTCAGAGTAGTGAGTTCATATTAGAGATCAGAGACAAGAGCTGTATTAATTGAACGTTTAATCTGAAAAAAGGCTTCATAATGCTGGTTACACAAATACAGAAATAAAGGACATACACAAATAAAGAGTACACATTGGCAAAACAGTCCATAAAATAAAATGTGAGAAGCACAAGAAATCCTTAAATACAGTTACTGATATTTTAAGAGTCCTTGCGGGAACTTAAGATGGTATTTTCCCCCTTCAGTTGTTACAAAGAAATTCCCTGTTTTTATTCAAAAACCCACATTAAATACTTTCCACAGTTCCTTCTAAGAGGCCAAACCCCCTGGGTGTTGCCTGGGGGGAGGTTGGCCTGACCGTTTACGGCCCACTCAATCAGACCTGTCGGGAATGTTACTGCAGAGTTCTACCTGAAAAGTCATAAGGCTTCCCAAAACATGCAACCCACAGCACACCTCTATAATGTTATAATAATCATATTCCTCATATCTGTGTGAATATCTGGACACCAAAACATGCTGAGTCTAACTGGTTGCAAAGTGGCTGTTCTTGTAATTCATAGTAGGAACACCTCACCCTGGCATGTTTGGTACCAACCACAAGGGTAAAACCTGGGCATTCTGAATATACTAATACTGGTACACTTTGAATAACATACAAAACAAACAAAAAATCTAATTTTACAAACCAGAGGCCCTGCAAGGGCCAACTCATGCCTTGGCATGACACCTGGCTCTTAGCTTCCTGTACCAGGTCCACCAAAGAATCATTAACTAGCCCTTCCTCTGGTCAACTACATACACTGAGTACCAGATTCTCGGGATCATAATATGCCTTTAGCATGTTAATATGGTACTGCCTCTGGCTCTTGCCTTTCTCATCAAGGGCTACTACATAGGTGGTGGAGTCTAAATGCTGCAAAATGGGGAAGGGACCATCCCAGGCAGCCTGCAACTTATTCTGCCTGATGGGGTTCAAAACCATTACCTTCTGTCCCACCTCGTAGACCCGGTCCCTAGTATGGCGATCATACCAATATTTCTGCCTAGACTGTGCTGCTGTGAGATTGTCATGTACTAGCCCTGTCAATGTCTACATCTTGTCCCTAAACTTTAGAACATACTCCACTACAGAAGTCTCAGGGGTGTGTAGTCTCCCTTACCATTCTTCCCTAACTAAATCTAGGGTTCCCCGCACTTTGCGGCCATACAGTAATTCAAAGGGTGCGAAACCTGTGGATTCCTGTGATACCTCCCTGTAAGCAAATAGTAAATGGGGTAAATACTTCTCCCAGTCACAGCCCTGCGATTCTACAAATGTTTTGAGCATCTGTTTCAAGGTCCCATTGAACCTCTTTCAGACACCATTTGACTGGGGATGGTATGGGCTTGCTACCAAGTGCTGTATATTCACCTTCTTACAGAGACTTTGCATCAGATTAGACATAAACTGCATACCTTGATCAGTGAGCATTTCTTTAGGGAAACCCACCCTGCAGAATATACTGATCAAAGCGTCAGCTATCTTATCTGTCCGGATGGAGGATAAGGCGATGGCCTCAGGGTACCTAGTAGCATAGTCCACTGCTGTAAGAATAAATTGTTTCACTGTGCTGCTGGGTATAGCCAATGGCCCCACAATATCTACTGCCACTCATTCAAAAGTTACAGTTATGATGGGCAGGGGTACTAGGAGGACACGAGTAACATCCCCAGATTTACCCACTATCTGACAGACATGGCAGGACCGGCAGTAATTTGCAACTGCAGTGCCCATACCAGACCAATAGAAATTGTGAGCCAACCTGGATTTTGTCTTGGCCACCCCAAGATGTCCTGCCAAGGCCCTCCCTGGGCCCCAGCATGTCATTAGGAATGGACTCCCAGTATAAAATATTATTCCAATATACCCGGTGCCTATCCGTGTCAGTACTTGGCTGTTCAGCGCGGTGTCTCAGCCCTTCAAGGGAGGGGTTACTGCGCAGAGCTTCCAGGAAATTCGTATTGCCCACCTTGCTGCACCAGAGAGTACAGCACCCTCTGGCAGAGCATTGGGGGTGGGGGTGGGATTAGATCTACCAGTTTCTCTGCCTGCTGGTCAGACAGCCTGACCCTTCCATTACCATCCTCCTCATGTTCTACAGCTGCAGCCCTGGCATACTGCTGACGTGTTACCACTACTACCGTTGGTACACCTCCCTGGCTCCCACTTTCCTCCCAGGAATCACATTTCACAACATCCTCCAAAGTTTCACACAGTACCTTAGATTGAGCAGGACTTTCAGTTAGCCCTTCCAGTTTGCAATCCGTGTCCTCTGGAGCATAGTGACAGAGCATCCAGCCCATATCATTCCCCAGCAGAACATTAACAGGGACATCCTCAGAAACACCCACTTCCCACAAACCTTTGCCCACCCCCCAATCAAGGTACACAAATTCCTTTGATGGACATGGTTCTTCCAGGGATCATGTCCTCTGCAAATTAGTTATTTGCTCTAATTTGGCGGTTCTATGTTATGTACAATTTCGATTTTCAATTAAGCTCTTTTTGAAATTAAAAAAAGGCAAATATTCTGGGTCTGTATGCCCCTTATTTGCAGTTGCACCTTCTACTCCATCGGCCCTTCTAGCATCGATCAAGAGCCTGCATGGCTTAAGACACTGCTGTCTTCAGTGGGCCAAACCCTTTCCTCTGTCCAGAGGTACCCCACTCTTGGAAACCTATGCCCACCTTTAAACAAATTACCCATGTATCCAGGGGTCATTTCCAGGTTATTGGGGTGTCCTCTGAGGCTGGACACCCCAGAGAATGACTATTATGGGGATATGGATATTCCTATTGGGCTGATGCATTCCCCTTGGCTGAGGAGCTGATTAGAGAAGTCCTGGAGAAGTCTGTTGCCTCTGATGGGGGAGCTCCCACTCCGGATATTTTTCAAGAGACAAAAGTCATCTTTTCCTGCATTTCCGCCAATAACACAATTGATCAGATCTTTATGGATGAGAGGGAAAAGTCCTGATAAAAAGGCTTTTCTAAGCTATACCCTTTTTCGGCTGAGGCTTTGGTGGACTTTTCCCGCTACCTTGGATCCCCCTATTTCATGGCTGGTGAAGAATGCTGACCTTTTCTGTTGCTGTGCTCCACACTCAATGGCTTAAATATTTGGTCTGTGGACAAATATTCTAAGAAGTTACTGGTTTCAATGCCATTTCAGGGCAAGTCCCTATTTGGAACTGTACTGCCGGAGAAACCGATGCTCGCCTTGCTTTCTTTCTCCAGATTAACCCTCTGCCTGCCAGATAAATACTTTCTTGGCTTGTCTGGTGAACTGTTTTATAGTGATTTTTACTAGTTTAGACACTACTCCTGTCAGGATGTCAGATTCTAAGCGACATGGGTCTAGACCTAAGACTAAGCACTCAGGGTGTTTTTCATGTGTTTTTAGTATTTGGAAAAAAAATAATACATTTTCTCTGTCTGATAACATCAGGGAACATGCATTTGAATATAGCTGTCTTTTAACATATGTATTCACCAAAAAATATCTCCTTTCCATAGTAAATTTTCAGTACTAGCATTTTGATCTCTCCAACCTTGTCTCTCCGCAGAAAGTTAGGCACTCTGGGCCCAGAAACGTTTGCCATCACTGAACTAGAGGGACAAACTGACTTCTATTTTTCCATCTCATTCTATGTTTGTACCTGCATGTAGTCATGAGAGACAAATTGTTTTAAGAATTGCATATTGCTGTAAGCAAAGTGCTTCCCTCCCCATTTTTGGGATGACTGCTGGTAGATACAAAGAGATCTCTGTGGGTAGCAGCTGATCTCTGGTTCTGTGGATTACAGCATTGACTTATTTATGTCTTGAAGGCTCTCAGCAAAGTCTCCCCTTTCATTGTGCGCTGGAGCATTGCATTCCTTCAGGCAGATGTAATATAGCAATATTTGTAATTATTTCCTTACAGCAAAAACTTCCAAATCCCATGAAAGTCCAGTTTATCTGAGAATTAAATATACCAGGAAGAGAGGGAAACAGACAAGACACTAGACAGACTGCAGTATAAGCATGGCCAAATATTTATACTATAAGGGCCTAACATCTCCGCAATAAAATTGTGACTTATGGGCTATGTACATCTGAGAACAAAGCAGAGGAGGCATTCTATTTCTATTCTGTTTAGCAGGCGACATAGACTGTTTATAGCTATTCTTGTTACTGAGGTTGCTGTACTAAAAGATTTGCAACAAAACTAACTGCACCATCGGAGGCAGATTTCCCAAATTCCAACTGTTTTATTGGATTTTATACCCTTGAATGCTAGAGAGGTCTCCATCATGTTGCTTTGTGATGTGCTGGAGAACTCAGTGTTCAGGGGATTAAAAGCCCCATTTAAATCAGTGGGAATATTTATCTGTTCCCTATGGCAGGGCTCAAAATTTCCACTCGCCACTAGCGAGTGAAAATTCAGCCCTGGCGAGTAGAAATTCAGCTCTGGTGGGTATGTTATGTCTTGCAGTGGCGAGTAACTTTTCAGGTCTGGCTAGTAGCAAAGGACTTCAACTTTTAAGCCCTGCCCTATGGTAAAGTTGGATTACTCCAGAATTGTTCCAGTTCTCTTAGTACATCAGCCTCATTGAAATGGAAAATAGATTAGAGCTTGTTTGAATGTTTAGAGGCCAACTAACAATTTTAGGAGCCAGTGAATAGATGTATATAAACTGCACCCAAAACGTAGGAGCCAGAAGCTATATTTTAGGAGCCTTGGATCCGCCCTCCCACCTCAGCTCTATGGTACCTATGCACTAAAGTGTCAGGTATCTCCATCTTCTTAGACTAATATAAGGATTGGCCAAACATCTTTCACCTTTAGTTTCACAGTGCATTGGAGACCTGTCTAGAATCCAAGGGCTTAAATTCCCCTTTAAATCAATCTATTGCAGTTGGTATGCTCCAGAAGTGCTAATCTTCTGCTTTTTGCCCTATATGTGGGATCACGCTTTCCTTACAAAATAATTACATTTTACTGATGCTGACAGGATATTTAGAATTATTTAAAAAAAAATTTTTTTCTCTTTCATCATTTGAGTGCCAGTAATGTATCGCACAACATGTTTTTTCCCCTCAATGGGTTGGAAGCAGCCTTTACGAGTTATAAGATGGAATATATTGTTTGTTTCAGGGAAAAGGTCCAGTAAGTTATACAATTTCTTTACTGTTCTTCAAGTTATTTATTTAGAGCTCTTAGCTAATATTATAACCCCTTGAGCAACAGGGGAGTGTGCCATGCGTTGTGCACCCACCTTCTCAAGGAGTTAAATGATGCTGTCTAGCCTTGGATATGTGGGGTCTTCCAGTGCAAGTTTGGTTGTCAGAACACACACACAGCTTGTTCTTGCTGGTATCATACATACCATCCTTACACCAACATTTGAGGCCTGGAAATATGATGGATACATGAGTCATTAAGTATTTTGTGTTTTACTCTGTTTCAATAATTTAAAAAAAAAAAAAATACACTTCCTGTGTAGAAAAGTTGATTGGCTGTATTATCTGTGCCAATATTAACAACAGAAGATTTTACCCTGCTTTTCAGAACATGGCTTCCACTATCAAAACCTGTAAGAAATGCATCGTGTTTCCAACTGCATCACAGTAGCTGCAAAAGTTTGTGTGCAATAAACATTTTTTTTTTTCTTACGAAAGAGAGAGTTAAGCTTCTTTGTCCGCAACACTTATCTAACGTAGTTTGGTTTAGCTCCGTAAAAAAGCAACGTCCTGTTTCCTCTGATAATTTACACAAATGTATTTTTAAAAATATAATGGTGAAGGAGAAGGGGAGTGTTTTTAGGTGCATATCTTTGACAAGTTGGTCTAAGCTTCTAAACCTCATGGTTGTGGTTATTTTGCAGTAATGTGCTGAAAATGACACATGTGGGATATTGGTTTCTGCTTAAAAATTACTGTTGCATGCCTTTGACTGTGTAGACTTCAAATTGCATATTTTGTCTGCCACTGGTAATCAAAAGCCAGGCCCACTGAAGGACATTAGAAAGAGGGGGCTGGCTGGGATCCCGGCATCTTGCATCACCAGCGTAGAAGTTAAGAGCAAAGACTTTCCTATTGCCATTGTAACACAGGAAGCTTCTTAAACTTTTAAAGGAGAATAACATTCCCTAATACACACACACACACACACTTACTTTCCTACTATGGTCAGAATTTTTTAATGCTCCACTATGAAATTTTCTGTTTTGCCTTTGTTCCAGAGCAAAACCTCTTCAAGTCCTGGATATCATGTCCATGGAGGCAGACATGACAGTCATTGACCTTCCTTTTTTTTTTTTTTTTTTTTAATTTATTTTTTTTTAATGATGCAGGCAGAGTGCTTAAGCTTACTTAAAGGGATAGTAATACTTAACAATTACTAATCCCAATATTGTATTACAAAAAAAAAAAAAAAACTAAAATAATTGCCCCCAGTAACATCTCTCAAACCTTTATGGTTTGAGAGATATTCACTCGCAAAGTTCCCTCCTCCCTCACTTTTCCCTGAAGTCAGCGTTGTAGCTGACTGCAGGGGAAGCCTGTCCTACGATCATCCGGCGGCTCTGCAGCAGAGCTGAGATCGCGATAATAAAAAAAGAAATCATTCACTTGAAAGGTCTTCTACGTGTGCTTGGTTTGCAAGCACACGTAGAAGACCATTTAAGTGAATGATTTCTTTTTTATTAATGCGATCTCTGCTCTGCTGCAGAGCTGCCAGATGGTCGTACGACAGGCTTCCCCTGCAGTCAGCTACAACGCTGACTTCAGGGAAAGGGGAGGGAGGAGGGAACTTTGCGAGTGAATATCTCTCAAACCATAAAGGTCTTTCCTACCAAACAAAGCATTTCAGTACATGAAGCCAGTTGTGAGAGAAGGGAGAAAAATGTTTTGTTTTTGTTTTTTTTTTTCCCCTTCAGGTACCTCACCACATCATAGTGGCACCAAAAAGCTCCAAAAGGACCATAATATAGGCCTAGTGGAAATGGTAGAAACAGACAGAAGTTCAATCAGGTGCTGGGGGTGAAGAATTAATAATATGTGGCAAATTAAGAATTTTGCAAGTATTCAAAGGCAAATTGATATCTTTTCAGAGCAGGGACACAGTTTCTGTAGCATAACTGATACTGAAGTTGTTAAGGATTTAAAATCCATTGAGGAGAGAAAGTAAGACTTCCCATGTTTGAAAGCTGTGAGCATGAATGGGTGACCCCAGAAGTATCCGATTTTGTGCTGTTGCAAAATTTCAACAATCATTTTGAAATTCCTTCTTTTCTTCAAAGTTGAAGGAGATAAGTCTTGAAAAAAAATTAGTGATCAGTCAATTCCATAGTCAGAGAACATTCTCTGCTTTTATTCATGAGGAGTTATTAGTAGAAAATTAATGTAAATGGACTAAAACATCTCTCGGTTTTAAAAAGTCCAAGTTCTGAGGTTTTAAAGCCTTCGGTGCACTGTTTATTTGTAAACATAAAGGACTGGCATCGGGAATCATCTGCTGGAAAAGTTTAGCAAGATAGTCAGGTAGTTTATCCCAGGTTACAGCTTCTGGAATATCTCTTGTACCTATGTTATGACGAGACCATTTGAGTCTCCTACCAAATCTTCAAGAGCGGATACACGTTTATGTAGATTATTCGCCTCTGTCCTATTTGTGTTTCGGGTAGCAACTGCCTTGTCCAGTTAATTTGCCAAACCTTTAGTTCTGGACCCCAAAATGCAAGCACTTTTTTGAGGGAGAGCTTGATTTTCTCTAGTACCCTGGACAAATCTTTGCACGTTAATAAAGAGATTCCTGATGTCTTCTTTGATTGAGAGCTGTGAAGAGGGAGACAGTCATTCGTTAGGATGTTCTACAATAGCTTGAGTAGTAGTGTGTTTAGATTTAACTGTGCTCTTGAAAAAGAGAGGTGTGACTCCTCCTGTAGACTTCATTTGTTTGGGCATTAAGTCAGAAGTATGCAGGAAGCCAAGATGAAGAAAATGCTGTTTGTAGCATTTCAGGAAGGGTCCCAGGTTGAAGGGGTATGTTAACTATGTCATCTTTACAGTAGAAATTGCATTAAACAATAAACCTAAAACTATTTGTTAGCCAATTTGTGTAAGAATAAGTCAGGCTCTCAAAAACTTCAGATTTTAGTAATAAGTGAAAAAGTAATGAAGGAGAAAATGGGCATAAGCCAATTCCCACAGAGAAGTGCTAGGAATCTCTCCGATTTATAGAAAGAGAAAAAGGATAAAACATAAGTAGTTTATGCTACCTTTACTTCCCATTTACTGTTTTACTTTATACTTTAAGGAGTCTGTTGGCTATATCAGAGCCAAAGCTGGGTATGGGAAAGACTAAAGTTGGTGTGCTTGGTGTAATTGGTCCATGAATGGCCCAAAGGTGATATAGTATATACGATTAGTCCAGATCCAAGCTAGTTGAAGTCTGTCCGGTTGTTTGTAGACAGTTATTCCCCTCCATGAGTACAATATGTGGGTTTGTGCGGTCCACTGTACCCTATGTATACACAGTTATAGATCCATGCTGATTAAGTTTCTCTGATATTTACAGACAGTTATTTCTTTCCACTATACAGTCCTATTAATGCTATGTATGTGAGGGTTTGCAAGGACCGATATGCCTTATCAGTTCTTATGCCCCATCAATAATGCACCTATTTTAATGAAAGTGACCCATAAGCAGATACACTGCATTCATATACTGCCATGGGGATCATGACAGGTGGCTGGGCTCCTCCCCCTTTGTCTCTTATGGGGCCTCCCCTGCCTCTGGCTGACTGGATTCTTGTGGCGACCCCTAAAAAAGATCCTGATTCGTCAGTCTGTGTCAGTCGTTTGTATTATTTGGATTATTGGAGGGTTCTCTGAACCTGATGACTTGGGTCGCTGTATCCTTTTTCTGTAAAATCTCTTGAATGGAGGTCTCCTTCTGTCTTCAGTGCCCATGAGCCATCTGTAAACACTATTGTCTTTGTAATCTTGGTCAACCTTATCTGCTTTATTACATTTAAATCAGTGTAAGTCTGTTCTGTATGTCACTAACTTATTTTTTTGTTTCTCTGGCCAGTCATTTTGCTTATCATCAAGTAATACTTGTAAATGTAAACTTTCATACTCCACAACTTCACATTTCATGAAGATCAAAGGAACATTTGTTCAAAATAGCATACCACTTCCTACAGAAATCTGGATTGTTGCAGCCTATGCTTGGCATGTTAGAAATTAAAAAATCACTGGGAATTTTTTTCTGTCTGTAATAATCAGAAAGGTACACACCATGAAGGTGAAGGCCTATTTTTTTTTCTTTCAGTCTTAACAAATCATGAAAGACATCAATGGGTACCTGTTCAGTTGGTTGCTCAGTGGCTGTTGCTTTGAATAATGTAGTCATGGCTTGGGCTTCTGAAAAAATGTGCAGATTCTGTAAGAGGTTCAATACATATATTGGTGTGATGTTTCCCATGTATTCCGTCTTCCAACTACTAAGTGATCCTTCAGGGGTCTTGTATCAATTCTGTGCTATAAAGTCCTCACCACGGGAACAATCCAGAGTAGGATAGAATTTTAGGTGAATGAAGTTCTTACGCCTGGGTGCAATATAAGCCAAAGTTCAGTAGATCCAAATAAATCCGCACTCACAGGACTTCTCAAAATTCAAAAGGTACTAGTTTATTAAATGTCCACATTTTGATCCCCACTGGGATCTTTCTCAAGACAATAATGTGTGCTCCCAGCCCGGTCTTCACCATATTGGAGGGGGTTGGGAGCACTACTTTGGCATGTTGAGAAAAAGATCCCAGAGGGGATTGAATGACAACTTTGGTCCTGTGCGTTTAGTTGCCGCTGTGTACCAACAAATTTGTTAATTTCAGCTACCCATCTTTTCTTTGGGTTTTCTTCTTGGGCTTTTAGTATCAAGTAGAATCCATTCCAAAATTAGTTTCTTCCATCTACCGTGAGGTCTTCTTGCTATGTGACCTGTCCGTTTCCATTACGGCACTTTACTTTTTCATTGATGTCATAGACCTTTGTTTGCTGATAAATCCATGCACACGTTTTTCTGTCTTTTTGTTTTGTTTAAAAGTTGCTGCTCCATACTTCTCGTATGGTTCTGGCACTCGGTGTCCATGTTTCAGAGCCATATGTAAGGACTAGGAGTTCACATTGGTCAAAAAAACTTCCGCTTGGTTCAGAGTACTACATTTTATAGAAAGTGCTACTAAGTTTTCCAAATGCTTGCCATCCCAGTTTTGTCTCTCAGTTTCCATTATGGTTTTTCCATCTGTTGATATTTCCTGTCCAAGGTTAAAATACTTGTCAACTCTTCTAGTTCTTGTCCATCTTGTGTGATTTTCCTTGGTACAGTAAATTTGTTAAACATGCATTTTGTTGATATTCATCTTCAGACCAAAATGTTTGCTTTCCTGTTGTAGCTCTTTAATGCATTCTTGCAGTTCTTCAGGACTACTGGCAAAGAGATATTGTCTGAAAAACATAAGTGATGTAGGTAGTCTGCATTGATCTTAAGTCATTTTTTGTCCCAATTAATTTGGGGAAAATTTCTTCTAAACAAGCAGAGAATAGTTTTGGGGAGATTTTGCTTATATGGGGCTGTGTTATACCCCTTTATACAGCCCTTTTAGGCAGGTTTCGATCTCTGGCCTTCTTGTTGGTTTAAACAGACTATTACAGAACCAGAACCAAAAAACGCATTTAAATTGCTGGAGTGCCACCAATTTTGACCAAAACAGCTAAAAGCAATTACACAAAACATTGGTGCAAATTCATATTTTCATCATTCTTAACCCTTTACTCTGTGGGATATTGCAGAGTGGCTGGGACACCTAGCAAGAAGACTTGATGGTAGATGGACCAAACAAATTTTTGAATGGATTCCACTTGATACTAAATTCTCAAGAAGACCAAAGACAAGATGGGTAGATGAAATTACCAAAATTGTAGGTACGCTGTGGCAACAAAAGGCACAGGAACGAAGTTGTTGGAATCCTTTATCCTGCAGTGGATTGACAATGGCTCAAGATGATTATATATCATTCTATCTTATATTATAATGGCCCTGGAGACTGAAGAGGTCCAGGTCCTATGAGTATGTCCCTCTTTATCTTTCCATCAGCCACATTCACAATATCTGTGGAAATCGTTAAAGTTGTTCTCTTCTTTTCCTTTCTGGCTGGTCTGTTACTCTCCCTCTCCTCCCTGGAGGTGACTTCCGTTATGTTTTTGCTTATGTCTCCTCATGCCTGGTTAGTCTTCATTGTTACTCCGGTACTATAGCTTCCTCTTGTTCTAGGGTCCTTTCATACTTACCACGGCCCTCTTCTACTGAACTGGAACCTGAATGGGTTAAAACCTTGATTATTTATGTTTATATTTTTTTTTTTTTGTTTGTGTGTGGGAAATCTACGTTCCTCCAATCAAGGGTTCCTTGAGTCTTTGACTCAGCACTGTTCTGTTCATCCTAAAGGCACTATAGTCCCTTTTCTGGGTGGAATTTTTGCCTGGAAGGGGATTCCTCAGCAGTGGAAGGGGAGACTGATGAGGACGTTTTTACATTCCTCTTTTTACCCCTGGAGGTTCTGAGGAAAACTATGGCTTTCCTGTTGAGGGTCTTATCTGGGCTGTTCTACCTGAAGGTCTCTGAGGCCTCAGACTCCAGTTCTTTATCCCCCCTCACCCATTCCCTGGACCAGGTGCTCCTGGAGAAATGGAAGACACTAGATAAGAGGCATTTCTTTCCCAAACCTAATTCTCTAATATCCCTTTTCTGCTGATTCCTTAGCACCAGCAATAGAACCTTAAAATTGTACTTTCGCCTTAATTCATATTTGCGTATTTGTGATCTGTGTATGTCATGTTAGCCAGTATTCCAGCAAATGCATAATTTTGAAGATATTCACACTTTTTTATTTCTGTGGAAAGTGGAACTGAACTTTTCCTGGTACTGCACAAAGCTTAATTAGCATATGAAACCTTCATTAGCATATGATATGCCACTGAAAATACTTAAACAGCATATGGAACTCCATTGACAAGCTTAATTTGCATATGATAGCGCACGGGTACCGCAGTTAGCATATGTAAGAAGTGTTCTCCTGAACTGTACATTTAGGGTCTTTGATTAACATGACATATAGGCAGTTTTTATTGCAGTTTTCAAATGTGCAAGATTGAATTAAGGTGAAATTTCCACTTCAAATATTACAGCTTTTGCCACTTGCACATGTGGTTGCGCAGAGTACCAGGCAATTTTTTTTTTTTTTTTGCTTCTGATGCAGCTATATACCTTTCTGTTGCTTGGTTAACTAGGGCCATTACAGTTTGGGTAGATCAGCTGTCTAAGGTTGTCCATGCAGATGTGCCTAAAGAAGGTATTGTTCTGGCTTTTTCGAAGATCCTTGATGCTGATGCGTATCTTATTGAAGTGGTCTTTAATGCTGCTATATTTTCTATTGCAATGCATCATACCCTGTGACCTAAAATTTGGTTGGCTAACTAGTTTTCAAGAAGTCCTTGTTGTCCCTTTCTTTCATGAGCAAGCAACTGTTTGGCCCAAAATTGCAGAAGATTATAAATCATGCCACTTTGAGTAAGAGTGCATTATTGCCTCAGGTTACTCCAAAATGTTCCTTCTTTCCACGGAAGAGGAGTGGTTTTTGTTACCCCTGCCAGTGTCCATATGCACCCATGGTATCTACTCCTATAACAGCCAAGGCACTCCCTAACCCAAAAACCGAACACGGTTAGACTGTCAAGAAGGCTTCCCTGAAGCCCCAGCTGACAAGTCTACCTCTGCATGCCTTGCAGACTCTGGTCCTCCTCAGGTGATATGTTGCCTGTGTCTTTTTCACAATACTTGGACTCTCTCCATGGCAGTCTACTGTGTTTTGTGGATGATCTTGGAAGGGTATTGCATAGACCTCAAATCTTTTTTTCCCATCATTTCTTCATGTCCAGAGTTCCTCACAATCTGGTGTGGTGCCATCTATTTCTGGATGTATTTTCTTCCCTGGTAGATGCAGATCTTTGTGCATGTTTCTCATCAGGAAAGGCTCAGTGGATTATATTGAAACATTTTCATAGTTACCAAAAAAAAGATGGTGGATGCTGTTATGTTTTGTTTTTGAGGCATCTCACCATTTGGTTCTTACACCACTGTTCAAAATGGCTTCTTTGCTCTCTTTTGTTGCAGTTATATGTCCAGGTGAGTTTTTAGCCTGCCTAGACATAAAGAATGCTTATCTTCATATCCCCATCCATGTAGATAATCAGTTGTACCTGCAGTTTGCTGTTCAAGAACATGATTTTCTTCAGTTCACCACCCTTGTGGGCTGACTTCTATTCCACACATTTTATAAAAGTCATGGCAGCTCACATCCTCTTTCTAGGTATTTCTTTTACTCTCTATCCAGACGACCTTTTGCTACTGCACCTTCAGATTCATACCTGTGTCCATCCTGGAACAACCAGGGTTGGGGTCTCCGTTTCAAGAAATCTTCTTCTCTGCTTCCGTCCCAGGTCCTTTATATAAGATTCAACAGTGTTCAAAAATTAGCCTTTCTGCCAGAAGACAATGTTCTTTTGTTGTCTAGGCAGGTGTCTCAGGCCTTATTTTACCCATCTGCAGTGGTGCGGGAGTGCATGAAGATGCTGGATCATCTTATTTCTGCCTTAGGAGTATCCTGTTTGCTAGGGGTGCACCGAAATGAAAATTTTGAACCGAAACCGAAACGTCAGGATGCACTTGGCCGAAAACCGAAACCGAAAATGACTTTAATGCATATTTTAAAACCGTAACCCTGACTTTTAAAAAGTTTTCATAAACTTAGCCTGTTATATTATGTTTTTTGTTTGTAAAAAGGAAAAAAAATATTTTGGCCAGGGTTGGGCAAACATAAGAATCTCATTTCTGGTAGTGGAGAAATGAGATTCTTATGACTACCCAGCAATGGCCAAGATGTTTCTATTTTACAAACAAAAACAAGTTTTAAAAGATAATTTTGTCAAAACCGGTTCAAAGTCAGAGATAGGGTTTTAAAATATGCATTATGAATGTATTTAAACCTTGACTTTGAAAAAAGGTTTTTATAAAATTATCCTTTTACATCTAGTGTGGCTTTTTATTATTATTATTTATTTTTTCTATAGCTTTTAGTTCTTCTAAACATTTTTGGTATTTTGGATGTGTATTACCAATACCTCTTCTATGGTCCAGCAGAGGAATGCAGGCTGGGCATCAACAGCAGCCACTTAGGGTCTCCTGTCACTCTCGGCACGGAAAATGTCCAAAAGCAGCAGCAGGGGAGCACTGTGGTAACAGCTTACCACCTAGCTGTTTTTTTTGTGTCTGTTGATTTTAAGCAGCCCGCGCTAGCTACGTTGTGACGTAGCGTGGCTGCTCAGTACTAGGATTACTAGGGCTGCAACTAACGATTATTTTGATAATCGATTAGTTGGCCGATTATTTTTTCGATTAATTGGATAAAAAAAACTATGCTAATTTTTCATTATTTAATGAACAAACTGAGTGTTAAAAACAAACAGTAGAATAAAAAACTTTACACAGTTAACATGCATCATTGTTATTATTTTACTATGGGGTCTATGCACCTCTCTTTCTCCCCCATGTACTTCTTTGTCCCCCCCATGTACTTCTTTCTCCCCCTTGTGCCTCTCTTTCTCCCCCATGCACTTCTTTCTCCCCCTTGTGCCTCTCTTTCTCCCCCTTGTACTTCTTTCTACCCCTTGTGCCTCTCTTTCTCCCCCTTGTACTTCTTTCTACCCCTTGTGCCTCTCTTTCTCCCCCATGTACTTCTTTCTCTCCCTTGTGCCTCTCTTTCTCCCCCTTGTGCCACTTTCTCCCCCATGTGCCTCTTTCTCCCCCATGTGCCTCTTTCTCCCCCATGTGCCTCTTTCTCCCCCTTGTACTTCTTTCTACCCCTTGTGCCTCTCTTTCTCCCCCATGTACTTTTCTCCCCCTAGTGCCTCACTTTCTCCCCCTAGTGCCTCACTTTCTCCCCCTAGTGCCTCTTTCTCCCCCATGTACTTCTTTCTCCCCCATGTGCCTCTTTCTCCCCCTTGTACTTCTTTCTACCCCTTGTGCCTCTTTCTCCCCCATGTACTTCTTTCTCCCCCATGTGCTTCTTTCTCCCCCATGTACTTCTTTGTCCCCCATGTGCCTCTTTCTCCCCCATGTACTTCTTTGTCCCCCCATGTACTTCTTTCTACCCCTTGTGCCTCTTTCTCCCCCTTGTACTTCTTTCTCCCCCTTGTGCCTCTCTTTCTCCCCCATGTACTTCTTTCTCCCCCATGTACTTCTTTCTCCCCCATGTGCCTCTTTCTACCCCTTGTGCCTCTTTCTCCCCCATGTACTTCTTTCTACCCCTTGTGACTCTCTTTCTCCCCCATGTACTTCTTTCTCCCACTTGTGCATCTCTTTCTCCCCCTTTGTACCTCTCTTTCTCCCGGTCCCCTGCGGCTGGCTGGCTCTGAGCTCCCTCCTGCCCGCCCGCATCATCACGCGCCCCTGCGGGCCGTGATGACATACAGACAGAGAAGAGGGCAGAGGCACCGGAAGAGAAGCGCTTGCTGCCAGACAGTAACGATCAGTCTGCTGGCAGCAAGTGCTTCTCTTCCGGTGCCTCTGCCCTCTTCTCTGTCTGTATGTCATCACGGCCCGCAGGGGCGCGTGATGATGCGGGCTGACAAGGATTTTCGGCCATTTTTTTTATTTCGGCTTTTTGCCGAAAAGGCCATTTTCGGCCGAAACATTTCGGCCACCGAAATTTCGGTGCACCCCTACTGTTTGCCCAATTCCAGAAACTAGAATTGCAGATGGGGATTCTCAAGAATTGGTCCAGGCATTAGTTTCATCTCTTCCATGTCATTTCTCTCACTGATAGGACAATGTTAGATTTTCGTTGATGGATGCAGAGGTCCCATCTGTCACTGGGACAGACGCTGGCCTTTCTGAATTGGGTGATAGTTATAAAAAATGCTGCGGACCCACCTTAGGCCCAAGATCTTTGGGCAGATATAGAAAATTTTCTGTCCATCAATGTGCTAGAGATCAGGGCAATTTGCCTATCTGCTGCTTCATTGGTTCCACTCCCTCCAGAGGTCATCGGTGAAAATCCACTGCGACAGTGATGCCCTAAATTAATCACCAATAAGGCACCAAAAGAACAGCCACTTTGTCTTAAGTTCAGCTTATTCTCTTGTGGGAGGAGGCTCACGTGTCAACTTTCTTCTGTTCGCATTTCAGGGATAGACTGTGTCATGGCAGACTTTCACAGTTCCCAAAGTCTAGATCCCATGAAATGGGAGATCAATCAGACACTGTGTTTGACTCCATAGCCCAAGGGATACAATAGGGTATGGTGTTTGTTTTATAAGTGGTGGAAACATCAAGTGTCATGGCCACACTCCCTTTAATCTTCCAGTTGTCTTTGACTTTCTTCAGGATGATCTTCGGAAAGGGCTTGGTCTTATCTCTATTAACCCCTTAGTGACAGCCGTGTGCGTGCGCGGCTGTCACCTTAATCCCGGCTAACTTTTTTACACTAAATGATTCCGGGGTCCCCGAACGGCGTGCAGCCACACGGAGACCCTGACTTCCGGTACGTCCTCTGTCACTAAGTGATAGTTTTTGCGGGACGTACCTGGTAAGTCAATGGTCGGGATGGGGTTAAAGTTCAGAAATGTATTCTTTCTCACTGTATCACCTTCTTGACAAATGTGCACACCTGTGTGCAAGGGGTGATTGATGTCTACCCAGTGTTTCAAGATCCCAGTCATCTGTGGGACTTGAACTTGGTTTTGTGAGTATTCCTTTTGAGTCTCTGTCTTCTGTTTCCCTTTGTTTCTTGACTCTTAATGCAGCTTTTCTGCTGGTAATTGTATCTATTTGGTAGGTTTCTGAACTTGTCTTGTATACTCCCCAAAAGTAGGACTTACAAGTCTGTTTTTTCATTCATACATTATAAAAGGTAGTGAGAAGAAGAAACTCCCAACAAAAGAAACTCTTAAATGAGGCACACTAGCCAAATAAATATGAAAAAACAAACAAACTGTATTATATGTATTTAAAGAAAAAAAAAAGAAAGAAATATGTGTGTGTGTGTGTGTGTGTGTATGTGATATATATATATATATATATATATCTAATATATATATATATATATATATATATATATATATATAGATAGATATATATAATCTATAATATGTGTATATGTATGTATGTGTGTGAACAAAGTGACTCAATAAAAACAATTAAAAACATACATCTGAGTGGGGCATGTCTCAGAGTGCACCAAGCTAAGTTGCTATCATTATCCAAATGTATCTTCATCATTGCTTGTGCTAACCACTTTCTGTATATTAATATATGATTTTTCATTCAGACTGGGTGGTTTTGAGGTGGTTCTGAGAACTTTGGTAGGTTTTCTCCCAAAGATTGTTCGTGGGATTTGCTTTAACTAGGAGATTGTTCTTCCTTCTCTCTGTCTAGCTCTATCTAATAGACAGGAGCTTTAGCTTTTGCATGTGATTACATGCTTGAAATACTATATTTATCGTACTCAGCCGTTTAGAAAATCTGATTCTCTTTTTGTCATTCCTGAGGGCATTCATGCAGGCCAGACTGTCTAAGGTGACAGTAGTTTCTTGGATCAAGGTGACAGTTTGCCAGGCATATGTTCTCAGGTAAAAGCTGGTGTCCTTTAGGGACACATCTCTTTCACCAGAGGGGTGGGCATTTTACAGGCCTACAAGAACCAGGCCTACAAGAACAGCTGTATAAAGTGGCAATGAGGTTGTTCCTGCACATGTTTGTTAAACACTACTGTGGAGGCACATAAGGTAACGCCTAGTGTCCCTGTGATGTGTGAGTACAGGCAGGACATTTGTCATGGACTTTTACAGGAAGAGACTGAATTTTTCCTCAGCCCTGGTAGTCTAATTATTTGTAATCCACAGGTATGTGGTATAGTGGTAGTGTATTGAAATGTAAGTGTATGCGCTGTGTTGGGAGCAGGGAACCACAGTGCCAAGTAAATAAAGGTTAGCCCATCATTCTGTTCCACACTGCCAAGTCCTCCTTACCACTCCCCTTGTGTTGTGTCCTCTGTGTTACACAGGGAAACATAAAAATACACAAATTGCATATGGTATGCTCAGATAACCTCAACCAATGCGCTACTATTGAAGAGTGTCTTATTTGGGATTTGCGGTGTTTCTTTTTCTGACTATCTTCTTTTTTTCTCTGGTATTCTAGAGCAACAAAGGAATGGGTAGAATGTTGAATGCCTCCTGCTGAACTTCCTTTTCAAAGACTTTGGTCTAGCTAGTCTCATAAGCATGGCTTGAAAAGAGGAACTGAGTGGATACTAAATAACAGTCCCTGATTGGTTTTTTAGTCAGTATTTTTGATACCTTGTATAAGTTGCAATTCAGAAGACAATAAAGAGATTGTTGATTTTATAGGGATACTAAGTGTCTGAGTGTTTCAGTTTGTGCAACCTATTGCTTGTTTGTTTATATACATATAAAGGAGAGCAGGAGAATTCCTAGGCTGACACACTTAGACAAAGGCACCTACATCTCAACGTGTGAGGTAAGGTGTGAAGAGCACCTTTAAGAAGTATTCATACTGCAATTAATCCCTATGTCACTTGAGCCACTACTATGTTTTTGTTGAACACAGAGCTAAGACATAATTTGGATTCTGATCTTGATAAGAGTGTCTGGAAATATATAAAAACAGTATGTTTTATCAATAATGTGTGTTCTACTCTTCCCTCCTCAATAGACGTTTCAGCTGTATTTCTGGGGGGACGGGGGGGGGGGATTTTGCAGGACACTCCAGCCCTAGCCACTGCAAGAGCATATTCACTTGGCTTGCTGCTGTACTGGTGTGTGGCTCCAGGGAATCCCACCCTGGGTTCTGCAACTAAATTCATTAGCTCCGCCAGCCTACTGGGCAACGGTGGTCATTTCTTCCAGTCTGATCCGGAGTATCCATAGAGCCGGTCTGCTGACTAGGCAAGCATCATACATTAATATCATGTTAATGTTGTGGCTTAACCCTTAAGGACCAGACGCGCACCTTAAGGACCATAGACTTTTTTTTTTTTTTTTCTTCTTCTTCTTCTTTTTTTTTTTTCCCGGAATCTATTCCGGGCTCCCAGAACGGCGTGCAGGTGTGAGAGCAGGGCGATTAATTGCAGCATTCTTAATATCGCATGATAACCATTTGAATGCCAGGGGGTTGCACACCCCGTCTGGCACTCAAAGGTTTAAGTGTTAAAGCGAGCAGTGTCGGAGATGTTTGTCATCTAAGGGGTTAATAATCTGACATAGTGAAAAGCTTAAATAAGTGTTTGATGATGCTGGTTTTACCCACTCCCAGCTCCCCAATCTCAAGCACCTTGAATAGGTGTTCCTTGCTGTCTTTCGCCCCGGTGCCGGCACCCTGCTCCCCATTGGTGCTCATAACGTTTGATGCTGGTTTTACCCTCTCCCAGCTCACTGATCACAAACACCTTTATAGGTTTCCTTCCGTTTTTTTTTGCCCTTGTGCCCGCACCCTGTTCACCCATTGCCCGGGGCACGGCAGCACTAAAGAATACTGAGATGCAACATTTAAGTAGGCTACATGAAAATCTCGCTCTGTCATCCAGTGCAAGATTCTCCTATTGCCATTTTTATCCAGGCGACATGATGAATGTGTTATGTGGTCACACGCGAAAGAGCGTGCAACCTTTTAAAAGGATACCAGTTGGAAGTAACCATTGAATGATAAAATATCAAAATAGATTAAATATTGTAACAATCAGTGAACTGTTTATAATGTTCTTTTCTCAGATTGGTATATTCTTTCCAACATTTCACCTTTTTTATTATTTTATTTTTTTTCCAGTGTATTATACGAATGGAAGGAGACAGTTTTGTTGGGCTGTGAGGTTATTCAGGCAACACCATATGGCCGCTGTGCTAACGTCAACAACAGCTCGGGTAATTCCATGAGGATATTTATCACTTACAGACGGTCTTCTCTGAATCGCCCCCAGAACTCCTTGGCAGTGACTGACATCTGTGTTATAATTGGTAACAAAGGGGAGACTCCACCTCACACCTTCTGTAAACTAGACAAGAACCTCAACTGCGGCATGGTAAGTGCCTCTTTGTTGCATAGAAGTAACCTCTTGATATTAAAAGTTTCTGTAGTGCATTCTTTTGAAGGGATCATTTGATTAAAGGGGATGTATCACTCCAATACAAGTTAGCCTGTATAGTTTCACTACATAGTGAATATATGTAAACGTTTATTAATTTTTTTTTTTTTTTTTTTTTTTTTAAAGGGATAGTAATTCTTAAAATATAAAAAGGCGTTTCAGGGCTTATCTTCCGGATTAAAAAAAAAAAAGAATAAAAAAAAAAAAAAAAAAAAAGAGTACTTCCGCTGCTGAAAGGTGTTTTATTCAAAAGTTATTACAGCTCAAAGTTGAAATTTTTAGGGCAATATCGCAGTGGCCTGAAATTGTACAGTGGCACTGTTGCTACACCATCCTATGGAGATTTATGGTCCCGGGAACAGAGCTGTCCATAGGATGGTGTAACAACAGCACCACTGTACAATTTCAGGCCACTGTGATATTGCACCTAAAAAAATTCAACTTTTGAGCTGTAATAATTTTGGACTAAAACAACTATCAGCAGTGGGAGTACCTTGTTTTACTCAGGTGGATAAACCCTACAACATATATTGTTTTTTACATTTTAAATATTACTATCCCTTTAAAGCTCTCGTTCTTTGAAATGTAAGTAGTAAATGCTGTCCTGCACCTACTTCCGCATAGACTGTGGTTACCTGCTCTGTAACCGCAGTCTGTCACTCAGCCTCCGCTCCCCTCCATCTACCCAGCCTCCTCTGATGATGGAGGCTTCTGTCTATATGCTGGAACAGTGTCATTGGCAGAGATTGATATCTATCTAGCCAATGAGATCGCTCCAGCTTACAGACAGACAGCCTCTGTCATCGGAGGAGGCTGGATAAAGGGAGGGGAGCAGAGGAAAAGTGACAGATTGCGGTTACAGAGCAGGTAACCACAGTCTATGCGGAAGTAGGTGCAGCGCAGCATTTATTACTGAAATTGTGACTAACTAGAGCTTTAAAAAAAATAAACATTTACACATATTCACTATATAATGAAACTATACAGGCTAACTTGTATAGAGGTGATAATAAAAATCAGTACATTTGTGGGTATCTAGTCATAATGTGACCCCTCATTTTAATGCATGAATTCCTGTGCCAGCCTTCTTCTGCTGGTTCACTTTTAAAACGTCACATTCAAAACAGCATGAGACTACACTGTGCATTAAGCAATGCATCAAAGCATGAGATTCTCATGTTGCAGCATAAAACGTCGCCTTCAGAAAGAGAAAAAAACTGACTTGCTTCATTCAGTCAAAGAAATTGAAAAATAAAGGTATTTGGAAATGCAGCTTGTTTTAGTTATTTATACATCAAGAGGCTCCAGCCATTCCATTTCAATGTCCTCTGCCCAAACAAACTAATGACCAATTTAAAAAGCAACAAAAAATTCATTAATTTAGGTAAAAGCAGAAGCAGAATGAACAACTTGTTGCACTACAACTCCCATCATCCTTACCCATCTGGTGGCCGCCAAGGAAGAGATATTATGATATTTTCTGTCATTGATCCCAATGTTGCTGAGCGACTCCCCAGGCTCTCTCTCCCCTTCTCTGTGTGCAGAATAAGAGAGTGGAGCACGCAGAGAAGGGGAGACAGAGTCCGGGGCAGCACTCAGCAACATTGGGATCAGGCTACCGCTCCAAAAAGAATCATCCATGACAGAAAATATCATACTGTCTTCCTCGGTGGCCACCATTTGGGTAAGGATGACGGCAGTTGTAGTGCAACATGTTGCTCGTCCTTCTGCTTTTACCTATAGTAATGACTTTTTTGTTGCTTTTTTAGATTGGTCATTAGTTTGTTTGGGCCTAGGACATTGAAATGGAATGGCTGGAGCCTCTTGCTGTATAAATAACAGGCTGTGTTTCCAAGTACCTTTATTTTTCAATTTCTTTGACTGAATGAAACAAGTCATCATTTTTTTCTATCATACACTGAAGGCGACGTTAAATGCTGTGATACGAGAATCTCTTGCTTTGATGCAGGGCGATATTCTCATGTCATCCTTTTAATCATGGCAACATGCTTAATGAATGTGCTGTGTAGTCGCACACTGTTTTTAAGGCAACATTTTAAAAGGATATCCTTGTGCTCAACCTGCTTTACATAATGACAGAAACCATGTATATTATGTGTAAATTCCATATGTTTACAGTGATATCCTAAGCAGATGTCCATAGCATACCAAAGTCCCAGAGCACCGTGGTTGAGAAACTGCTTTAGAGAACAGGGGCTGTATTCAGGAAGTTAGAGAGGTGTACTATTCTGTCAATCAGCTGCAGCATGCAGGACAAATTCCTCTAATTCCCAGATCTGTATTGCAATTTTAACTCCTTGAGTGCTAGTGCACACCAGTACAATGCACTGCAGACCTCTTTGGTACTCATAGAACCATTTAAATCAGTGTTAATGTTTATTTTCCCACTAAGGTGAAGTTGATTTGCCCAAGAATTGCACATTTTAGCTTCCTGAATACTGCTTTAGATTATGTAGAATAACATTGGTATTGGAGAGCTTTCTCTGAAGCAGAAACCAGTGTTATGTACATTGAATGCATTATCCATCATGCAAAAGTACTGGTTATTCAATAATTAGGTGTCAAGTGAGAAACACTATTATAAAAATGCTGCATTTTATTAATGATAGTGTATTACTCTGATCCTAGACTCATTTTTTTAACTTGTCTGTAACATGTAAAAGTAAGCATATTGATGTACTTAATAGTAAATTACAAACGATATAATATTTACATTGATCTCTTAAAGATTATTCTAAAGAGTTTAGCTTACTTTCTCTGTTGTCCAATATGACATACAGGTGTCATGGGGAGGCAACAGCTCCTCCCTGTAGGCTGGAACATTTCTAGAAAGAAGATGTGGGTGGAGCCTCCCCTCCTCCTTATCAGGTTATCCCACTAGCCCACCTCAGTTGGACTTGTTCCACAACCTAGATGGAGGCTGAGATCTATTTTTAGAATTTTATTTTCTATGTTAGATATGAGGTGTCACAATTCCCCCATTAGGTGGCTTACCATTCCTGGCTTCCTCTGGAGGATTGTCTCTGCAGAGAGCTGGCCCGCACCCACCATCCGACTGAAGGAGAAAAAAAAAGTCTCTCTTCTCCGTTCTGTACTATGTAGTACTTGGGTATAGTGAGCAGAGTGACTAAATATAGAGCTTATCTCCTCTCCATCCATACAGATATAATATTCAGATAGACTACAGAGAGCAGAGGAACTGTAAGAAATAGTCTTTCTCTCCCGACTCAAGGAACCACATCACATCCCTTCTCCCTCTATAGCCTGGAGTTACACAATTGTATCACAACCTCCCCCCAACACATCATCTCCTGTCCTTAATCCACCAGATACAGCACGATACATGTGGCTGTCCAGCAGCTGATGTGGTACAACTGCTGGAGAGCCACCGGTGTTCTGCCTAGGCCTCACCCGGAGCCTCTCTCCCAAACACACCCTGCACTGGGCTGTTAATGGTTACATCCTGGACGTTCATCAAGGGCTTTGCCTTTCTGCAGACTGGAGCTGTACCATTGTTACAGCAACTGGTGTGACCAAGGGAGTGGGGGGGGGGGGCTTCAGCCATCTGTGTACGATTGCCTGCTCTGTACATACTCATGACCATCCTCTTCCTATTCACTTTCCTATGACAACAATATGCACGCGAGGAAAACACACGCAACGAGTAGAATCACAGACCAGGACAAGGACATGCTGACTATATACTTGCTGCCGGTAGGACACCTCAGGTTACTGTGTCTGTATGTTATTGCCCAAGATCTGAACCAGAGCACCGGACGAAGCGGGTGCACTCTCTTACATTCACAGTGGAGATGAGGCCACCTCTGCTCCACTATTACTATCACACACTGCGTCCGCTTCCTCCTGCTGCCTTACTCAGTAATACTGCACCCCAAGGATCTACTGCACACATCAGCACAAATTCACAAAGCATTTCAATATTGCTGCTGTAAAAATAAAAGGTTTAAACATTCTTAATACTCGTGTCTGCCGTGTTTGTGATTTGAACCACATTGTCTTACAACACAGTTACTTTCTTAAAGGGATGGTAATGTCCCACAAAAAATATTTTGCAAATTGTAGTCCTTAAAAAGTTCACCAAAGAGCAAAAAAATGTATCTCTCAAACCGCTATCTGTCTGGGTACATTAGTCTATTTCCTCCTTTTTTTTTTTTTTTTTTTTTTCCCTTTCAATTTAAGGGAGGGCTAGACATAGACATTTGGATAAAAATATAAGTTTGAGCAATATGAATCCCTTAGGACCATAAAGGGTAGTACACAACCGTGCAGCCCTTAAGAGCTTAAAAACTTTTTCCTGGTGTACTCTCCATTTCAGTGAATTATAGGATGATGGATATCATATCGTTATGAAGGCCTGTATTAAGCCTTTGAGTGCCAGGGAGCAATGCAGCTCAACTCAGACCATTGTGTTGAATGAGGATTAAGTTGCTTGGGTGCGTCAGGGGTATTTGTCGCATTGGTGTATATGTACATGGAATAAATATGCAGGTAGATGTAGCGCATATGTATTCAATGTAGATGCACACCTACCTGCATATTTATTCCATGTACATATACACCAATGTGATGAATACCCTTGAAGCACCCAAATGACTTAATCCCCACGGGAAAGGCCATGGCCCTTTCGATAGTAGAATTCTATAATATGTTGTAAATAATAATCTCACTCCCATGGGTCTAGTGGAAGAATTGTATTCAACTCTTTATAAGGATGAAGGACAACAACTGAATGAAGTGTTAGAGAAAATGCAATCCCCTTTATACATTAACATTGTAATTACCTTGGAGATTCTCTCTGTGCTTGCTTAGATCACTTTTATGTATATACATAATTTCTTTGCTGAGGAAATACTTCAAGATATTTGTTAAATATTATCTGTCAGTGTACATCTGCTGCATCATTTTGTAATCTACACTTATATTCATCATACTTTTTTTCTTCTTTTAGTGGGGCTCCAATGTTTTCCTGTGTTACAAGAAGTCTGTTCCAGCTTCAAACTCCATTGCATATAAAGCTGGTTAGTTTGTTTTGTTTGTGGGTGATTGGGTTTTTTATTAATTTTTTTGGCTCTTACGTGGATAAAAAAAACAGAATTTCACTGTCGTCCAATACAGGTCACTGGTACTCTGGGAGGCGTAAGTCCCCTTTAATAGGCAGGAACAATTATGCAAATAATTTGCAGGGGGCGGAGCCTCCCCTCTTACTTAAGCCACCTTCTGGCCAGAGCCACTCATATTGATTTGTTCCTGGAGTGCTATGCACACCAGGTAGAGAACATCTATGCATCTTAGAGTTTTATTATTTTTCTTCAAATATGGAATACCACCATTAGGAGGGTGACCATGGCTGTGAATTGCCCTCTTTAAAGTGGCTGGTGCAGCTTCCAGGGATTTTCTGTGGACCTTTTGCCCTGATGAGGGGACAGCTTGTGTAGAGCAGCTCCCCTGCTGAGGAGTTTACCTCTGGGTTATTCCTTCCTTATCATGGTCACCTGAAGACAGAAGGTCTACAGGAAAGGTGAGTCATCCTTTGGGTGCTGAAGGTCCACTTGTCCCCACAGTGTCCCTTGGTTGGGCTTGTATTTGGGAGTTTTAATACACTCCAGCACTCATTGGGTGTTTTTATTGCATTTAAATGTTTTATGCAATTTCTGTGGTATTCTCTGGGTTTTGGAGCTTAGAATATTCATTTCCTTATGTTTCTTATGTGTTTTATGCTTGTTTGGGCACTTTTTACTGTTTTGGTAAACTTTATTAAAAATTGTGTTCCGCGCCTTTAAGAGCGGCGTTTCCCGCTCAGACGCAATGGCTCCTTTACTCTCTATGGGAAATCACAGTGTGGGACTTATCTCTGGAACCGCTTGTCTCAGCAACTCCAGAGAGGGCTCATTTTACTGTTTGGCTCCTGCTCTATCATCCGGAAGGTGTTTCATTCAGGTGGGGGGGTTCAGGGGGGCTTCGGGCACTGTTTGGGGTACTTGTACAGGGAAAACTACATTTCCCATGAGCGCTTGGTTCGCGCCCGTTTCTGATTGGCTGTCCTGACGGCAGCCATTTTGTGGAACTTTTCCAGTGCGAGTACACTACGCAGGGACCGAGCCTTCTCTCTCCTCATCAGATTAACCCTTTGCTGGCCAGATAAGTCCGAATTTAGACATTTCTGGGGTGAAACTTTAATCTTTAACACTTTTTCTGGGTGATAGTGTTTAAAGTGGGGTATATTGACGCTGTGAGCATGTCTACTTCACTGGAGCTAGGGGCTAGACCCAAGTCTAAGGAGGATGGGGGGTCTGCTCCCCCCATGGCGTTTTGCTCCTCTTGTCACATTGGGCTATCTAGCGATAATGTGGGGGATCTATGCCCTGATTGTGCTGGTCAAAATAGCAACCCTGGGCTTTCCAGCCATGCTATTGAGCCATCTTGGGTGAGGGAGTTTAAAGCTGCCACTAGGGATCTCAGATCCACTCTTCAACTCTTCCCCTCTCAGGTACAGGGGGCTCTCCAGGTCTGGCAGACCCCCTCTACTATCAGGACCTCCCTGCCTAAGCCACAGGGGGCTCCTGATGTAACTGATTCTTCTGAAGAAGAACTCTTGCAGGATTCTGATGCTGAGGAACGTACTGTTATTGAATCTAACAGGTCCATTGGGGACCCCTATGAATGTGACCCTGAAGTTTCGGCTGAGGGTCTGATCAGAGCGGTTTTGACTACGCTCAATCTTCCTCTGACTCAGGAATCCACTTATGATCCTACTGATGTTTTTCAGAAGAAACCATCTAAACCTGTTGTCTGTTTTCCAACTAATCCTACTCTTGCCCGTTTAGTCTCTGAGGCGTGGAAGAATCCTGATAGGTCGTCTTCTGTTTCCAAAAAGTTTGCTAAACTGTACGCTTTTCCTGAGACTGAGCTGGCTAAATGGGTACATCCTCCAAAGGTGGATGCCCCTGTTTCCAGGCTATCCAAGTCTACCGCTTTGGCTGTCTCTGATGCCTCTGCCCTGCATGATTGGACGGATAAGAAACTGGAACTTTCTCTTAAGTCCATTTTTGCCTCTGTTGGCACTGCCATGCGTCCAACCTTTGCAGTGGCTTGGGTGAACAGGGCTATCGCGGCCTGGACTGAGCGACTGACTGAAGCAGTTCGCCAGGATGCACCAGTTTCTGAACAGTTGCAGCTTCTTGCTAACATTACTGAAGCTCAGAATTATGTTGCTGACGCTGCCTTTGATGCTGTGCGCATGATGGCAAGGGCCTCCACTTCTTCAGTGGTGGCTAGACGTGCTCTTTGGCTGAAAATTTGGTCTGCTGATACAGCCTCCAAGAAAGCCTTACTTTCCTTACCCTTTCAGGGGAACCTGCTATTTGGTTCTGAACTCAAGGATATGATCAGTGAGACTACTGGTGGTAGAAGTACTCTTCTACCCTCAGTCTTTAAGAAAAAGTTTCCAGCCAAACACAATCGGTCCTTTCGTTCCTTTCAGACTGAGACACGCTCCTCGACCCCGACGGGTCCTCCCACTACGCGCTCCTCCTCCAAGCCCAAACAGTCCTGGAAGCCCAAAGTTGCTCCCAAGGCCAAGACCTCCAAGACTGCTTCGGCATGACTCGCCGAACCCGGGTCCGCATCCGGCTGTAGGTGGACGTCTCCACATCTTTCGCCGGACTTGGGAGGAGTCAGTGGCGGACCCGTGGGTTCTCCAGGTGGTGTCAGAGGGATACAGGATCCCTTTCTCCTCCCTTCCTCCTTTTCGGTTCCATTTTACTCGTCCTTCTCAGGAACCTACAAAGAGCCGTCTGTTCGACGGCGCTATTCAGGATCTCTTGGACAAAGAGGTCCTGGAGGTGGTTCCTCCGGAGGACACAGGTTCAGGATTTTATTCCAACCTGTTTGTGGTGGCCAAAAAGGACGGAGGGGCCCGTCCCATTTTGGATCTCAAAGATCTCAATGCCTATGTGGTGACTTCCCGCTTCCGCCAGGAGTCCCTGCGCTCTGTGATTGCAGCAATGTCTCCAGGGGAGTTCCTTGCCTCCCTGGACCTTCAGGATGCTTATCTTCACATCCCTATTCATCCAGAGAGCAGGCGGTATCTCAGGATTGCCTGCCACAGGGGACACTTTCAGTTTGCAGCGCTCCCCTTTGGGCTGACTTCAGCCCCTCAGGTCTTCCAGTGGGTGTTGGGCTCCTTGATAGCGGTGCTCCATCAGGATGGGATCAGAGTGACCCCCTACATGGACGATCTCCTACTGAAGGCCTCCTCAGCGGAGCTTCTCCATCAGCAATTACAGATGTGCATGCACACCCTGAACCGTCATGGCTGGATCCTGAATCTGGACAAGTCGGACTTGATTCCATCTCAGAGACTTCTGTTCCTGGGTCTCCTGTTCGACACTCGCCAATGCATGGTGTTTCTTCCAGAGGACGTGGCTCACCAGATAGCCGTCAGAGTGGCTGGGATTCTGGACAGGGACGAAATTCCAGTTCCGAAGTTGTCGTCCTTAGTGGGGAAGTTCATTTCCACAATCGAAGCAGTTCTATTTGCCATGGCACACTCCAGGGATCTTCAGAGATTTGTGATCCAGACGTGCAAGAATCATCCAGATCATCAACATCTGTCTGTTTCTCTTCCTCCTCATGTCGAGTCGAGTCTGCACTGGTGGTTAGATCTCTCTCATCTCCTGAAAGGGAGATCCTTTCTAGTTCCTCATTGGACCACAGTCACAACGGATGCCAGCCTTCGGGGCTGGGGTGCAGTCTGGGGTCGCTTCAGTGCTCAGGGGAAATGGGGTCTGGAGGAATCCATGCTCTCCATCAATGTTCTGGAACTTCGAGCTGTCCGGCTAGCCCTGAGGCACTGGGAGTCTCTATTGACCGGTCTTCCGATCAGAGTGGAGTCCGACAACGCCACGGCGGTGGCTTACATCAACAGGCAAGGCGGCACAAGAAGCGGTTCCGCCTGGTGGGAGGTCAAGGATATTTTGTCTTGGGCAGAAGATCACGTGCCTGTCATCTCTGCAGTTCATATTCCAGGCGTGAACAACGTCATGGCAGACTTCCTCAGTCGTCACACCGTCGACAGCGGAGAATGGGCTCTTCACCCAGAGGTGTTTCACATGCTCACTCAACGGTGGGGGATGCCTGTGGTGGATCTGATGGCTACCAGACACAACAGGAAGGTTCCGGTGTTTTGCTCCCGGTTGAGGGACTCCCTTGCTCTAGCAGTGGATGCCTTGTCGATCCCTTGGGACTTCCCCCTGGCTTACATCTTCCCTCCTCTTCCTCTATTGATCAGAGTTATTCAGAAGTTGAAGAGAGAACGTTGTCCTGTCATCCTGATTGCTCCAAACTGGCCTCGCCAGTCCTGGTATCCGGAGTTGATGGCCATGTCAGTGACGGATCCGATCCCGCTTCCTGCCCGTCCGGACCTACTTCTTCAGGGGTATCTGTGGAAGGAGGATGTTCACTCTCTCCATTTGATGGCATGGCGGTTGAATCCTCGATTCTAGCAAAGAAAGGATTTTCTCCTTCTGTGGTGTCGACTATGCTCAGTGCTCGTAAGCCTGTGTCTTCCAAGATCTATCATCGCATATGGTCAACTTTTGTGACATGGTGTTCTGATAAGAAGTTATCCCATGAATTCCATCTTCCCACTGTCCTGGCCTTCTTGCAGGACGGTGTGGATAAGGGGCTCAGTCTGAGTTCCCTCAAAGTTCAGACTTCTGCCTTGTCTGTGTTTTTCCAGGAAAGGATTGCTATCCTTCCTGATGTGAAAGTTTTCTTCCAAGGTGTGACTCATGTTCGACCTGCCTTCAAGAGTCCTGCTCCCCAGTGGGACTTCAATTTGGTGCTGGGAGTTCTCCAGCGACCACCGTTTGAATCCTTGGCTTCCATTCCATTACGTCTAGTGACTTGGAAGATGGCCTTCCTTTTGGCTGTTGTGTCAGTGCGCCGGGTAGCAGAGTTACAGGCCTTGTCTTGTAAACCTCCTTACCTGGTGTTCCACAAGGATAAGGCTGTGCTTCGCACTACCAAGGAATTCTTACCTAAGGTTGTGTCCGAGTTTCACATCAATCAGGAGATTGTGGTTCCCTCTTTCTGCCCTAATCCTTCATCTGACAAGGAAAGAGATCTCCATCTGTTGGATGTGGTGCGTTGCCTCAAGTTTTATGTTCATCGCACCGAGTCTATCAGGAAGTCTGACGCTCTATTCGTCATTCCTGAGGGGCCTAGGGCAGGGAGACCGGCTTCCAAAGTTACCATTGCATCTTGGATTAAGGCTACTATTCGTGAAGCCTATAAGTTGAGGAATAAGCATGTTCCCTTCCGGGTGACTGCCCATTCCACCAGATCTATTGGGGCCTCTTGGGCCTACAAGAATCAAGCTTCTGCTGATCAACTGTGCAGAGCGGCCACTTGGTCCTCTGTGCACACTTCTCTAAGCACTATCGAGTTGATGTACTGGCTTCGGCTGATGCCAGTTTTGGAAGGAAGGTCCTGGAGGCAGTCTTGCCTGTGTAGGTCTTCCGTTCTGTGATCCTTAGTGCTTCTTTACTGTTGAGCCCTGTTGGCTCTGGTTTCGTGTGCTGTGTTAGTTCGGGGATTGTTCCCTGGGTTAGTGTCCGTTGACACTTACAGTTGGGCTATGTTATTGACTGGTCATAGCAGATATAGTGACTTGGGCCTTGCGCCTGGTCCTTGCCTTCTTCCCGCCTCTGGATCAGCTCAATGTTTGTACATCCCAGAGTACCAGTGACCTGTATTGGACGACAGTGAAAATAGGATTTTAGTCTTACCTGTTAAATCCTTTTCACTTAGTCCATACAGGTCACTGGTCTCCCACCCTGTCAAGGGACCAGACTTGGCTCTCCTGTGGCATTCAGTGGGAGACCGTTAGGGCATGCTCACAGGAGTCTTTCTTTTTGCTTACCTGAGGTCAGTTTTTGGGGTCTCAAATCAATATGAGTGGCTCTGGCCAGAAGGTGGCTTAAGTAAGAGGGGAGGCTCCGCCCCCTGCAAATTATTTGCATAATTGTTCCTGCCTATTAAAGGGGACTTGCGCCTCCCAGAGTACCAGTGACCTGTATGGACTAAGTGAAAAGGATTTAACAGGTAAGACTAAAATCCTATTATCTTGCAAATGGTATATTATGTTTAACTTCGTAACGATAATGGTAAGAAAACATACCTGTTAATAAATATATATATATATATATATATATATATATATATATATATATATATATATATATATCATTTTCTGACTTCATTGGATCCTGGAGTTAAATAACTCCCATTGACATACTGATTTTGTAGAGACCGAACTATTATGACTGCAGTCAAACTACATGCAAGTAGTATCGCCTGAAAGAACAGAGCTTTGTTGCTAGGGTAGGGGAGTCTTGCAATTTACATAATTTTATTGCCCCACCATGCTACAGTTTGACTCATTGTTCCAAGGACCCCCACTCTTAATTCTTAAACCCCCTACCCAAAGCTAATCTGATTGATATAAGTAGTCATTTTGGTGCTTCTGGGAGATACCGGTCTTTTCCATTGAAGCCCATTGTTGGATGATCTTGTTTCCTCTCCTAGAAGCACTGTAGGTCATGGAGATATGCAGGGATAATCATAAGAATATTGCAGACTTTTAAGCTATGGGAATTCTATTTTCATAGCTTTCAGGTTATTTTCTTTGAAACTGCTTCCTCAGACAATTTACTGCCTCTTTACATGTGCCTTAATTCTCTTTTTAAACACTCATTTCTCAACTTTATTCTTGCGTGCTTTGATTTTTCTCTCATCTGATAGCTTATTTTTCTCCAACAGTTTCATTTTTATGTTTACTTATTGGATGTGATATATTGAATGTTTTCTTTTTCTTTCATTTTTGCCACTCCTTTTCCTGCTCTCACTAGTGGAAATTTTGAATTGCCTTGCTAAGGTACAAAGCAGTGTTGGCAGAAGATGTTACAGCTTGTCAACTTGACCTGGCAAAAATAGTTATTATTTGCAATTTATGGAATTCAGTTGCATTCCAGTATCATTTGCGGTAATATTGGCCTAGCACACAAAGTAATTCATATAAATTGCCACCAACAAATGAAGTTAATTTCTCCAGAACTAGCTATCCTATATTAAAATTTGCTAAGGATGTTTGCAGAAGCTGTCATGCGCAGTAGAGACGGCTGCAATCATGCGCAGTACAGACTGCCTATGCAGCATCTACTATGGAGTGGGGCTCTCAGAATTCAGACCTGAACTCCTCTCTGCACAGGAAACAGCGCAGACATCTTTCCATGGTGTCTTCGCTCTAGCTCTGTCAGTCCCTTTTGGAGCTGTATGTCTCCTAGCAACACCTCCTAGAGCAGACTGGGACTGACAGAGCAGGTGTCACTATGGAAAGATGTCTGCGCTGTTTCCTGCCTGTCAGTCCGGGAACAGTATGCAATTCTCAAACACCAGGTAATATTTCTGGCGACTAGTGCAGCTAGTCACCAGATGGGTAATTATTTGGGCCAAATTTATTCAGGGGTGGTAGTTCCGCTTTAAAATTGCCAGTTTACTGCTCTCTGCTCCATTTGCAGTGATATGCTTGCCTTTACTGCAGTGAAAAGTAATGTTTTATTATGGACGGAATGGCCCATCTGTATGAAAAACACACCAGCTGCACCACAGGAGACAAAATCTCCCATTCGTTTATATGTGTCATTTAAGCACTTGAATGGTAGAGAGGACTGCAAAGCAACACATTGTATGCAATATGTTACTTACACCTCTGGCACTCAAAAGGTTAAATCAGTGGGGATTTGGAGAATATCTTTTGTACCCTGCGGTGCAGTTGGTTTGTCCTAGAATTGCTCCATGTTGCCTTATAGATATGGGCCAGTGTATCTTGTATGGCTCTTCCTGATGACTAAATGCTTATGGCAGCTTATAATTGTTAGCAACAGATCGAGCTGGTATGCAGAGAACAAATTTATTGTATAGCAGTGTATTGGAGACATCTCTAGCATTCAAGGGGTTAAAATCCCAATTAAATCCGTTTGACTTTCATTTCTCACCCATTGGTCTTCAGTTGGTTTGCACATCTTTAGCCTATTGAATTACACTGTCGTTTGTAGGAAAATGTTGCTAGCAAACCACAATCACACTAACACATACGTACTGACAAAAAAATGCTTAAATGTAAACATCCATGTATAATTGGTTATACCAAAACTCATATCTGACAATATTAGTAGAACTTCTATTTCTATTTTTCTCTGATGTGCAAAAATTTTTTAGTTTGCAAGTCATGTTCAGTTAAAAGGAATAACAAATGTTTATTCATCAAAATAAAGGCAGTTCACTGTATCAGACCTGGTTTTACAGCAATGCAGAACTCATCAAGAATGGATACGCATTTGGGGTTGTTTTTTTCCCTCCATTTACATGAAATATCGCCTGTGTAGCAACTAAAACTTGTGTTTGTGCAGTTTAATGAATTTTCTAAAATTCCCTATTTGGTACAGTAAAAATACTGTGTATGCTGTTAGGAAATGTTGCTGAACTGGGAAAGGTGCAAAATATGTGCATTTTGTGTAGCAGTTTTTTAAAAAGCTTTTGGGAAATTAATATATTTATTGTTGGCACATTGTGGTAATTAGTTTATATGCTGATACAATATCATTATACTGCTGTGAACAAATCTAGGCGGAGATCATACATTAGGGACATATATATATCAAGTTTGACCTCAGGCATAACTAATTATCATACTGTTCAAGGAATTACCATAAAGTGACATCAAAATGTATCTCAGTTACAGGTCCATTTTAAGATTTTTATGAACATATGGTATTCAAGATATTTTATGTGCTTTTAAGTAATTTTATTACAGTAAGTATTTGAGTAAAGATTTCTCTTATGTCCAATGTAGAACACAGGTACTATGGGGTTGTGTCCACCTTCCCCGGGAAGGCAGGGCACATCAAAAAATCCATCTTCCAGAGGAGTAGGAAAACGTCCCCTGTTTTTTCCTCTCAACACTTTTGATCAAATCCTTATGGATGCGTGGATAAACTCCTGTTAGAGATTGCTCCTTAATAAATGCTTCTCTAATATATACCCTTTTACAGCTGAGGCTCTGGCACAGTGGGATTCTCCCCCTAATGATGACCCCACCCATTTTGCTCTTGGTGGAGAGCACTGCCCTTCCCTTGGCAGATGCAGCAGTGCTCAAAGACCAGGCTGATAAGATACTGTACGTCTTACTTAAAGCCAACTTTGTGGCCACAGTGGCAGTGTTGAGGCCTATTTTTGCCTCTTTCTGGGTCATTAGAGCTGTTGTGTTTTTGTGAGAAACAACTGTCAGATGCCATGCAGCCTGATGTGCTTAAGGAGGACATGTTGATTCTGAAGCCAACATTATGGAAGCGAATAACAAATAAGTCTAAAGAGAGCGCTATAATGTATAACCAATATATAACTAACTAATGAGTGTGTACCAGAACAGTGTCCAGTACCCACCTTGCACTGAAACATAAATACCTTAAGAAGCAATGAGGCACAAAACCAATCAAAATATACCAAATGATAAAATTAAATATTTACTTAATACTCAGGGTAAAATGCAGTAATGGGACTTGAAATTGGAGGTACTACAGGCTGTAACGAGTTCTCAGGTACCAGTCACTTAAAGGTTCTATAGACAATGGAAAAAACCTCTCTCGTCAATGTAGGGAAATGATTATATTTACCTCTTCCGAGTATTGTCCTCAATAGCTGGTAATGGTAAGTGACTCTTGTTACTGGTAATGGCAATCTGACATGAAGTAAAGCCTTCCGATACACAGCCTGGTGATGGAACAGCTTGTACTGTGATGTTGTGGACAAATCTCCTTAAGGCTGTATAGCCCTGGTCTTAGCCCTGGGAGACTTTCTTTTCTTCTTACTTTCTTATCTTCCTTTACTGTGGCTTATGATATGCATTGCCTTCCAGGAGGATGGAATGAAACCCATGGTACCTGTGTTCCATATGGACTAAACAAAAATCCTGTTTTGCAGGGTAAAATTCCAATCATAAGCAATGTAACATTTTCTGTCTTCTGCTTGCCCCTACAGATTTAATTTTCAGATATCCAGAGGAAGATTATGAGTCGTTTCCACTCTCTGAATCTGTGCCCCTGTTTTGTCTGCCCATGGGAGCCACTATTGAATGCTGGGATCCTCATATCAGATACCCCCTTCCGATCTTCTCTACATTTGTCCTGACAGGCTCTACTGCAGAGAAGGTAACTCTGTGTGGAGTCGTCATTTTCCTGAAGTAAGGCAGAGAAGCAATGGGTCTTGTATTTAAGAAGAGCAATTCTGGAGCTAACCAGTTGCACCGTACAGGGCAAAGAAACATTTCCATTCGTTTCAGCTCAGGAGGTTTCCAGTGCGTTACAGTTCATTGATGTCCTCTCAAACACTGAAGTGATTAAAAGCCTCCCTTTATATCCACGGGAATTTGGGGATTTTTTTTCCTCTGTCCCCTAAAGTTGGGCTTATACAAAAATAAATAAATAATAAGAACAAACAAGCAAGCAAAAAAACAGGTTTGTCCAGGCAGAGTTACCTGAAGCGCAGGGCTGTATGTACAAAATAACGTCCCTAAATTTACACTGATTTAAATTGGACTTTTAGCCCCCTTGAATGTTAAGGAGAGTTCTAATGCTTTGCAAAGCACTGTTTTAGAGACCTATCTAGAATTCAAGCTCCATTACTTAAATGGCTATTTTTATAACCCAGTTATTGTGCATTTGAGTTGCTACAAAATTGCCCATCTTTTGCTTCCTACTTAACATGCTAATGTAAACATCCCCATGGGCTAACCTGGCAACCCTTTGCCTGCCAGAGGATTACAGAGTATTGCAAATCAATGCATTGCACACACCTCTGGCACTCAAAGGGTTATTAAACACTGGTGTTTTCTTCTTGTAGACTTTGGCCAGTTAACCCCTTAACGACCCTTGACAGTCATAGTTTGTCAAGGGTCGATCTGACAGAACGACCCATGACATACTTTGACCGTCATGGAATTCCGGGCTCCCCCCGTGGCTGCATGCCATTCTGGGAGTCCGTAAGTGAATGGATCAAAAAAAAAAAAAGCTCCGTGGTCCTTAACGCGCCGCGACGATCGTCCAGTCGTTAAGGGGTTAAGTGTATGAGAAACAAGGAGGTAACATCAAATCCATCAGTAAACTGTATCTAATGTTTATACTGTGTGGGAGTCTGTCATTCTTCGAGTATGATGACTGGGGCTTTTGTTCTATATGGGAAATGTGATTCTGTCTTAGAGAAAAACGCAACAGCTTTCATAAAACCTAACCTCCGTACTGATCATACCATTTTAAGAAGTGAAACAATACCACACGTAAAAGGATAGTAATGTTTCACAAAATGGCAGCTCCAATTAATCTTCATAGTATTTAGGCCATGGAGAGTGTTATTTCAGAACTGTCAGGCTTGTAGTTCAAGAGTAATTGAATGATAAAGTATCCCCCTCCCTTCCTTTTTCCCTAGTGTAAGCCGTCTCTTGTCAGATGTGGAATCTGGTCCCTTGACTGGACAGCTCACAACAAGAGACAGTCTTCTTACTCTGAACATAAGTAAAACCCTGCCCCTCTTGACAGATTGTTTCTCTCTGTGATCCATTCGGACAGTTTTGCTGCTCTGAGGAGAGCAGCATTACGTCTGTAAAAGGGACAGGAGGGGGATACTTTATATTTCAATTGCTCTTGAGCTACAACTCTGACAGTATTGAAATAACACTCTCAGTGGCCTAAATACTATGAAGATTAATTGGAGCTGCTTTTATTGTGAAATGTTACTATCCCTTTAAGAGTATAATCTGGTAAGAGACAATTTACCATACATTATTCAGATACTGGATTACAAAAGAAGAATGCATTTGTGAACTACTACTTGTGATATAGCCTTACAGACCACTGCTGTTGGGCAGTTCATATATGTTAAACTGGAGTATGGAGGGCTGCAGACTAAGGTGAGAAGGAGAAAGGCAAATTACAGCCCAATTATCAGCAGAGCCATACCAGTCCTTCCACCAACTACCCACGGTCACTTAACTCCTTTGCGGTAACAAAAATCATGGTGCATTACTCCTGCAGCCTCATCTGTCCCATCCAAACATAAATTAATAAAAAAAAAAAAAAAAAAGTGGGCACTTGAATTTAAAAAAGGAAAATCATTTATTTTAGAGACACAGATTCAGGTAAGAGTAAAATATACACAACGTACACATAATAAGGCTGATGTACTAATGTTTTGAAGCAGTTCTGCGAAAAACAAACTCTACTAAAGGGACTACTGTAAATGCCCCAAATCCCTGTGGATTTAAATGGGGCTTTTAAACCTTTGAATGATAGAAAGGTCTCCAGCACATTGCTTTGCAAAGTGTTTGACAGCTTTCTAGCTTTCAAGGGAATACAATTTTAATTAATGTAAACAATTACTTGTTCCCTGTGGTACTGCTAGTTTGCCTTATTTATGCTTATTAAAGCATGTCATGCAGGAACTACCTGTCTTAGCCCAACATTACCTATCAAACGTACTGACAAGTAACACTTTAGGTGGACCTACCACCCCCAACACTGAAAGGTATCACTTTAAGGAATATATCTAATTTTTCTTCAAGTGCAGACTTGGTTTGTGGTTACGTGGAGTTACACCACCACATGCAGACACAGAAAGTGGTCTGACACACAGGATCTATAAAGTGGATACTAGATACATTTCCATCTCATTCCTTTGTAAGGCTTTAAACCAAGGTAACACTGGACAAACTATATTAAGGGATCATTTTGTAAATTTTATTTAGAAGGATGTATATTAACCATTTTGTTTTAGTGTTCGTTTTTATACTGCAAACTTTTCACAGTACTTTCTTTTGGCAGGTTTATGGTGCGGCTATTCAGTTCTATGAGACTTACCCTCGTGAACTGCTGTCTGAAAAGCAGATGGTTCAGTTAGGGATGATCACAGCTGTGGAGAAGAAAGTGTTGACTTCCAAAACCATCAACTCCAACAAGTGTATCTGTGTGCTTTCTCGCTGGCCTTTCTTTGAGACGTTCCGTAAATTTCTTATGTTCATCTACAAGCTCTCCGTGTCTGGTCCACATATCCTTCCCATTGAGAAGTAGGTTTGATATGAAGTCCCCCCACCCCTTATCTGTAATGATCCTAACAATATATGGTTGTGGTGGGAGATGCTATTGATGTACTTGGAAGAAGTGGAGCATGTCCTAGGCAACCCAACTGCATGGTGGCAGATAAAAAATATCCTGTTGGGTTAAATGAGACTTAAAGGGGAACATTCACATCCTCAGTAGTATGGTAAACGGAGCTTGTTGTAACAATAGCTCACATTAATGCCACCTCGAAGGGAAGAGTGAACGCACTCCCTGGTGCAGCTGGGAGGGAGGTGGGAAGATTTTATTACTAAAGTATTATTAAGAAAGCCGTTTTGATTTTTTTAATGTACCTAATTTTACAGATATTTAATCTTCTGTGCTGTGCACTTACACGTAATGTGCACAGCACATCTTGTCTTCTCCTCCCACCTCCCTCCCAGCAGTCCCAGAGAGTGTGTTCACGCTTCCCTTCATTGTGCTGTGAATTGCTTATATCGTTATATCGAGCTCTGGTTCGCATTATACTGAGGTTGCAACCTCAGTATAATGCGAACTGCAGCTTTGATATAATGATAGAAGCCGTTCACAGCACACCGAAGGGAAGCGTGAACACACTCCCTGGGGCAGCTGGTAGGGGATGTGGGAGAAGAATTAGGCAGTCAGAGCTTGAGCTTCATCATTCTGACCGGCACAGGTTGAAAATAGAATATCTGTAAAAGTAGGTACATTTAAATTAAAACAAAACAGCTTTCCTAATAATACTTTAGTAATAAAACTTATGGTCAAAAAAATGTTTATAAGGTGATACATCCCCTTTAAAACCTTAAATTCTAGTGTCTGCATCACATTGCTTTTCCATGTACTAGAGACCTCTCTAAAAGTCAAGGGGTTAAAAACACCTTTTAAAAACTATGGGAATTTTTATTTGTCTTCTATGGTACAGTTGGTTTGCACCAGAATTGTTCCAATTCTTCTTAATACATTAACCTGTCTGTGTACAGGTACCTGGGCATGGGTATGTACATGCTTCAGAATTTACTTTTTTTTTTTTTCTTCTTTATAAAAAAAAAAAAGGTGTGTTAAGTTTTTTTTTGTTTTTGTTTTTTTTTTAGAGTTAAAGAAATATAATTTCAGTCTAGCATCTAAAGAATGTGTTATGTTAAATCCCTAAAATCCAGTCCTAACCTTGCACTTTTTATGAATGTATAGCCTAGTCTATGTAGACACCATTTGATTATTTGTGGTTGTGCTTTGTAATGAGAAATACGAGCTAATAATGTAAATGTATTGATTTTAGTACCCACTGCTCTTCCACTGATAAAGGATGTTACATTATATCAACCCATTTAGACTCCATAAAATACTAACACTTCTTAAACAGCTTTGAAGATTGCTGTGTTATAGGGAGCCCTGAAACCCATGAAAAACCAGGAATGAGAGCCTACAGAGAGTACATATGTTAAGCTAGATTTTTGTAGGTGATATCATGGAGTGCAGGGTATTTACTTGTGTATTATCTTGATATTTAGGTATTTCTTTATAAGCTTACTAGCAGGAAGATAGAGAGCATTGCCCATAATGCACACCAGTATAGAAAGGCTTAGCACTGACATATGTGCACAAAAACAGACATGTCCTACAGATATTGGGAGATATTACATGGAAGTCTGGTTACTCATGGCTGAGCTGTGATGCCAGCTCATTATATTCTTGTATTCCTTATAGTTTGTGAATGAGTGCTGTGCATTATCATCTGGACCGATATGGTGTCGTCAGAGGGATCCCTGTTGGACAATTTGCACAGCTGTTCTTCAGATGAACTCACTGAAACATGAGATCATGATCTGTATAGGACAGTGGTTCTCACTTTGGTGTGCCTCGAACATCCACATAGGGTGCTGCAAACTTCTAAAATAGGTTCACAAAATTATCAATGCTGAGTTTGAAAGGCTTATTTATGATCATTGTTGTGCACAATAGGGTTTGTTTTGTCATTCTGATTGTGAATAACAGTATATTTATATATTGGCACCCTTCACTAAACCTTTCACAAATTACACAAAAATTTTAGAGGTGCCCTGAAAACTCCAGACTGAGACTTAAGAGTACCTTGAGCAAAAAACATTGAGAACCACTGGTATAGGAGGTTTCAGGATAGAGGTTATCCAATTTGGATGTTGGACAGAGCATTGATATTAACCAAACAACGGAATAGGAGTGATATGCTGACTCCAGTTTTAAAAACAAGCAAAAAAAAAAAAAAGCACTTAAAGATAATGCCTTTGGTGGAGTTGCCTTTACCAGTCCTTATAAGCCCCACTTTTACCAGATCAAGATCATTCTGGTAAGACAAATCCCAATATATAATGCAGATGAAATATTGCAGAATGTTATCTCTGAGGGGAATAAATGCATTTCATGAAAAAGCATGCACCATAGGGGATATAGCTTCTCTGAACCTATAATAAGCGCATGAGCAATAGGACATGGTTGGGAACAGGTAGAATGTACAGATGTGGAAGTTTTATGTTTGGTTTATGTTCATTAGTGATGATCTCTAAGTTGTTTAAATCATGTATAACTAATAAGTCTTATGATACGAGAACATGTAAAATGGTGAATTTATATTTATTTATAATTGTGTGATTTATCACCTTTGTAATACTGTATTTATTTTATCCGTACGGATTCCCCCTAACTTAGAACACAGAACCAGTATATACAAGGAATGTTTGAATACTATATTACTTATGTTAGATACCTTCTATCTGTTTCATAGTTCTGGGGTAAAATACTGTTTGGTCCGATGTTCCTACAATACACATTTGTTGGGAAGTGTGACATATTGTACCTTATATGCCTGTCCTTTAAGGGCTGTCCTTTAGCAGAAGGTGTGTGTTTTCATTATTCTTGGTATTCTTGTTTATTCTCATTTTGTGCATTGCTCTTTCCTTTAACTCAGTGGTATGGACCGAGCATGATCTATCTATGTATTTTTTTTGTATTCTTATTGTTGCAGTCTACGTTATATGGTGTACTAGTTGACTGCCACATATTGAATATAGTGTATATAATTGTCATTAGAGCTGGATTACAGATGTTTGGATTTGAGTACTTAAATGGTCAAACATTATTTGGAATGAGATTGTAGTGATTGGATTAACCGTTTCTGATTTTGATCTATGACCTTAGTTGTTACCTTGATTGGTTGCTGAGTTTTCAAAATCAAGGGAATCTGGGAGAGTGATTTAGCGCTGGAGATGCAAGACTTGTAGATGAAGAGAGCAATAGTGTACCAGTGGATCTATAGGTCGTGAGTTCTCTTTTTGATATGCCTCATGCTGTGCATGCTTTAACTGTTTTGCATATTGTTAATCACTCAAAAGCAATCATTCACTTAAAAGGGATGTTTATCAGTGATCACCTCTTTTTTTATGAGCCACTGAATATTTGTGCTCGTTTTGGATAGACATGCATGCACACAGACACGCTTAATACCCACTGAGGCTGTGCTGTCTTTTTAAGAAAAAAAAAAAAATAGTGCAGCTCTGGAGTAGAGCAACTGCACCACAGAGAAGAGAGATAAAATATCCAAAATTATCATTGATTTAAATGGAGCTTTTAACCACTTGATGTATCCAGCTCGTTCAAATATGTGTGGATGTATAAGTGGGGGAGGGCCACTGTGAGCAGATTGTGTGTGCTCGTTTGCGTGTATGCATTTGCGTGCTAAGTATCTATTTTCATGTGAATGAATGCTAAAGCTTTAGATACTTGATAAAGTGGCGTTGTATGTATTGCAACAAAATGCTTTGTAAATACCCATATAGAATGTTAAAGCAGAAATACCACCCATTACAAACATGGCCCCAAATAATTACCATCTGGCGACTAGCTGCTCAGTAGCGCTAGTCGCCAGAATTATTACTGCGTTAATGAGAATGATACCCTGCTCCCAGACTGACAGGCAGGAAACAGCACAGACATCTTTCATAGTGATGCCTGTGCTGTCAGTCTCAGTCCACTGTAAGAGGCATTGCCTGGAACCTTAAGGTACAGAAGGGACTGACAGCGCAAGAGTGCAGACATCACTATGGAAAGATGTCTGAGCTGTTTCCTGCCTCTCGGTCTGGGAGCAGTGTATAATTCCCATTAACAAGGTAATAATTCTGGCGACTAACACTACTGAGCAGCTAGTCGCCAGATGGGTCATTATTTGGGGCCATGTTTGTAAGGGGGGGTAGTTCCGCTTTAATTTATTGATCTCAACTTTGTTTTATATTGAGTGACATACAATTCTCCCTTTTTGAATTGTTTTAAAATAAGCATATTTTTCATACTTTCAACTCGCTGGATCGTGTATATATACAAAGCAAGCACCCGCTGAAGAGTGTCCTGGACTCTTGAACAGAGACAAGCAAATATCCCTGCAAGCTCTTTGAAATACCGGTGGGGCAAGTACACTGGTAATACCAACACTGAGAGTGAGAGTACCAGTGTCGTGTCTTTTTGAAAATGTGTACCTAAGCTCTGTTCTGGTAGAATACCTATTGGCACTCTTTCTTTTTGTATCTTTTGGTCCATCACTGCACCTGTGAGGGGAACGCTGTGGATGATCTAAGAGCAGCAGGAGTACATGGAAGGGAAAGAGTCAGAGCTGAAGTGGGCGTAATAATTTCATCCACAAGCTTAGAGTGTCCCTTCTGCATATAAATGCTTGGCAGACTATTTATAAATGTGAGAACCCTGGAATAAGGGTCTGTGTAGAGGGTTCTCTGTGTTGTTGGTCTGGACATACTACCCTATGAGGCACACACTCTTTTGTTTGAGTTACTTACAAGGTTCTTCATACATCACATTGGCCGCGCTGCAGTCACTCACAGCTGACTGCCCTAACACGATGCGGCTTATATGGAGCGGGGCGCTCCGAATTCAGACCAGAGTCCTCTCTGCACACCTTCCTGGGACCAAGCGGTCCCAGGAAGGTGCGTAGAGAGGGCTCCGGTCTGAATTTGGAGAGCCCCGCTCGTTATCAGCCACGTCATGTTAGGACAGTCAGCTGCGCATGACTGCAGAGCAGGCAGTCTACTGCACATGACTGCCTTGTGACAAACTTTTTAGCAAATTATTATATAGGATAATTTTGTGTTACTGGAGCACAGTAGAGGTTGCACTGCACTTTCTACAGTGTAGTGTTGTTGAGTAGGCCCTGTGGTATTTAAACAAAATATTGTGTCCGGATTTGATGCAATATTGTTTCAGTGCAGGGTCATGCAGGAATGTATTAACTATGTTTCTAAAATATATTTTATTTTCCTTTTTAGACACATATCACACTTCATGCACCATGTGCCTTTTCCATCTCCACAGAGGCCAAGAATCCTCATTCAGGTAATCGGTCTTTGAAATGTTGTAAGTGTATAAATACTTTCAAAAAGTACTGGATACCTTTTTATCTGAGAGAAATACAGAGATTATGACAGATGGTTATAATGCAGATAAGATGTTGGTCCATGGAGATGCGTCTGCTTTCCTGCAGAAGAATTTATTTTTCCCTGACAAGGAGAGCATTTATTCTAATAATCCTCTTCTGCGTTGTTTGTAATTTAATCCTTTACTTTTTCCTCCCTTTACAGCTCTCGGCACATGACGCCTGGGTTCTTTCTCAGCCTGTGGCTACTCCTTTGCCACTGAGGTAATTTTGCACCATGTAGGCCAGGGGTGGCAATATGAGGCTCTCCAGCCACTGTCTGATAACCGTTTATAGGAACATTTAGAATAGCATCCATGCCGTAAGAGTCAATTCTGGAGTAAACCAACAGTACTAAAGGGAACAAATTAAAATTACCATACATTAAATGGGGCTTATAACCTTTTTGAATGATTGATAGAATTTCTTTAGCTCATTGCTTTGCAATGCTTTGGAGACATCACTAGCATTCAAGGAATTAAAAGCCCCTTTTTAATAGTGATTTTGGGACTTCTCATTAGTCCTCTACGGCGCATTGTTTGCTGCTCTGTGGATCTTGAAAGACTGGTTCCTTCATTAAAATGATAAATATTTTGGTTACAGAAAGTGTCCAGACTATAATGGTATGTCATTTGAATTTTACGCTATTTTTGTCTCCAACAAAATATTCTAAATTAAACAAAAGGATAATTATTTACCTCATTGAGTGGTTGGTGTTGTGTAGCCTCTGGAGCTCAGTTGTTTAAGAAAAAGTTCATGGGAGAAAGTGATTATCTGCTTTCCTTTCACATGGAAAAGGTTCTTAAAACAGTTTACACTTGGTAATAAAAATAAAACACACACTTGTCTTACCCTGTACAGAACATCAGTTATGAGTGGATTGGTTCTCCAAAATTAAAATTTAATTTGTATTGGATAGCCATTCCTTTTTTTGCAGGACCCAAGAGCCCCAAACCCTTCACACTGAGGTCCTCCTCACATCCTGAAAATATTTCAGTGGAAGAAGCTTGGTGCCTTTGAGTTCAGTAACAAAGAATCCTGTCCTCTTGGTGGGCATGCTATCCAGTACTATTTAATGATTTAACTTTGCAATATAGTTTATGGGTCACCTTTACCATCACAAATATAATGATCCTATAAACACAGCTTTAAATATTCAAATTAATTGATATCTATTACGATTGTCAGCTTGCATTAAATTATAAATGTTTGATTGCAGTTTTGCTTACTTTGCATGTTAACTATTTCTCCAATTCTGATAAAGAAACCTCTTCATTGTTTATATGACATTTTTCTTGTAAATAATTGGATGATTGTGGCAGGGATCTTCAGTAAGTTCCTCTCAGCAACTAAGGTCTGACTACTTGTTCAACATGAAGGATAATAGTCTAATATGCTTAACTATCAAAAGGGGCACTGCATTGCCAGTGGGTATTAAGTCCTTTGAGTGAGTGAGTTGTATTCCATGCATTGATTGACAATGGTTTGGGTACGTTTGCAGCAGTGAAAAGGTTAAGTGTTTGAGAGCCAGAGAGGTATCCATGCAGTGAAATGTGTTATGATATCTCGTTGGCACTGAAGAAACCCAATACATTGCCCATTTTTTTTTTTTTTTTTTTTTTTTTGTTTGTTTGTTTCTTTAAACACATTCAGTGACAAAAAAAGGTATCCAAAACCTTCCACTGCATGGATACCACTTTATAGATATCTATAGAAAGGTCCGTTAAACAACTACAGTTGTAATTAACAGTATTATTATATTGTTAAAGCGGATCCATCACATATAGATAACTAATGCTCATTAGATAGAGCATTTAGCGAAAAAGTTTAATATGTTAGTCGTTTTTGAAAAAAACCCGATATATATATATATATATATATATATATATATATATATATATATAGATATATAGATATATATATATATATATATAGATATATGTGTGATAGATCCACTTTAAAATCGCACAGGCATGGATTGGGGCCTTACGAAAAAGAAAGTATGTGAACCATTAACATAAGCAATACAATCATTTAGTTAACAACTTCCTTTGCCTCATAATCCCTCTTGTGTATCCAGCTCAAAGTGATAGCAGAAATGTGGTTAAACTTGAACTTGATCACTCTATTGTAATGACTGGTGTAGTCACTTGTGTTTGTTAGTCATATGCAAGTCACTACTTCACAGATTGGGGCCTTTAGTCAAATAATATGCAATCATCTGTTTATATCTATGTAAATTATGAAGGTCTGCAGTGTTGGTAATATTACCGAGAGTAGGGATATATTCCACCGAAGAAAGTATATCAAACCATGGGAAACCCCTTGTGAATGGATCCCTATACTATTTCCCTCGTGGTCGTCTGAAATTGGCATGCCACTCAGCTAGGCCCTGTGTTAAATTCTGAGCACTATGAGATCCATGTGTAACTGGGACAAACCATTTCTCATCAAGGCTGATATCATTAACAATGTGTACAGCTTTGTATCCCATTGTGTTTCACCATTATCACTGCTTCATTGGGGGTCTATGACTGATAAAGCCTTGATACAAGCAAAATGTTACTATAGCTGTAGAAGTGGGCATGAGTATGTTGCCACACTCCTAGATTCCAAACTCCTCCCACCGGACTTCCTTTCTAAGTATACTTACAGCAGTGGTTCTCAACTCCTGTCCTCAGGACCCACTAATAGGCCAGGATTTGATGTTTTCCTTGTTAGAGCACAGGTGAGTTAATCAATGTGAATGAGCCTCTGATCAACACACCTGTGCTCTAGCAGAGAAATCCCGAAGTCCTGGCCTGTTAGTGGGTCCTGAGGGCAGGAGCTGAGAACTACTGACATACAGGGAGGAGTTTGAGTTCATGTATTCCATGTTACTCCACATTATCACCGTTTAATGAATCTTCCCTATTGTCTTCCATGCACATGATATCCAGTACTAATCATATAGTTATTTTGACGTATCAGTGCACACAGAATTGATTTTATGGGCCATTAGGATTTTCTGTCTAGATTAAGACAAATATTGGTTTATTATTAGGAGCTATTAGATTTCTTTAAAATAATGTCCTTCAAACAAAAGTATTTTCACATGCTGTATGTCTGTTTTAGATTGGCAACAAAAATAGTTATTCAGGAGAGGTACCCTAGGGAAACTTGCAGATTGACTTTGCTTCCCCAAATTATCCAGTAACCACATAAAACATTTTAATCCTTTTGAGAGTGCTAATGAGGGGTCAACACATTGCTCTACATTGCTTTGGTCACCATTCTTTCATTGTAGGGTTTAATTATTTTTCAAAATAAATAGTGCCTTAGCATTGAATAAAAATTGTATAATAGTTACCTTGCTTCCTATAGGGGACACAGAGACCACGGAGTTAAGCACCTTCATCTAGGAGGCATGACACCTTAAGGAAGAAGTATTTGAAAGCTTAATCCCCATCCATCTCTGCTTCTCTTCAGTTTAACAGTGTGTTCAAGTCAGTTACATGGACTCCTCAAAGCCATTGTATCTTCTTTATTATTTTCCACATATTGAGAGGTGGAGGATCCAGGTTGCAGTGTTTCCATCAAACTTAGTATGTTGTTGTCCTCACCTGTCATGACTGGGATCCCAGGTATTAAGGTTTTTACCTCTACTGGCAATTCACTGGCCCGATTGGTGAGGAGAGGTACAACACTTTTCAGAGCTCTCTACAGTGCCCTGAGTTATATCCTCCCTTTCCCAGTGGGATGGGTCTCAGCCTCTGACTTCCAGAATATGCCAGATTACCTTGCTGCCTATCATGAATTTTTTGTCTGTTAAGCAGGGGAATCTGTTGTTGGACCTCTTTGTTGGGAAACTGTAAAGCCTGTTGAGGTACTGCCCTGGTTTCCCTCTTTTACCTCTACAGCCACTGTATAGTGCTTAGTGGCCTTCTGTTGACAGAGGCTCGTCAGAGTAATCCCGTGTATTTTTCCTACTAATGGGGAGAGCATATTTATTAAACTGTTATATGAATGAGTGCGGGAGCACATAGAGCACACCGCAGGCTTTCCCAGAGGCCAGTCAGCGGGTCCATCTGTACAAACACTGTTATGTGGTTCATAGTCAGCACATGTACAGTTTCTCAGGCCATGTGATATCACGACACTCTTATGAGCTGGATTCAGTTTTATTTGGTTGGCTGCTAAGCATATGCTGGTTCATGGTAAATTGTATTTGCCCCATTTTTTTATTTTTTTTTTTTATTTTTTTTTTTTTAAACTTATTTTGTTTTTTATTTTCCGTTACAGAGCATTTTTTTTTTTTTTTTTTTTTTTTTTTCCCAAAACACACAGGATTCTAGGTGGCTCAGTCTCAGTGTATGCTTAACTGTTTGCAATTCATATGTTCTTTGTGGGACATGTTCACACAGTTGTTGCTTTTGTTTGTGTTTCAGTATTACTGGGTTTTAAAGTAACTCTTTCCTGGCTTTTTTATATTTCCACTAATAGGTGATCCATGTGTTGTGTATGGGTTATTTTCACATGGATGTCTTTATCTTGTATAATTTTCAGCCTCCAAGTTAACCCCATTGGTTCAGGGTTATACAGTCATCTGTGTGCCCATCGTTCAAGATACTCATTCCTCCCTTAGTCCTTCTTGCCCATGTTAACGTCTACAAGATCAGAGTTACCCAGTCATCACTAAGTTGTGTGCCCGTACTAGCCCTCGCAAGATTAAGGTCTTCATTTATCATTCATAATCAGGTATGCCTATATTAACTCAGAGGGGTTAAGAGCTTCTCAGTCATACACTGGTTATATGTGCTCCTGGTTTGCTCTGCTTAGCATCACCACATAATTGTATGTAGAGTTTGCACTGTTATGTCTGTCATGGGTCATCCCTCAAGGTTCTTTGATGGAGATTTCTATAGTTAGTACTATTATGTCATTCCAGTGTACTATACATGCCATATTCAGTCAAATAAGTATCTAATTTTCACTATTAACACAGCCATTTTATACCACTTTCTGGTTTCTGTCATGTTATTCCTGTGCCCTATATACACCATCCTCTTGCTTTGCATTTTGAGGTTACTCACTTTTTATTAGATGTTCTTCTATGTTTCTACTTATGTCCTATTGGTACCATATTCTCAGCTGACACCTGTACTGTGGGTAGCCATGATACAAATGGCATTTGTTTCACACAGATGTCCTCCTGTTCTAAATGTTATCAGTTCTCTCTTGGCATTATTGTTTCAAACACAGTGGTGACATGATATTCTGCATTATTAGGATAGTTAGCTTGCACCAATCATATTTGCGTTCTCTACATGTCCTATTAAGGATCACGGCTCACTCTCTACTGTGTCGCTTGTATCCCATTCTTCCTACAGCCACCATGATGGAGACTATCATGTATGTTTCCGAAGCTCTGTTTGAGGTGGTCAGGCTGTGTACCAAAGCCTCTGCTTTTTCTATTACTGTGCAATGCACCTTGTGGCTTAAGACTTGGTATGCAGACCAGTCTTCCAAGATGTCACTGGTTTCCATACTCTTTCATTGCAAATCTCTGTTCGGACCCAAGCTAAAGCAGATCATTAGCTATGCTACTGGGGGCAAGAGTACCTTGTTGCTTACCTACACATCCAGATCCTCACAGACAGTCAACGCTAGCTGCTTTTTGCACAACCAGTTTACCACTCTGCCTTTTGGCCTGGCCTCAACTCCTCGGCTGGTTTACCAAGGTCATGGGGGCCTTGTGGGCCTTCATTCACAACTGGGATACTCTTATGACCCCTTATTTGGATGCTGTATTACTCAAGGCTCCTTCAGAGGAACTCTGGGCTCATCAGGACCAAGAATGTGCTTGACTCCTGATTCACCATGGGTGGATTCTGAACGTGTCATCGTCCTCTCCGGTGCCATCCCAGGAGCTGGTGTCCCTTGGCATGAAGTTCAACACCGCCTGGGGAAGGTCTTCTTGCAGGATGTGTCCCAAGCTTTAGAGTGGCCCGTGGCAGGGAGTACATGAGGGTTCTAGACCACCTAGTGTCTACGCTAGAAGCACTTCCTTACTCTCAGATTCATATAAGGGAACTCCAGAGACTTGTCATCCAGACGTGACACTGGAATCCAGATCACCTGAATCAGCAGCTCTCCCTCTCTCTCTCTGGAAGCCAGATGGAATCTACAGTGGTGATTACAACGGCACCGTCTGGACTTGGGGAATCCACTCGTGGTTCTGGAATGGACTATGGGCACAACTGATGCCAGCCTGAGTGTCTGGGGTGTATTTATGTGTCGCCTGGGGATCTAGGAGGAATCTCTGCAGTCCATCAATGTTTTGGAGCTCAGGGGTATACTGGACCTTTCAGTTGAAAAGCCATCCAATACGACATCCAGTCGGAAAACACCACGGCCATGGTTTACGTTGACAGTCAGGGGCACTCAAAGCACCACCACCTGATTTGAGGTGAGGTACATTCTGAGCTGGGCAGAGGCCCACGTTCTGGCCATCTCCGCCATTCATATTCCAGGGGTAGAAAACATTCTGGCTGACTTTGAGTCGCCAGGATGTAGATCAGAGAGAGTGGGAAATCCATTTGAAGGTGCTCAACCTGATTATGCAACAGTGGGGACTGCCACAGATAGACCTAATGGCTATGAGGTACAACTGGAAAGTTCCGGTATTTTGCTCCCACTGGGGGATCCTCTTGCTTTTGCCACGGAAGCGATGGTGCTTCAACCTCACTTATGTTTTTCCTCAGATTCCTCTCCTTTCCAAGGTACTCAGGAAGATTAGTATGGATGGTGCAACAGTGATTCTGGTCGCTCTTTATTGGACCAAAAGGGCGTGGAACTGGTGAGTTTTTCCATACGGGATCCATTTCCACTGCCACCCACACCAGGCTACCTTTGGAAAGAGCTCCAAAAAACACAAAAAAGAGAGGGGAGATTCTCATAGTGTAGATTGCTTGTTCAGAATCAAAAATATAAGCAATATAAAATGTACTCACAATGTAAAAATGTCATGGATATGAAATCACAGTGACACACTGAACCTGTGGAGGATATTGCACTGCCTCCACAAAGATATCCTGGATCCTTCACACTCGATCCTTGGAGAACCACCACTCCAAAGCGGGGCTTAAAGGGAAACACAGAATACAAGATACGAGGAGAGCTGTTCTGTTTGTATTGAAACAGTACAAAATATAAAAAGAGAAGTTACATAAAGTCTCCCACCGGCTGTTATCTCCCGCAACTGGTAGAAAGCTCAGCAGGTAATTCGGATGCTGGTTTCCCCTGCTACAGGACCACACAGGTGTGCATCAGGTTCTTCAACTTCAATCCAAAATTGAATGGCACCAAACAATAGCAGCAGACAAAATAAATGAAACATAAAATTTATTGATTAAAAAAAAAACATAAAACCTAGATCCTCGACATGTTTCGTGACCTACACGTCACTTCTTCTGGAGGAATATTCACTTTATAAAATACCACCTACAAGCTTGTCTGCTGCTGACCAAATCAAGATTTTATACCGACAATCCAAATAGGATTACTTTTTTGATAGTGTCCTGAAGGAGGTGGAAGTAGATTCCTCTTAGTTTCTTTTTCCTTCACCCATGATAAAATGTAGGTTCTTCCTCCTCTCGTGTCATTTTCTGGTTTGGCGACGTCTCCTGTACCCTTGTTTCTGGGTGGTGGTTAAGCAAAGCGGAGTAGGAGCGGCTTTCTCCAGAGACTTTTTTTTTTTTTTTTTTTTTCTCTCATAAAGTGCTCTGATTCCAAGAGGAAGGTGCTTAACCCCATGGCTCAGTGTCCCCCAATGGAATAAAATGTTTTGGTAAGTAGCACAATAATACTCTTTTATTTTATTGGAAAAGTTTAAATGCGGGCAAAAGGTGGTATGTTCAATAGAAATGGCTCTGCAGCGGTGTTCCTAATTGTGCCACCCAGTTTACCTGGTGCCTGCATCTGAAGGTTAATTGTTTTAAATACCAGAGAACTGTGCAACATATTGCAAAGCTATGCATTTCACACCCCTTTGGTCCTTAAAGGAGCAGTACACTTTTTAATGAAAAAATATATATTGTAAGGATTTTCCTATTGAGTAAAATAAGGGTACTCCCACTGCTGAGAGATTTATATTTCCAGAGTTATTACAGTTTAAACCCATTTTTTGGTTGTTGTTTTTTTTTTTTTTTACATTAGCAGTGCCCTCTAGTGGTCAAATTCTAATTAGATTTCCTGTTAGATTCTAATGGAGAGGAAAGTCAGAAAAGTCAGAGACATACAGTTCTCCATAGAATGTGATAGAAACTGCTGAGTCACTTCCTGTCAGAATTATCAGGAAGTAAACACAGTAAATTCACTTCATGATTATTTAAACTGCTATAATTTTTGAATAAAACATCTGACAGCAGTGGGAGTGACCTTGTTTTATTCAGCAGGAAATGTTCTGTAAAATGTGTGTTTTCATAAAAAAAAAAAAAAAAAAAAGTTTACTGCTCCTTTAAAGGATTAATTTTATAGAACTTTATAATCAAGACAATGTTTTTACTTTGCAATGATCCATTGCCATGAAATTTAAGGACCTAGAACACTTGGAAAATAATGTAGTATGCATTCATTTATTTAGTTAATTAGTTGCAGTAAATAGAGTAAACATCACAACTATGTTGCATCTTGTGTAACTCTGAGGGCCAGAGGGTTGAACAACAATTGCTCTGCAATGTGCTGCTTACCCTTTGGCACTCAGAAAGGTTTGTTCTGTTTATACAATGCACAGAGAAAAATTATTTGCATTTTTTAATATCTTTGTAGTGGAGCAAACTTTAGCACACTTCTGATGAACTTGGGACCAGAAAACTGTGCAACCCTGCTGCTTTTTGTGCTGCTAGAGTGCAAGATCCTCCTGCATTCCCTTAGACCAGCTGTGCTGACTGGAGTAGCTGAGGCGGTTGTAGCTGTAAGCATAAATCCACTGCATTCTGCACCTTCTGTATTGGGGATCACTTACTTTCCATTGGGAGTGTGTTTAGGAGAAAACATTCTGCTAAATTTCTCTGCTGCATGCATTAGTGTGAGCATCTTACCAAATGTGCAGCAATGTCAATATTTTATGTTTATTTTATTCTCTATTTGTGTTTAGGATGTTTCTATCATTCTTTCTCTTTTATATACTTTCCTTTTATATACTTTCCTTAGTCCCTCTGTATCATAAATTATCAGCTCCTTCCTTTTTCATCTCTCTCTCTCTCTCTCTCTCTCTCTCTCTCTCTCTCTCTCTCTCTCTCTCTCTCTGGTGGGGTATATGTGAGAGTGTGAAGGAGAGAGATGATGATCAGAGAGGAAATGGGGAAGTTGTGAAGTCAGAAACTGAACAGTTTCTGGTGAAAACTAGATCCAGATAGTGCCCTTCCCTATGAGAGCTGGCAGCAGTCCGTTGTTGAAGGCCATATGACAAGGCTTCAAAAGAATAGTCAATGTGAGAGCCAGGTTTCTGTGATAGAGAATAGGTTAAGATAGTTGGAAAGTAGTTAAAACTCCACACAACTTACAACCTCTTAGAGTGAGCATTCCATAATGCACAGTAGAATGGTGGAAGGGAAGGAGGGAGGCAGGGAATGGTCAGTAGATTGCTTGGGTCTGCCCCATGAGAAGAGCAGGTAGGCAGCAGTCTAGGAAGGACACAGGTGGTAATGCAGGTGGGACCAGGGGAGAGATCTCCTGAAGCCAGAAGGAGAGTTGTCTCCAGAAAAATCAGGTGAGCGGAGGAGATTTGTATGTGTGAAGAGGTGTGGGTTATTTTTTGGTGGATGGACATAAAGAGTGCAAGTAACAAAACAGCTCATGTGAACAAACCATTGAGAATATAGAAAGGATGGAGATATAAAGATTGATGAGCAGGTGGGAGAACTGAAGAACTTTAATATTTTGCACAGGTGTGGTGGCAAAAACAATATTAAGAAAATTAACAAATGTATTATGTAATAACCATATAAGTTCAAATGTGTGACAGGGTGGTGGTGGTGAGTAACCAGTAACTTGCAGCCAGACTGCTTCAGCTGTCTAGATTAAGTGTTATACAGCTTTGTTTTCAGTCCAGACTAAGTGATCAGTAGTTTAGTTGCAGCCAGTTCTGATTAAAATTGTGAAGAGTTAAAAGATTGTACTCTTATGGAATTAATGTCCTTTCATCTCAGAGTCTCTCCATCCCCTTGTGGACGGTCTCTAGGTTTGAAATTGATCATGCCAGGGGGTGTTATTAAACTGAAGAATTCAGCAATTTGAATCGTAACAGAAGTAACAACTTCCTTGTCCTTAAGAAGGAGATTGATCATTAAGCCACCAGATGGCAGATCTAGGAATCACCAGTAGTAACTGGAGATTAAGTTCCATAGGAGCATGATCAGTCTCTGTGATATGTTGTGAATGGAAGTGGAATCCATATATTGGATGTGAAACTTTCTCAGAATTTATTCTAGAATAAAGGCTATGAGGATAAGAATAATATGTGTAGTTCCTAGCTGCTGGGTTGGCCTGCCTCCTGGAGTCGATAAATAAACAGATTTGAGAGACCTGTTCAGATGTAGATTTTGCATAAGTGGTATTGAAGACTGTCATGTAGTACAGTCCAAGAGGGTATCCAAAGTCTCCCCCCATCATTCACCCCTAAAATGAAGGAATTCCAGGTGAGCGATCACTGAATATGTGTGTTGATTAGAGTTTGGGGATAAAAAAGAACATACTGTAAGTGGAACCCAGAAGGCCCTTAATAGAAATAGAAATAGAAACCTAGCATTTGGGTGTACTACTGAGTTCAGGAATTAAAAGGGCACATCCCTAGCAGTCAAAATCCCCCCCCCACTTCTTTTTTTTTTTTTTTTTTTTTCTCTCTCTGGTAATGAGCTAAAAAAACCTGAGTGGAGCACCTAGGTATGCTATCTGACTGATAATAAGACTCCTATACCAAGCAGATGCGTCCTCTCAGCCTCCTGCATTCCCTAACTAGCAAACTCCTCATCTTGGGAGAATCCAGCCCCTTAACATTAAAGAACAGGATTGTCAGTGAGAAAGTGTCAGACATAGCTCTGTGGCAGTAAACAATGCAGGGATGCTCAACCCAAGATTACTCAAGGTAGGTGGTAAAGGGAAACATAATAAATGGGAAGGAAGACAGAAAGAATAGGTGCAGAGAAAGGAAACAGAAAAGGAAATAAAAACTATTCTGTAAACATGAGATGACAATCTCAATTAAACTGGAAGTCTAAATGGTACAAAAACTGACTACAAATTAGACATTTTCAAAGAGTCAAGCAGGACCTACATTTTGCATATCTGTATTCTGGAGGAAATTTACCAAAAACACCTAATGAGGAGTAATTCACCTCTCCTCAAGACATGGAGAGAACCCCCGCCACACTGTAAATTTAACTGTAAACAAAACGACACCAAGGACATGTATTGGGGAAAAAAATAAAAATTTTGTAAACCTGTCTGGCCCAAGAAGCATTAAAACTGGTCTCACAGGGGAATAAATCCTTTATCAAATTGTAAATGTTCACCTCTCTCCCTGTGCAACAAGGACAGAGAGAGAAGCTGTCTGGAATACAAGAAACTACCCACCCACATGTCCACACCTGTAGAATACATATGTAGATGAAACTGTAGAGAGCCTAGAGAGACCCATCCCAGCCAGTACACATGCCAGGCGATAAATAATGCACAGAAGAGAGGGTACATACCCTTTGTGTAGACTGCATACGGGACACAACAAAAAGGCAAAGCACCATCTATAGTAGGTTCTGTAAGACCATGGCTGTATATGAATTGTGAATGAAATACTCACTGGAAGGAACGAGGCCTGAAGTGAAGCCCTACAGTGCACCCAGGCTAGGACAAGAACCCTACGACCTCTTCATAACCTTATATATCTGCCATTCCACCTTGCTGCAAAGAAACCGGAAGAAGAGCAAGCCATGTCAGTGCAAACCACCATCAAAACATCACAGGTAGTGATGACTCAGACATACTGAGAAAAACTTTAGTGAGTGTCACTGTGCCATTAGCATGGGCATAATATGACATACATAGGCCCCCAACTCCTTGTATATGTTGCAGTCTATCCAGACACAGAGATGGGGTGAGGAGAAGAGCAACCAAAAACTTTCGACTGACGAGAACAGTGTGAAAAGGTATGGGAGATCCTTCCCTGGCAGGACACCCTTTGGGCAGAGACATAAGGGTGTCATATCCCCTATTTGTCAACACATGAAGACCACCCACAAGGTTAAAAAATACTTGCTTTGTGGCCCTTGGGATTATACCTAATGTGAAGTAATAGAGTGGATGCCTACTTGAAGAAATTTGGCCCAAAGTATAGCCCTACTGTGCATCCAGACCAGGATAAGAGCCCCACAACCACACCTCAAAAAAAAAAAAAAAAAAAGGAATGGGAAGGAGGGCATACAAAATTGATACCCCCCCCCGAGGAATCAGAGGAAGAAATAGAACAGGGCATAGTATACCAATAAAGTTCTTTTTTTTTAGATACTAATAGACCCACTGCATGAATCTGGTGCATAGTATGACATGTGTAGTTGCCACAAATACCTATGAACAGTTGCAGTTCTCACTGACACACAAGCGGAGAGAGAGCGAGAGAGGACACACACAAGGAAAACAGAGCTGTATAAGTCACTTTATAAGGAAAAGTTTGGTCTTCAAGACACAGTGAGGCCGTGATAACTAGTGCAATGTTCAGCCTTGGGTATTCAGTCCAGTAGAGTAAGGCATGATAGATCGTTGAACAAACAAATCTTGTAATTCTCAAATGACAGAGTATTCAGGTCCTGTGTCCATTTCATTTCAGATGCAAGAGTAGATTTTAGACCTCAATAAACAAATACAGAGTTTTTACATATGTTAGTGTGTGAGTGTGCATGTGTAACCCCAGACCATTTTTTATTGGTATTTCTTTAAAAGTTTTAGTAGGGTTTAGGTGGCAAGTATTTTTCAGAAAAAGAATATTGCTACAGTAAGAGGACATGATAGAAGGAAACATGAAATACTTTTTTTTTTTTTGTTTTTAATGTATAAAGGCAAAATGAAGTAATTCTTGGGCAAACCAACCGCACCATAGGGGACAAGTAACATTCCCATTGAGTTACCACATTTAACAAAGATGGCCCCAAATAATTCCTCATCTGGTGACTAGCTGCTCCGTAGCGTTAGTCGCCAGAATTATTACCTCATGAATGCGAATTATCAGCTGCTTTGGAACTGACAGGCAGGACAGAGCGCAGACATCTTTCCATAGCGATTTCTGCATGTCTGCGCGGTCAGTCCCTTTTGGATCAGAATGGCTTCTATCAATGCCTCCTAGAGCTGGCTGGGACTGACAGCACAGGCGTGCAAACGTCACTATGGAAAGATGTCTGCGCTCCGTCCTGCCTGTCAGTCCTGGAGCAGTGGATAATTCGCTTTAACCAGGTAATAATTCTAGCGACTAGCGCTACTGAGCAGCTAGTCGCCAGATGAGGAATTATTTGGGGCTGTCTTTGTTAAATGTGGTAGTTCTGCTTTAAGTGGGATATTTAACCCCTTTTATGTTAGTTAGGTATTTAATGCATTGCAGTATGTTCAGAACCCCTATTTACATCAATGAGGAGTTGGTAAATTTGTGTTTGTTCCTCAACCTGCATTTGGTTGGCCCTGGAACTGCTTCACCTTGGATTTACACAAGTCCTATGCTTGTAAGTACTATTTTATTTGATAACCCCAAAACCTATCTCTTCTTTGCCCACTAGATGATCTTCCCTTTCCAGTGGCAGTGTCCATATGTCCCGCTTTGTCCATTATCTCTGGCGGATGTACTCAACGCACCTATACCATTCATTGTTGGAGTGGACTCTCGATACTTTGACCTGTATGACCCACCCCAGGATGTTGTCTGTATTGACCTGGACACAAATATGGTTTACATGTAAGCATTTGGAGGAATGAGCACCTATAGGGAACATTATTGCATCTGATTGCACAGATGGCTTCAGAAAGCCAGCAGTTATATCCTGCAGTACCAAAGGATTACATACTTGCAGAGGTGCAGTAGAATAAAACTGCTTTTCACATTAGTGCTGCTATGTTCAGAACAAAAGTGGAGCAATTGTGAGGCAAACTAACTGGTACAAAGTACAAATTCCACATATTTTGCTCTCAACGCTCCCAAAGAGCCTGGTTTAATATTCTAATGATGGGTTGAAAAATCATGTACTCCCTTGAGTGTTTGATCTCTAGCACCTAAAGACTCAAGGTGAAACGTTTTGTGAATGGGGAGTATGCTCAGAGGCAAGGTGATGAGATCTTTGGGGTGAAAATATGGGGCCTTATGTTCAGAAGAAGTATTGATTAATTCTGGAGCAAACCAACTGCACTATAGTAAAAAAAATATCCCATTGATTTAGATGGAACTTTTAATACTTTTGAATGACACGCAAAGGGTTAAACCCTTGAATGTTTAAGCATTCCTGAGCTCATTGCTAAGCAGTGCCCTGGGGTACTGTCATTCACAGTTTTAAAAGCTCCATTGAAGTCAGTGGGAATGTCTGTTTCTCCCCAAACAGTCTTGATGGGGTATTGTGTATCTCCTTCGTCCCTTTTCACTCCGTCCTTGTCCCTCTGAGCTTGCTCACGCAGCAGTCTGGTGTTCATAATCACACGTGGCCTCTTAAAGGAGAGTCAGCTAGGTAAGTGTGCTACAATACAAATAATTTATAGCTCAGGTTGTGCTCCTCAATGCTAGGCATTTCCAGAAGGCACAAAGAGAATGCCGAAACACAATTAATACTCTCTTGCCATGTGTGACAAGGAATGCCAGACTGCTTCACGAGCAAGCTCAGAGGGACAACAGTGGATTGAAGTGGAATGGACCTTGCTGTGGATGTGAAAGTCAGTTTCCTCTAAAAGCCTACAGCTTGAATTTGGAGGACTGACTTTTCACAGAGTATAGGCCACTTGCAATTTCATGCAAGCAGTAGTGCATGTGTTTTTGTTGTTTTTTTTTGTCCTCCATTCATCACCTGGGGGGCCACCAGTACCACTTTAAGAGGAAAGTATTTTGAGGAGGGGGGAGTCTTTCATTCATGCTTAAAGGGATAGTAATGTTTCATAATAAAAGCAGCTCTAATTAATCATCATAGTATTTGGACTTTGGAGAGTGTTATTTCAATTCTGTCAGAGTTATAGTTCTAGAGTAATTCAATGACAAAGTGTCCCCCTCCCCCCTTTTACTGATGTCACACTGTTCAGCCAGATCAGAAGGGAGGTGCCCAGGTAGACTGCAGAGAGGGACAATCTTCAATTAAGATAAGGGAAAAAACCTGAAAAAGCTTGTCAAGGGAGGCAGGGATTTCATTGTTTTCATAGGAAGAAGATTGTCCCCTGCTGTTATCTGTCTGGTCTATGGACTGCATTCCACATCTGAGAAGAGATGGCTTACACTAGGTAAAAGGGGCGGGAGGGGAAACTTTGCTTGTGAATATCTCTCAAATCATAAAGGTATGAGAGATAAGACTTATATCGTTCATGTTTTTTTAATGCCTACAAAATAAAATAAAGTTAAAACGAAGTATTACTATCCCTTTAAGTACCAAGGCATGAGAGTTTATTAGATGTGTTAAAGGGGAAGAATATCCTAGGAATCAGTGGCTATTTTTTTTTTCTTTTTTACAGAGAACTTGCCTTCATAGTCAGTCAGTTATATTGACACAATGTAATTTACTTGCATTTCATCTCTGTTATAGTCTCCTGCTAGTTATTTCAGCTTACTTTAGATAAAAGCTTTTGATCTTTACCAGCCATCCAGGTCTGTCATCCAGGGTGACTGCTACTACTATAGAAACAGACTTCCATAAATTGCAATACATATATATACATAGGTATAACTGTTTATTAATGATCTAGAAGTGGGAATTGAAAGTAGCACCTCAATCTTTGCTGATGACACTAAGCTATGTAAGGAAATACATACAGAGCTGGGTGTTTTTTCCCTACAGAAGGATTTAGATAAACTAAGTGAATGGGCAGAAAAGCGGCAGATGTCATTTAATGTAGATAAATGTAAGGTTATGCATTTGGGCTGTAGAAACAAACTTGCTACATATACTCTAAATGGGAAACAACTTGGGAAATCCTCAGTAGATAAAGATTTAGGAGTACTGATAGACAATAGACTTCACAGCAGTATGCAGAGTCACTCAGCTGCTGCAAGAGCAAATAGAGTACTAGCCTGCATAAAAAGAGGTGTAGAAGCAAGGGATGCTAATATTATCCTACCTCTGTATAAATCCTTGGTTAGGCTTCATCTAGAATATGGAGTACAATTTTGGGCGCCTGTTCTAAAAAAAAGACATTACTGAACTGGAAAAGGTGCAGAGACGTGCAACAAAAATGATAAAGGGATTGGAGGATCTGAGTTACAAAGAGAGACTAGCCAAACTGGGTCTTTTTACATTATAGAAGAGACGTCTAAGGGGGTGATATGATTCCCATTTACACATACATTCAACGTCAATACAAAGAACTATCCAATGAATTATTTTTGCAAAGATCTGAGCTAAGAACAAGAGGTCATCCATTAAGACTAGAGGAAAGGCGCTTTTGACTAAAACAAAGGCAGGGATTCTTTACAGTAAGGGCGGTAAGGCTATGGAATTCTTTGCCTTGGGATTTTGTGCTTGCAGATAATGCAACTGCATTCAAAAAAGCAATGAATGCCTATCTAGCACAGAACAATATTGACAATTATGACAGATGGCTTCAAAGCAAATAGTTCCCCGAATCAATATCCTATTTGACTACCAGTTGGAGTCAGGAAGGAATAATTCCCCCCCACATACATTTGGGACTAGATTGGAAATGGCTCCAGAGGGCTTTTTTGCCTTCCTCTGGATCAACAGGGGTGTTTTTGGCATGGGCTGGACATGATGGACACATGTCTTTTTTCAGCCTTATCTACTATGTTACTATGTGTAAAGGACTCCTACCTACCTAAGTCAGTCTGTCAATGTAACTGGAGACTTTTTTTTTTAACATTCAGTAGGTTAATAATCCCACTTAATTCACTAAGAATTTTTGCATGTCACTTGTAGTGCAGTTAGTTTGCCCCACAATTATTTTTTTTTATCTTGATAATTCAGCATCAGTTCACTTGCAAACAGTTTCTGTTGATGGGCACAAACAAACCCCTTTAGGACCAGAGGGGTATGCAGTGCAATGCACTGCACTCCTCGATGGTCCTTCAGGATTTAAACAGGTGTTAGATTAACGTGTTTTCACCTTTATTCCTCAGGTCAGAGGACAAGAGAAGCTTGAACTGGAAACATCTGCCAAAGAAACCAGTAAAGACTCTCATCAGTGTCTTAAAAAAGCTTCAGCCACGACTTTCTTCAGGTATCTATCTGGGGAAGGCTTTGCCATCTCTGTTAACAAATAAATATGGCATTTACAGTTGTCCACATGGAAAATAGAAATGGCATTCCCATCTGCCTCCATGTTTTTCTGTGGAGTCCAGTTCTACCTTTTTCATGTGCCAATAAGATTGTTGGGCCATATTCATTAAGCTTAAGAGATGTAATTCAGGAGCAAACCAGCTGTACTATGGCTTAGTGTCAGATGTGACAAAATTTAAAGTGGATATGTCAACTATATATAACATAGCCTAAATAATTAGGCTATATATCGAATAGTACTAAAACGTTATTTATTTATTTATTTTAAGTTTTAATTCCTGTAAATTTAACTTAGAAAGTCCAGGCTGCAGCTACTTCCGCAAGACTGCAGCCTGACTTTTTGCTTCTGCTCTCCTCTGATATCAGAGGATTCTGTCTGTAAGCTGGAGCTCTCACATTGGCAGAGATGAGATTGCTCCAACTTTCTAGACAGAAGCCTCTGTCATCGGAGGAGAGAGGAAAGAAGAGGCAGAGCCATCGGGCTGCGGTTACAGAGTAGTGAACCGCAGTGCATGCTGAATTAGAGACAGACTTTGTAAGTTAAATTTACAGGAATTAAAACTTACTAAAACTTTTTTTTTTTTTTTTTTATTTTTTTTTTTTACTATTCGATATGTAGCCTAACTATTTAGGCTATGTTGTATGTATATACTGACACATCCCCTTTAAATTAGTATTTTAACTTGTTCACTGGAGACTACTCTAGAATTCAAGAAGTTAACTAGACCTGTCACTCTGATTTTTTTTTTTTTTTTTTTTTCTGCGTATTTGAAAACTTTGTTCAAAATTTCCTGTGTCATGTTAACAAAGTCCAGCAAGTGGAGATACTCACGCTGGTGTCATACACAGATAGCTCACCATAATCAAATCAAAACATGAATATCTACTAAAGTATACCTCTTTGTATCTTTTTTTTTTTTTTTTTTTTTATTGAACTTTCAGATATGTAAACTTTGAATCAAGGTGACGGCTCCACTTTAAAAGCCTCAAATTAAATGAATAGGCATCTGTGGAATTTTTTATTTGTCCTTTATGGGGAGGTTGACATGCTCCAGAAAATGTACCTCTCTAGTTTAGTTTATGGAATACTGCTACTTGCTTCTAAAAGAACCACATGATTGCATATTTGCACAGATTGATATAATTATTTGTACTCTGTCCTCTAGTGCCTTTTTAATTACAATATTGCTGTGTGAAATACTTTAAAAGTGTGAGACTGCTATTCTCTTTAACACAGCTGTAGTGAGAAAATATGCTTCTGCAAGTCGCCTTTGAAAGCTTGTATAAAAAGTATATTCATACTTTTATTTATATAATCTTAAGAGCATTCACTGAATTTAGATATTACATGGATAATGTATGGGTTGATTTAAAGCATTGGTACTTTAGATATGCATTTTTATTGATCCTAAAGTATTAAGGTGGGTGACTTATGGCAGTCACTCTTTCCTTCTCACCAGTTTAAAAGTTAGTGCAACTTATTAAAGTGGAGCAAGTTGGATGGTATTGAAAGTTCTTTCAGAAAGTTCTATATGTTACAATAAAACTGAGCATGTTCAGGCAGGGGTTACAATGGATAGAGGAGGGAGTCGCCACCTCAGAGAGCTCTTTTGATGATGTGCTCTTCTCTCCTGGAGGAAGAGGGTTTTGCCTCCCCTGTGTTTCACTTGGACTAACAGAAAATAATTTTTCTCTGTTGTCTAATAAAGGTTACTGGTAACTTTGGGTAGATGATCCGCCCCTTTAAGTAGGCAGGAACAATTCTAGAAGTGAATGCAGGGGGTGGAGCCTACCTTCCCTCATTGGCTGCAGCTAGCCAATCCACTCCAGTAAGATTTGTTCCTTGGATGAAGATACAGGCAAGAGAACAGTTCTGCTATAGTTTTAGAAACCTTTTTATTTTTCTGTTAGAAATTGAATACCACCATTAGGTGGATTACCATAACTGACAATGCCCTTAGATGTGGCTAGCTCAGTATCCAGGTGCTTTTTGTGGACCATAAGCCCTGGGGGGAAATCTTGGGTTCAAGTTCTTTCCCCAGGAGTTGCCCACTGAGGCTTCTTCTTAATACATGGTAATCTGAAGACACAAGGTCTGCAGGAAAGTTGAGCAACCCTTTGAGTGTTGCAGGTCCACATGTCCCACAGTGCCCCTCTGCACAGGGGTTTTGCTTTGGAGTTCCTATTGCACACTCCTGCACTCGCTGGGTTTATCTGTATGTCTGTTGGGTGTTTTGGAGCAAGTTTCCGTGGTAACTTAACCCTTTAGCTGCTGGATTAGCATCTTTTGGGGGGTTGTTTGCACTTTCCCTACTGGATTCAGTGTTTATTGGGTCTAGTGACATGTTTTTGTAATGTCTAGTGCACATTTACTTCTCAGCTACAACTTTTCGAACTTTGTGTTAGGCGCTCTTTTAACGCATAAACGCCATTGCTCCATTCACTTCTATGGGACAGTACATTTTGGGACATATCGCTGCAACCGCTCATCGTAGCGACTTCAGAGATGGCTCATTTTGTTTTTCTGTCCTTGCTCTATTATCTGATTTAATGTTTGGTGTATGTTGGGGGGCTCAGGAGGCTTCCGGCACTTTTGGGTTTTTTTTTTTGGGAAAACTACATTTTCCATGAGCACTTGCTTCGCAAGCTCGTTTCTGATTGGCTCCCACCGCAGCAGTCATTTTGTGCTTTTCCTGAACGAGTATCCTACACAGGGCTTGGACTCTCCTTCTCTCCTCTGCAGATTAACCCTTCGCCTGCTTGATAAGTTCATTTTAGCGATTTCTGGGGGTGAACCTTTAATCTTACACACTGTATTTGGGTGATACCTTATACTTTAAAAGTTTTGACACTGTGAGAATGTCTAATCCGTTAGAGCTTGGGTCCAGGCCTAAGACTAAGAAAGCTGGGGTCTCTGTATCCCCTATTGCTCATTGCTCCTCATGTCATTCAGGGTTACCTACAGAATTCACAGGTCATTTATGCCCAGCATCTTCTGATGTCCCTGAGTCTTTCCCAGGGATTATCAGCCATGCATTCGAGGCAGTTTGGGTGCAAGAGCTCAAGGCTGCTACTAGAGACCTCCGGTCTACATTGCAAATCTTTCCATTGCAGTTACAGGGGGTCCTTCCACTCCTGGCAGACCCCTTCTTCCATCAGATCTTCCTTGCCGAAACCGCAGGGAGTACCTGACATATCAGATTTTTCTGAGAAGGAACTGTTGGTGGATTCGGACTTTGAGGAAAGTTCTGCTGTGGGCTCCTCTCAGTTTTTTGGGGACCCCTTTGAGGCTGATCCTGATCCCTCAGCTGAGGGCATGATCAGGGCTGTCTTATCCACCCTAAACGTTCCCTTAGTTCAGGAGTTTCTTCGGATCCATCTGATGTATTTCAGGAGCCTAAGAGGTCCCATACTTGTTTTCCACCTAACCCCACTCTTGACCTCCTTGTATCTGATGAGTTTCTGGACAGGAAACCTGTTTCCAAGAAATTTGTCAAGCTTTGAGGCGGTGCTTGCTTAGTGGGTTCATCCACCCAAAGTGGATGCACCTGTCTCCAGGCTATCCAATTCCCTGCCTTGCCAGTTGCTGATGCACCCGTTCTGAAGACTGGACTGACAAGAAACTTGAGGTCTCCCTCAAGTCAATTTTTGCCACCGCTGGTACTGCCATGCGTCCAGTGTTTGCTGTGGCATGGGTGAACCGGGCTATTGCGGTCTGGACTGAACAGCTCACCCTGGCTGTCCATCAGGGTGCTCTTATTTCAGATATGTTGTGGCTTCTTGCCAACATTCCTGAGGCCCAGCACTATGTTTCTGCTGCCTTGTTTGATGGCAAGGGTTTCCACCATGTCTGTGGTTGCCAGATGAGCTGGCTCAAGATCTGATCTGCTGATTTTGCTCTAGTTGCCTTTTCAAGGTACCTCTTTGTTTGGGCCAGATCTTAAGGATCTGATTAGTGAGGCCACAGGGAGCAAGAGTACCCTAAATAAGCTTATGACGCGTTTCGAAGCTATATGCTCCTTTATCAAATATTAAATGCAAATATATAATAACATCCAATGTAAATGGCAACTTACATTTACATTGGATGTTATTATATATTTGCATTTAATATTTGATAAAGGAGCATATAGCTCCGAAACGCGTCATAAGCTTATTTATTATATGCTTATTAATCATCCGGTTGACGTATTTTTGGCAAATATATATTGATTTTTATGGAATATTAATAAACAAATATTTTTTATTATTTGTGGACTTTTATATATTGGAGGAATTAGCTGAATCGGGGCAGCTTTTGTGACCCCGTTTGCATCTGCTGGTTGTACCAACCAGCATATTCATCCCAGAGTTGTGAGTATATGGTCATACATATTACTGACATTATTGGTATCATTATATGGTGGTTTGCGCTCTTTTTGCCTGTTTGTTTCCCGTACTGGCCTCGGAAGGCTTGGTTTCTGGAGCTTCTGGATCAGTCAGTGGCGAAGCCATTCCGGCTCCCTTGCAGTCCAGATCTTCTTCTACAGGGTTACCTGTGGAAGGAGGATTTTCATCGTCTGGCTTTGACGGCTTGGAAATTTAATCCTCAGTACTGAGGGAGAAAGGTTTTCTTCTGGTGTGGTGGCTACTATGCTTAGTGCCCGTAAACCCGTTTCTTCTAAGGCCTACCATCGTGTCTGGTCGACCTTTCTCTCTTGGTGTGCTGACAGGGACCTGTCTCAGGATTTTGATCTTCCTACAGTCCTGGTCTTTCTACAGGATGGTGTGGATAAGGGTCTCCGTTTGAGTTCACTTAAGGTTCAGACTTCTGCTCTCTGCTTTCTTTCAGAGGCACATTGCTATTCTTCCTGATGTCAAGGTTTTCTTCTAGGGCGTTGCTCATACTCGTCCTGTTTTCAAGTCTCCCGCTCCTCAGTGGGATCGTAACGTGGTTTTGGGCGTCCTTCAGCGCCCTCACTTTGAGCCCTTGGCTACTATTCCTCTACGCTTGCTGACGTGGAAAATTGCCTTTCTCCTGGCGATAGTGTCTGTTTGCTATGTCGTGGAGTTGCATGCTCTGTCTTGTAGACCACCCTTTTTGGTGTTTCACAAAGATAAGGATGTGCTTCACACTTCTCAAGAGTTTCTCCCGAAGATGGTTTCTGAGTTCCACATTAATCAGAAGATTGTGGTACCTTCTTTCTGCCCTGACCCTACCTCTGACAAGGAGAGGGATCTCCACTTGTTAGATGTGGTGTGTTGTCTCAAGTTTTATATACATCGCACTGAGTCCGTTCGACAGTCTGACACGCTGTTCGTCGTTCCTGAGGGCCCCAGGGCCGGGAGATCCGCATCCAAGTGACCATTGCGTCTTGGATTAAGTCCACTATTTGTAAGGCTTACGACCTAAGGAAGAATCCTGTTTCCTTTCGGGTCACGGCTCATTCTACAAGATAAATTGGGGCTTCTTGGGTTTACAAGAATCAGGCCTCAGCTGATCTGTTGTGCAAGGCTGCCACTTAGTCGTCTGTGCACACCTTCTTGAAGCACTACCATGTTGATGTGCTGGCACTGGCTGACACCAGCTTTGGGAGAAAGATCCTGGAGGCTGTGTTGCCTGTCTAGGATCTTCTTTGGTGCTTCCTTCACTTTTTAGCCCTGTTGGCTCTAGTTCAGCGTGCTGTGTGACAGTTCCTGGGGTGTTATTACCCCTGTTCAGTGTCAGTTGACACTTCACTTGTTTTTGTTGGGTTATCTCTGATCTGATGGTTCATATATGATCTGGTGACTTTGGGGGCCCTGTGCCTGGTCCTTGCCTTACTTCCCGCCTCTGAGAAACCCAATGATTGGACATCCCAAAGTTACCAGTAACCTGTATTGGACGACAGAGAAACAAGGATTTTAGTCTTGCCTGTTAAATCCTTTACTCTGTGGGGGTCCTTCAGGGTCATGCTCAAAGGAGTCTTCTTTCCCTTCTACTATCTAGTCAATAGTGTCTCAAATCTTACTGGAGCCTATTGGCTAGCTGCCGCCAAGAGGAAGGTAGGCTCCACCAACTGCATTCACTTCTAGAATTGTTCCTGCCTACAATTAAAGGGGCGGATTGCCTATCCAAAGTTACCAGTAACCTGTATGGACTAAGAGAAAAGGATTTAATCCTCTTATTGGTATGTACTCAAAAATCCCCTTTTCACCTTCTATCTTGAAAGATTTTAGAACTTTTGCAGTAATGAAGAAAAAAATTAACACTGACTAGGCTTACATTATATTTTAATTTACCCTTTAATGTACCTTTTAATTTGAGTGATAATGTTCTTTTAAAACAGTACTCGCAAAATGTATTCTTAGAGTGACATGACAGTGCACGTTGTTCCAGTATCTCTGATATTGTACAAGTATCAATTATTAGTTCAGCTCTTTTGACTGAAAACCCTGTGCAAAACCAGAGATACCCAGGTACTTGTGCTTTAAAACAAGAGTTTGAGATAGTTAGCTTTATTTATTTGACAGTTTATGAAAACGAGCTAATTCGGGCTGGCAGGCAGGGGCAGGTGGAAGGAAAGCAGTTTGGGATGTTTCCAGCCAACATTGTCTAATTTGCATAAACTAACAAATAAATGAAGCTAAATTTCTAAAACAGCTGCTGTTATGAAATGTTAGTTCCACTTCACACTTAATATCTCCTTTCCAGCCCTTACCCTGACATCAGTCTCTTCTTCAAGTGATGAGACTCACTCCCTCCGAGACATTTGTCTCTGAAGGTTGTAGGTGGTTCTTAGGATACATGAAACTGCTCACACAGTGAGTGCCTGTTGGGTAGCCATGGCAGCCAAGCCAATCTCAGGGTGTTTATTTTTTGGGGATTGGGGAAGATATTAAACATTTAATATCTCTTAAACTAGATAGTAATGAAGATTGCGACTGACATCACACTCTTTATTACTTTACAATGTGTTAAAAATAAAAAATTGAATAATGGTTGTATCATAACTATCACGTCAAAGATTATTAAGCATTAATTTAGTGTAAGTTTTAACTTTCATTTTTATTCAATATTCTCAGTCCACAAAAAGTCCCAAGAAATGTCTGCAGTTTCTATGACACCCATAGATGCAGGATTTTCTTGGCAAAAGAAAATGACAGAACTAGAGATGGAAATACAAGAGGTATTTTTGCGCTTTATGGCTTCCATACTGAAAGGTTACAGGACTTACCTGAAACCTATCACAGAGGCACCATCCAACAAAGCTACAGCCGCAGACTCCCTGTTCAACCGCCAAGGTAAGGAAAGCGAAAATAATTTTATAATATTATTATTACTGTCGGGTAAACTTACAGACCACTTTCCATTTTAAGATCAGGAAGAGAGTTTATTTTACCTTGATTGTTAACCCTTTGAGTGCCAGAGAGGTACGCAGCGCATTGCTTTGCAATGCGTTGCATACACCTCTGGCACTCAAAGGGTTAAAAATACCTCTTTAATTAAGTTCCTTGCTTACTCTGCAAGTAGCCTTATAGAAACATTGCTTGGAAGGTTTAAGTCTCCATTAATCTACCCCAGATAGAATAATACAAAATATGCAATGGTCCATGTGCGCAAAGTAATGTGGAACAATTCTGGGGCACAACAATTGATTTGCTGAGTAAAATATCATTTAAAAAGCACTTTAACAGCTTGAATTCTAGGGAGGTTGGAAACATCTCTAAAATTCAACAGGTTAAATACCAATTGAAATCAATGCATAAGTGGTAAGTTTTTGTTTTGTCTCCAGTTGGTTTTGTGCATGTGACCTAAATCACAATTTAAACTTTTCCTCCTGTAATGGAAAGCCCTTCTTGTAAAACACTGACTCAGTGTATGTCAAAACTGCACATGTTAGTCTTGTCTGTTGAGATGGTTTTATTTTAATGAGAATTACACTGGGAACCATATGGCTAAGGAATTAAGGCTGTATCCTGTGATAAGATCAATTGCAATATTGCAGGTTTTTTGAAAAGCAGGGATCGCTCCCACATGAAATTTTACACTCTGCTGATGAAAACCCAGATCTTTATCCGCTTCATTGAAGAGTGCAGCTTTGTCAGTGACAAGGACACCAGTCTGGCCTTCTTTGATGACTGTATGGAAAAGGTATTAGAAGAGAATTTGTAGATATGGTAAAGCATGTGACATTACTGGCCTTCCCTGAGTCCTGCCCACAATCTAAATTAATGCTGTGGAGAAGGTTTGACCCCTTATGCACCTAAGTAACTTTGTAATGCATAGGAGAGCCCCCTGACATTTTAGGGGTTATAAAGAACTTCTGAAGGCCAACTTGTGGCAATGATAATCATGTCTATTTCAACAATAATGAAACTTTGAATGCCAGAGGAGGTGTCCAGCAGTGTTCACAATGCACAGGATACCCTCTGGCTGAAAGTGTTTATTATATGTGAATTGGTTTGGTTCTGGTTTGTCTGCAGCTAAATTACAGGACATTGGGATATGTGATGTAGTTTGAGGTCAAAATGTTCTGTAAATAAAAATTCTTTTCAGTCCAGTAATTGATGTTTACAGCCTTCAAATAAATAATACTTTTAACCCAGATGAAAAAAGAAGTACTCTGGCCAGTATTAAAACTAGAGCATGCATTGTGAACGTTAACAGAATGAAATGCGCTCAAAATTGTATTGTTTTCATATTTGTCAGTGTGCTCTGCAGTCTACATTGCAATTTTCATCTTTCCAGCCCCTGCACGGTAGTGGTAACATTCTAATTTTGGTTGATAAGGCCCTTGAGTTTGACTTCCTAAAAAAAGTTTACATGTGAATTGAACCAGTCATCCATGTTATTGTGTTAGTCTGCAGTTGTCCATTACACCAGTAGTCTTTACACTGCAACTCTAATCTTCAGATGGCCAGTTAGCTGAAGTTAACTTGAGTTGTTATTGAACAGTTGGAGAGACACATTTTGCTCACCTATGCTCTACACCATGCCCTGTGCATATAGTAAAAAAAATTATACTACTTTATAATTGTATGTCTTATATATTCTAATATACCGTACATTATACACATTCATAAAAAATTTGTGAAGCATTGTGAGCTGCTGTTTAATGGATCTGACATCTCCTTTACTTTAAAGGGGATCTATCACCCCTTTACAACTTTGTGTAAATAGTTTTCTTATATAGTGAATGTGCTTTAAAGTGTATTTTTTTTATATTTTTTTTTTTTGTTTTTTTTTTTTGTTAGTTTGCAGAAATGAGAAGAATAAATACAGTCCTGCTCCTACTTCCGCATACAGTGCTCTTGCTGAAGTTTGCCGCACTGCCTCTGCTCCCTTCCCACTACCCAGCCTCCTCCGATGACGGAGGCTGTCTCTCTGTAAGCTGGAGCACTCTGATTGGCAGAGATCGATTTCTGGCAAAAGAGAGTTCCAGTTTACAGACAGACAGCCTCCATCATCTGAGGAGGCTGGATAGAGAGAGGCAGAGCGGCAGGCTGCGGCAAGGATCAGATAACCGGCGCGGGGCTGTATTTATTCTTCTAATTTCTGCAAAAAAGTTGTGTTTTTTTAATTATGAAAACTTTAAAGCGTATTCTCTATATAAGAAAACTATTTACACAAAGTTGTAAATATCCCTTTTAACCCCTTAACGACCAGCGGTCGTTGGGTGTGTGGTCCTTTAAGGACCCGATAGGGAATTTTGGCATGCCGCCCCACGTGACTGATCACATGGGGCGGCACGCCGAACTGAGGGACTGAAAGAGATTGCTCCGGTCTTGGAGCGATCAAATTCAGTCCCCGGTATTACTCACTGTGCTCCTGCAGGAGCGCGGTGAGTAATAGTACGTGACGTACCAGGACCGTCACTGGTCCTTAACTGCCGGACCAGTGTGACGGTCCGGGTATGTCACCGGACGGGAAGGGGTTAAGTAAATATAACCTCAAAGCTGTAGATCAAATTGTACCACACAAAAAATTACAAATTATAGATTAAAATTAAAGTGTACAATATATAGTTAGTTCAGTCGCAGGTTAGAACAGTTACTCACAGAAAAGTAAACAAAATATATCACCCTGGCGTTCTAATCTCTATACCAGCAAAGTTAAACAGAGTTCTTATCCAGTGTCCCGATAATAAAGTTCTATAAGTAGTTGCCTGCAGTGAAGATATACTTTGAAGCAACTACTTACAGAACTTTATTATCGGGACATTGTATAAAAACTCTGTTTAACTTTGCTGGTATAGAGATTAGAACGCCAGGGTGATATATTTTGTTTTTATGTCATTTACTTTATTACCATAAATATTATTAAAATATTTGATTCATTTATACAGATAATCTTAATTAACTGGGTTTTCACTTTGTTTAGCTATTCCCAGATAAAGGCATGGAAAAGGGGGATAAGGTATGTAGTCTGTCCTCCCATAAAATATCTTCTTTAAAATCTTTCAGACTCTGCAGATCTTCACTGCATCCACCTTGTTCCTCTTTCCATTCTCATGCTAATTACTTATCTCGCTAAATTAAAAGGATGATACATCACTCCATTATCTTCACTTCATGTGTTTTTCCTTCCCCTTTTTTTGTTGTTGAACTTTCACCTTAAAGCAACATATGCAATTTTGAAAGCTGCAGTTTTTTATATGTATATTAGTTTTGCATGGCATACTGTGCAACTATCTCCCCTAGCTCATTCTCATTCCTTTTCCCCATTCCTCTCACCCACCCACCTCCCTCTCATTATCAACACATGTTTTAGTAACTGGAGAGTGTAGTACACAGGAACACCACCTCTTCAGTCTATTAAAATGTATGTTTTATTTAAAGAAATGTAGATATGTCATCTTCCATTAGCAGTTATAGAGGAATCAGCCACTTCACCAGCAGAGAAAATAATCTTCCATTTTTGTTCACAAGGTGCCATTATTTATGTAGTAAAGAGATGGGATCTCTGGGTCTTTTTTCTCACTTTAGCCCCGCCCTGCTTCAGAATCATCACAGGGAGAGATTGGTAATGTGGATCCTTTTCTCTCCACTCAGAATTTCATAACGTCTGGATGGAAAGACAAGGACCCACATTCCCTGCCTCTCTGTGAAGTATCTGAAGCCACAGTGGGTTAAGTGAAAGAACAGGGCCCAGATACCCCTCTCTCATTCTATACTATTTGTAGGAATTCTATATTGTGAACAAATGGACCCCTGCCTTCAGAGCTGAATGGTTGCAGTGAGGGTGAAATCATCTTTCCTATCCATTTAGGAGTAAAACATATTTTTGAGTAGACTGGAGACCCTGGACCTTGTGCACACTCTGTTATTGAAAAGTGCTATAAAGAATGTGATAAATGTGAGGAAGGTGAGTTACAGGGGGCATGTGAAAAGTAGTTTCAAAATATGAGGCTTGATTCACAAATTAAAATTAATAAAGATAAAAAACTGCTTTCTCTTAGATCATATGTGGAACACTGGAACCATGGGGTAAAGTATCCTACAGCCAGGAGGGCCAGGGCACTTGCCTTGAGTATGCCCACGCAAGGCATACTCCTTTTAAAAAAAGTGACCTCATGGAGGTAGCATAGACAAATATTTGCTTAGTATTTATGTATTATTATACATTTGAATGTACGTGCATGTACTTCTATATTCCCTTTCTGCCCCTCTTTTTAAAGAGAGGGATTCTGATGTAATTTTAACCCTTTCATTAATTTGCTTCAGTTTCTTTGACTTAAACTCACTTAGTCACTACTTTTAGCTTTTTCATTTGTATTCTTTCACTTTATTACTTTTTCTTTGCTTCAGCTTCTATCTTCTTAACCAGCTCTGAATGCACTTTTAGCTTTTTGTGGGGTTGTGGTGCCTCTAGGAACAGGCACTCGCAGCACGATATTGTGTGGAAAATAGACAAATGTTTGGAACATAATATATGCCACCAGTTGCCTTCTGGTGGGTGCAAGGGGCTTTCTTTATGTCCGCCTTGCTAACAATACAGTTTGCCACTGACAGACGCAGTTGCACTTAAGGATGAGGTGGATAAGCTTCTGGAATTTCTTTTGAAGGCAATTTTTGTGGTTGCTCTTGCTTCAGTAACTAGGGCTACTGCTGTTGGGGGGGGGGGGATCAGCTTTTGGATGCTGTCCCAGCAAACGTGCCTAACAAGGATCTTGTTATGGTTATCTCCAAGATCATTAAGGCTAATGTATATCTTACCAAAACAGCTTTTGACATTACTAGGTTTACGGGAAAGGCCTCTACTTTCTCTGTAGCCTTGCGTCTCACTGTGGCTCAAGATCTGATTGTATAACCAGTCTTCCAAGAAGGTGCTCCGTGGGTTTTTACAAAGGACATGATATCTCTGGAGGCTCACATCTGCTCGCTAGGGATATCTTTGACCCCCTACCTGGATGACATTTTGCTGAAGGCACCTTCAGAGGAGACTGTGCTCCTTCAGATTCAAATGTGCGTGTCTTTTCTGGAGAAACACGGTGGGGTTCTCAGTTTCAAGAAATATTCTCTGGTTCCATCCCAGGTCTTTCACTTTCTCAGCATGAAATTCAACAATCTTCATGAGAAAGATATTTGTACAAGAAGACAAGATTCTGTCATCACGCCAGGTGTATTGGGCCATCCTTCACCCATCTGCGAGAGTGTGTGAGCACATGAAGGTGCTAGGTTATTTGGTTTGTGCTCTGGAGGCAGTTATGTTTGCTCAATTCCATGCATTGGAGCTGCAGCTGGAAATTCTCAGGAATTGGTCCAGATAGCCATGTCATCTCCCTTTGCTGGTACCTGCAGAGGTCCCATCTTTCTCTGGGATGGCCACTGTTCTTTAATTTGGGTGATAGTCACAACGGATACCAGCCTAAAAAGGCTGGCTTGCCTTACTGGATCCTCAGATTACCAGGGTTTTTTTGACCATTTAGGAGAGTCTCCTGTCCAATAGTGTTCTGGGACTTTGGGCAATTAGCCTAGCCCTGCGACACTGTTCTCCATCCTGACAGAAATCTCTTGTGTGGATCCAGTCTGACATTGTGATAGTGGTGCTTTACTTTAACTGCCAGGGAGAAACCAGAAGTGTGGCTGCATTGTCCAAAGTTTGTCTGATCCTCAAGTGGGCAGAAGCTCACTTGCCTGCTTTCTTCTCCATTTATTTACCAGGGGTAGACAACATTGTGGCAGCCCTTAGTCATCAATGCCTGGATCCCTAGTTTGCCTCTGGGGTCCTCCAATTGTAGTCCTAATGGAGTGTCTGCTGAACTTCAAGCTTCTGCAGTTCTGTGCCAGATCCCTGGACCCTTGAACTCTCGGGGTGGATGTTATGGTCATAACATGGTATTTTCCCCTGGCATATGTGTGCCCTCTGTTTCTCCTGTTTCCCAGAATGCTGGGGAAAATCAAGATGTAGCTGGCTTGTCATTCTGATCAGCCTGTTCTGGCCTGTGTCTCAGATTTTCTCAATCTGTCCATGGCAGAGCCGATTCAGCTGCTTCTGCCTCCAGACCTCTCAGTCTGCTGGGTAATCCAGAGGTGGATGGCTTGACTTTTGAGGCCAGCATCCTGTGGAAGAAGAGTTTTTCTGACTCTGTCCTTGTTAATATGCCGCAGGCTTGCAAGCCAGTTTCTTCCAAGGTGTATAACAGGGTATGGTACTTGTTGTTATACGTGGGGTTAAGTCTGGATGTGGCCTTTTGTGTTCGTCATTTTGGCCTTTTTTTTTTTTTTTTTTTTTTAGAATAGTCCTCAAAACATGATTGGTCTAAGCTCTATAAAAGTCACCAGATGTGCAGACTTTCATGCAAGATCCTCATTTTGAGCCTCTGTTTTCACTTTCTCTTCATCTCTTGATGCTAGAAACAGCTTTTCTGATGGTTATTGTGTCCATTCAGCGGATGGCCAACCTTCAGGCTTTATCTTGTAAGCCTCCCTTTAATGTTCTCTACTCTGATAGGGTGGTTATTTTGCACTCCTATAGGGTTACTGCCTAAGGTTGCCCTGATTTCTCCATTAACTATGAAATTGTTCTTCATTCTGTGTCCAACTCCAGGCAGGAGCAGAACCTCCATCTTTTGGATGCGGTTGATTTTTGAAATCTGATTTGTGTTTGGTCATTCCTGAGGGACCTCGTGTGGGCCAAGCTGTGTCTAAGGTTACAGGAGCTTCTTGGAACAAAGCTACCATTCGCCAGGCAAATATTCTCAGGAAGAAACCTTTGTCCTTGTTTTTACACCTTCCACCAGGTCTGTGGGTGCTTCTTGGGCATACAAGAACCAGGCCACTGCTCTGTATGACAGAAACGTGGATCATACCTTTTCACATTTGCAAACACTACAGTGTCAGTGTGCTACCTTCGGCTAAAGGCAGTTTCAGCTGGAAGGTCCTGCAAATTAGTGTGCCTGTGTAGGTTTCTGTCTTGGTTTTATTTTGGCCAGTAAGCTTTTCTTCGATTTGCAGTGTTTTGCCTGGCAACTAAGGTTCATATTGTACCAGTTTGTCTCATTTGAAACTGGCTTGTGTTTTGGGGGGGTTTCTCTTTCCCTTCCTGTATTTTTGTTGGATTCTTTGGTGCATACACATGGTTCCTGTGTTCCAGAAAAGATGTAAAAAGGGGATTTTTATGTACATAGAGATAAATCCCTTTTTCTTGGTCCATGTGGAACACTGGACTTGCCTCCCAGAAATAAACTTTTCAACTGTCAGACAGGGGGCCCTCTTGGGTTCTCTAGTTCGGTGGTTTCCCTGTCTTGTTTTGCTTCTGTTTGTCTAATGTCTTTGCTATACATTAAAACTGAGCATAAAGTAAAGTAGAGAGGGATTCACTGCCTTTGCAAGCCCTTTAAGGCAAGTGCCCTGCCCTATTCGAAAGAGTATACTCTACCCCATGGTGCCTGTGTTTCATATGGACTAATGAGCAACAATTTATTGGTAAGTATACAAAAATCCCCCCCCCCAAAAAAAAGTTAACATAACATATAGATGAATTGAAAAATCTTTTTCAACATTAATTTGCTAAATGATAACTGTTCCACCTTAACCCCTTGAGGACCAGTGGGGTGTACAATACATTGCTTTGCAATGCATTTTATATCCCTCTGGTCTTCAAGCGTTAAGCTTTTGGAGTTCCCAGGCAAGGAAGCTCTATAAAATAGCCTAAGAAATCCATAGATTTGACTTGACCTCTTTCTTCCTTACCTTTTTCTCACTCCCATTTCCTTCAGGTCAATCTCTGATATTGAGATCTAGGTTTATTTCTGTGTTTCAGGAATCTGAGTTCCCAGAAGACACTCGACTAATTGAGCTAGATGATTCACTAAAAAGTGAACATACTGTGTTTATAATGCCACCGGAGCCTTTGCCAGAGGATGGGCCTGACCCTCACCCAAAATATAGGTACAAAGAAAGGAAAACACTGGCAAGGCAGTGAGGGGAAAACTGATTTATTTGGGCATATAATTCATAGGGTTATATGCTGAAAGAAGGAGAAAAACAATTTGAAGGAAATCCTTTGCACCATATGGATGAAATAAAAATTTCACAAAATTCACCTTGATTTAAATAGGCATTGTATCCCCTTGAGAGCTGGAGAGGTCTGCAATACTTTTATTTACAAGGAATTGGAGACCTCACTATTCAAGTGGTTAAAAGTCCCATTTAAATCTTTGGGTATGTTTATTTCCCCCCGTAGTGCAATTGGTTTGCTCCAGAATTGCTTATGTTTCATTGTGATGTGGCCCATAGAGAACTTTGGTATTAAATTTAAGTGTTATTATCACCACAGATACAGGGCTGATTATGAGTATGGATAACTTTACTGACTCTTGAATAAATTTCACCTTGTCAGTGCAGCATTGTCAAAATGATTTGGTGCCGTGCATCATGTGACCACTTGTGTTTTTATTGCCTTTTGGGTGCCTAGAGTACATTATGGACACGAGTAGTGGAGCTTATGTAACAAGACTAACCAGCGATTTAGTATGGGCAGCCTGGTAAGCAGGTCAAATCCAGTATTTTACAAGTCCCATTTTTCTTCCTGTTTATGAAACTAGGTCACACATGTAGATAGCATAAGATAAGCAATTCTGGGACCAAACAACTACCCCATAAGAGAAAAATAAATATTTTACAAACTGATTGAACTAAATGTGGCATTTCTAGGAAGCTTACCACCTCATCACTTTGCAGTGCATTAGTAACCTCTCTAATATTTAAAGTCGTTAAAATACCCATTTATATACAAAGATAATTTTCTTTTTTCCCTTTTGGTGCAATTCTTTTGTTCCAGAATCAATCATGTTTTTCTTTCCTCATGTGGCCCTGATCAGTTGTACTAATGTTAGTTACTCTGTTCATTTATCCTCCCCCATGGCAGTGCGAAGGTTTTGTGAAATTGTGAGTAATATGGAGAGAATATGAAGTATGCCTCTGAAGAACTATCATTTATGGCTAAAGAAGTATAAACTGCTTTAAAAGAACACACCCTTACACAAATGCTGCACCTAAAATGAATCATCGGCTTCATTCTATTATCTAAATTCCATAAGACTAACAGAAGGGGACCTTTTACCTACAGTGTAAAGGGTCATTGCTCAGAAGAAAACTGGAACAATCCTGGTGCAAACCAACGGCACCATATGGACCCACAAAAATCCCTTTGATTTACAGGGGTTAAAGTGATGTTAATGTTTCACAAAAACAGTAGCTCCAGTTAATCTTCATAGTATTTGAGCCATAGAGAGTGTTATTTCAATACTGTCAGATTTGTAGTACAGCTCACATCAAGGGTCAATCTTCTTACTGTGAGAATAATGAAAACCCTGCCCCCCTTGCCAGATTTTTCAGCTTTTTCCCTTATCTTAATTGAAGATTGTCCCTCTCTGCAATCTACCTGGACACTAACTGCTGCTCTAAGATGAGCAGTGTTACATCAGTAGAAGGGGCGGGAGGGGGAGACTTTATTACTCAATTACTCTTGAACTACAACTCTGACAGTATTGAAATAACACTCTCCATGGCCCAAATACTATGATGATTAATTAGAGCTGCTTTGATTATGAAACATTACTATCCCTTTACACAGCTCTGTTTAAATCTGAGAATTTGTATTTATCACCGTTGTTGCACATGGTTTGCACAAGAAATGGTACTCTCTTCTTTTGTGTCAGTCAGATGCCACTTCTATGGGACAAAATATTAACCACCAGGGCTGAAACTATGAGCTTGGGCAGCACTTGCTGCTACGTAAAGGATCAGTAAAGTTTTATTTTGAAGACAATATATATAGATATTTATATTTTGTAGGGCATTTCCTGCTGATTAAAACAAGATAACTCCAACTTGAGAAATTCTAGTTTATAGGCTCCACAGAGATTAACACTTTTTATCTCACTTTAGTGCATTTCTCTAGGTGAATTCTCTGGACACCAGATGCTAACATTTTAATACAAATATATAAAACACAGACATAGAACAGTTTGAACTGTATTAGTTTTGACAGAAGAAGCTTCCAGCAGTTGGGAGTACTCTTGTTTTACTTATCAGAGAAATCCAAAATGTATATATTTTTTTCATAATAATCATTCACAAATCTTATCTCATAGACCTCAATAGAATGGGTGGAACAGCACTAAACACATTCTACTAAGGTCCTTAAGAAATGCTCCTGCCCACAATCACTGCTGTTCCTAGTTATTTTGGAATATTCAACTATCTTCTTGACTTTTATGATACTTTTGTATATTGTCATTTATTAATGAAGTTGACTTAATATTATACATAGGGCTAAGTATACTCAAATTGGACAAATAGAAAAATAGGTGTTGTTTACTCAGTACCAAAACAAACTGTGTGAAAAATCCATTGAAAAGTATACATTTTCTAGACCTTAATCATGCAACAATTTATTTTTTTCTTCTTACCATCTTTCCTTATTATTGAAGTATCTTAATGAACTTCAATATATTAATCCTAGTCACACAATGGAAGCATTTTGGATATATAAGGTGAAATTATTACAGAAATGTATTGCAGTAAGGTAACTATCATATTCATATAGCTAAGAAAAGAAAATGGTAAAGATAGGTACATTCCTGTACTTGAAGAGAGGCCAGTTCAATACTGTATTAGCATTGAGCCATAATGGTATGTGACCGGTAACTCCAAGGTCTTAAATTGCAATCTTATGTTATCATTTAAAACTAAAGGAAAGTGATTCAGTGATTTGTGTTTGCTTAAAGGGATAGTAATACCTGGAAACAAATGCAGCTCCAATTGATCATCCTATAAAGAGGATCATGTAATGCTTTATTTCAATATGTTCAGTTTTGTAGTTCAAAAGGAATTAAATTCTAAACGATCTCCCCTCCCCTTTTACCCACATCACACTGCCTCTTTCAGCCGGCCGGATGGAGCACAGCGAGGGACAATCTTCACTGAGCATAAGGAAAATCCTGCCCTCCTTATACTCTGTGTATGAAGATCGTTCCTTTCTGCGCACTGTCTGGTCCCACAACCAGATTCCACATCTAAGGGGAGGCAGCTTACAGGATGTAAACGGGGTGGGAGATGGATCCTTTAGAACTGAATTCCTTTTGAACTACAACACAGAACATATTGAGTTAAAGTGTTACATGATCCTCTCTATAGGGGGATCAATCGGAGCTGCATTTGTTTCCAGGTATTACTATATGTTTAAAAGCACGTGTAATCAAAGGCAGACAGGTCACACAGTTCTAACGCAGTATTATACTGGCCTATTAAATACAGTAATGTACCTATCTTAGACTCTATTCTTTTCTTCACTATTTGAATACATCCTTTACCATTGCTCAGCTGCATCTTGCTTCTGTCTCTTTGTAGCCTCTAACTAGATTTTATCTGCATCTAGCTACACAAGTGTAGATATGAGCTCAAATTTTACTTAATTCCCTTAGTGAGGAGCAGATAGCCCTACAGTTTGTACACTGACCACAATGCAACCAGGCTCTTTGCCACTTTCTGGGTACAGTGGAGGAGATAAGTGTTTATTTGGAACTTTCTTTCTTGTCCTGTGTGGATCACAGGAACCATGGGTTTAAGTCCACACAGTAGCCTGTAAAAATAGCTCTCTGAGCCAGAGACTTCCATTTTGCTCCACATTACCCCACCCAGTTTGAAAAGTGTTCTTGCAAGTAGTGGAAGCAGGGCAAAGCTTTCCACTTTTTTGTTTTTTCTTCTATAGGGCATGGGATTCTATAATCCCACATTAGGTGGACTCTTATTACTGGCTTCCTTCTTTCAGGATTAACTAGTGTACAGAACTCACAGGACTGGTATTTTGAAGGATGGCTTATATTCATAGCGAGTTTTTCTCCGGGCTTCTATGACTCTTATATCTTCATAATTAATATTTTGCTGCTGAATAAGTACCTTTAGGGTTTTCGGAGTACTTTTATTGCATTTTCTCTACTTTTATTAGTTTTATCTTCCTCTTTGGGGATCTTCTGATTATATCAAACCCCCATGGGAGATGTAGGGAAATCCAAGGCTACCAAGGATTCAGAGTTTGCTCTAACACCGTTAACCCATTGCTTCTTGTGCCACCCCTACTTGGATCATAATCACAGTGGATGCCAGCCTGCGGGGCAAGGATGTGACTTTGTCTCCTGACAGCACAGGGTCTTTGGACCAAGGCAGGGAGCACTCTTCCTATGAATTTTCTGGAGCTTTTGGTGATTCACCTTGCTCTGTGGCATTGGTCTTACTCCAAGGATCCTCAGTGTAGACTCAGTTGAACAGTGTGACAGCAGGGAGGGACCAGGAGTGTGGCCATCTGGGCCAAGGTTCAAAGGTTCTTAGTCACCAACCTCTGGATCAAAGCAATTGGGAATGCAATCTTTGACTCGGTAGTTAGTTTATGGTGATGTTCCTCAGTTCTGTGCCAGGTCTTTGGATCCGCAAAGCCTCACGGTACATTGGTCATTCTATAGAGCTTTTATCTGGCTTACATGTTCAAGCCAGTAAAATCAGGCTGGAACTCACCCATGTAATTCTGATTTCCCCGTTCTGGACTAGTGATCGGTTTCTGGGATCTTTTCAATCTCTCTGTAGAGGAGCCATTTTGACATCCCCTGCATCTGTACCTCTTGTCTCAGGGTCTTCTTAACTTTCCGCATTTGAAGAAGTTGGCTTTGATGGCCAGGCTATTAAGGCCAACATCTTGAAAGAGAGAGAGTGTGGCTTCTGTGATGTCATTGCTACCACGTTACAGACTTGGAAGCCAGTTTCCTCCAAGGCATATCACAGTCCATGCTCCCTGTTCCTCAAATGGTGTGAGGATGGGGGGGGGGGTCATGACCTTTTGTCTTCCAACTGTTTTGACCTTTCTTCAGGACTGCTTTCAGAAAGGGCTTTGTCTTCGTTCTGTTAAAGTTCAGATTTTCTCTCTGTCCTTTTGCATGGTGAATTGCCTGACATGCAAACTTACGTCCAAGGGGTAGCTCATGCCCACCCAGTCTTTCCAGATCCCACTTCTCCTTGGGATTTTAACCTGTTTCTGGGAGTGCTTCGAAAGACTTCTTTTTATTCTTTCTTTGATTCCCATGCATCTTCTGATGAGAAAGACCATCTCTTTCGACAGTCATTTCAATTTCGCAGGTGGCAGAACTGCTTGCTTTGTCCTGTAAACCTCCTTTTTTGATCTTTTATTCTGATAGGGTGATTCTAAGACCTACTGTAGGTTTCCTCCCTAAAGTTGTTTCTGAGTGTTGCATCAACCAGGAAATTGTTCTTCCTACTCTATGCTCAGTTCCTCTAATAGAGAGAAGTAGGAACTTCAAATTTTGGATGTGGGACAGTGTCAGAAGTACTGTGTTCATTGTACACAGCCTTTCTGGAAATCTGCTTCTCTTTTTGTCATCCCTTTGAGCACACTTGCAAGCCTGGCTGCATCTAAGGTGACGGCAGCTTCTTGGATCAAGGCAACCATTCATTAGGCATATGGTCTGCAGAAGACGCCAGTACCCTTTTGGGTTTACAGAGCATTCCACCACGTCTAGGGTGCTTCTTGGGCCTACATGAATCAGTCCTCTGTTGAGCAGTTGTATAAGGCAGCAACACCATATTGATATAACCGTAATCTAGGGAGGGCACGTTATACTCTACTTCCCAGTAAGGAGGGGGTGGGTATATGTTTATAAAAAATTGTGACCACTAACAGCAGCCCTTCTTAAATTGGGGAGGTGGTGTCTAAGTGAAGCCTTCACATTTTTTGCCAGTTGGCTGGGGCTCCCTGCTTAAGGCCATCTGTAATTATGGCTGAGATGGCAGTTTGCATCTGTTTGGTTTTGCATATGTAGCAGAGATGCTATACATGGAAAATATCACTTCTGTCTGAGAATGTTCATATCATCACATAGCGTATGTTTTATACAGTGTATAATTATACCAGGACAGACAGACATAATCAATATATTGCCTGTGGAGCAGTAGCTGTTTGTCTGATCAGAAGCACAAGGAATCAGCCAGTCTTAGCATTATTTTACTCAAATTTCAGCCAGGAAGAGGGTCACTACTCTATTATGTAGTAGTTAGTGGGTATTGTGCTTTTTGGAGATGCTGTACTTCTGTGGCTCTCCAAAAATATTTTGAACAGTGACGTGGCCCAGGCCAGAATAATTGTCTGCCTTGTCCTGTGGCTTTGGGATATTTGGCCCTGTTCACACTGGTAATTTTGCCATGTCACTCAGACTGAACACAGCTTGCTGAAACTTTCCTTCATTCAGTGCTGAGCTCAGCAAAATTTCATCAACAGTTTGGTGGCGATATAAAATATATCAGTTTGTATTTACATTTTAACCGCTATATAATTCGTTATTTAGCCACTGGGATGGTAGAGGCCACAGATGTATGACAGTGACCTTAGCATGGGGGTTGTTACCTCAATGTGCACAATACAGGTCATCAGCGCAATGGTTTGGAGACCTCTACCATTGAAAGGTTTAAAAGCTCATTTTAACCCTTTCAGTGTCAGACATACGCAATGCATTGAAATATGTTGCGTACCCCTTTGCCACTCAGTGGGTTAAGTATTTTAATAAAACAACGCTCAGCAGTAGGAGGACCTTTGTTTTACTCAGGAGGATAAACCCTACAATTTATATTTTTCAACTAATTGTTATTACCCCTTTAAGACATTGTGTGCATAAAAAGCTCATACTACAATACACCTTACTGTCCTTCATCTGAATATTGTATTTAATGTTTTGTAGGAGAAATCATCTTGTGGAATAACATAAGTCCATAATCAGTCCTGTCTCACAGAAAGACTTACTGCATCTTTGCAGAATATAAAATCAAATGTGTCACTGAAATAAATTCTTGCAATGAAAATAATTATTGTAAATAGTGTTCACTCTAAGGTGAGCAAAGGTGGCAACCCAAAATTTGAAAGAGTTAAAAGAATAAATATAAATGCACAGGATGACATGGTGCTTCTACTATTAAAGTGCAACAGTTCGTTTTAACTCTATTTTAGTGCTGAGTTGCTCAACTTAGAGGGAACACTGATAATTTGTTAGAACTGTGGGCCACATGTACAAAAGTAAATAGGAATAATTCTGGGACAAACCAACTGCACTATAGAGAAAGGGGTAAACATTACCAAATTTGCTTGGGGCTTTTAACCTCTTGGATGCTGGATAGGTCTAAAACACAATTGAAAAGTGCCCTGTGATTTAGCTGGCTTGCCCCAGAATTGGTCCAGTTTTCTTCTTTACATAGGACCTTGTGTGCTACGATCCTAACAGAACTTATATTTTCTATCTTAGCTACAAGCGCTTTCCAAGACTCGACTATGCTCTTTTTGACCGGACACGGGAGCAGTACCTTACTTTCAACGGACACAAGAAAGGTACCCGAGCAGCCGACAGTCCCACATTCATTGCAAAAAGAACCAAACAGGTCAGCTATATACTTAGAAGGGAACAATCCACTCCTGCTGGCTGTCTGCTCCAGTAGAGAGTATATATAAGACCATAAATTAAAAAAAACACAAGTGAAACAATTATTGGGTAAACCGTCTGCTTCATGGGGGCGGCACATAAAATATTCCCAAATTCTCTTGGATTTAAATAGGGCGTTTAACCTCTTGAATGCTAGTAAAGTCCCCAACATATTTCTTCACACAATCCATTGGACACCTCTCTAGCATTCAAGGGATTAAAAGCTCAATTTCAGTGAATAAGAATGTTTATTTCCCCTCTCCCCCTCTATATATTTCCCCTCTCCCCCTTTATATTCGTCCTTGCTTTGGAAACTCTGTTACACCTTGTTTGCCATATCTCTGGCATCACAGGTCTCCCAGCTACTCATGATTCTGCAAAAGTAGCCAGTTTCCCGGATGAAATGATTTTCACCATCTCAAATCCGTTGCTGTTGCTGCCTCGACTGGTTGAGGTACTGTAACTATACAGTGAGGTCTCACAGTTAAAGATTCATTATACCAAGTCAGTGGTCCTGGCCATAGGTGTTCCAGATAGGGACCTTCACAACCTACTACACTCATTTTCCTGGGCCGAGGAAAATATTAAATATCTGGGGATTTAGCTGGCTCCAACTGTATCCAGTATTGTTCCTCTAAATTTGTCACATTTGCTGTGTACTGTTGAGGAAGACTTTGCGTCCTGTCATACCCTAATGCTTTCCTGGTTTTGCAGAATTAATATTATTAAAATTATTGTCCTCCTGGAAGTTCTCCTGGCTCTCTCTCTAAACTCAAATCACTTCTTACAGCTTTCATTTGGTCCTATGAATCGCCTAGATTGGGAATCTCTCGCCTTTCCCTTCCTCTGGTACTGGAGGTCTGTGAGTACCAAATACTCACCTTAAATCTAGCAGTAAACATCTGCAAAGGGGTTGACCCAGATAAAGACAGGGTGTGCTCTGCCTTTACAGGTTTGAATTCTGTAGACACTGCCAACCTCTTTTGGTTACATCCAGATTCGATCCCTTGCTGTTTCCGATCTCACCTGATTCGAAGTCATCTTTTCTAGATCTGCTGTGGAGCGTGAGGTCCTTCTGTATTAGCTGCTACTTCTCCTTGTCTCTTGATTTATTGTCACCCAGACTTTCCTCCGTGAATGGTTAATTCTCAGTTTTCGTTCTGGAAATGCCAGGGGCTCATGCACTTCACAAGTTGATCCGAGACTGGGTAATCATAGTAACATAGTAAATTAGGTTGAAAAAAGACACAAGTCCATCAAGTTCAACCTTCGCTTCATACCTCAGTAACTGAGAATTTTATAGCTTTCCTGCTACCAATTAAATTAGTCTTTATCAGACCTTCCTGATCAGCTTACTGATAAACAGTGTAACTCTGTATGTTCCATACCATATGAGACGCTTTGTACTGACCTGCATTTTGCACCCTCTCTTTTTTGGCAGTATAGACAGGTATTTTCTCTGCCAAATGTTATGAATCCATGCGTCTTCCAAAGCCTTCAAGGTTCTTATCACTTCTCAGCCCCTTTCTAAGCCCTGGTACTATCAACAATGGGAAATGGAACTGGGTTTTCAGTGGTTGTTTCAGTAATGGTCAACGATTTACTTGCACTTGCTGAAAAATGCCCATGGCAGTTCCTGTAAAGAATCAAACTCATTCCTCTCCCTACTGGAAGGCAGTCTCCACTACCCTAGCCTCTATTGGATTCCACCCTCCCTTGGCTCCTGTTTTCTTTCTCTCTCCTAAATTTGAATCGCCTTGGAAAGTTTTCTTTCACACCATCAAACTCTTATTGTTCCTACTTAGCAGTGCTAGATCTTTGATCTCACTTCACTGGAAGGACTCATCCCCCCACGTTAGGAGAGTGGAGGATGCTGGTGAGACATATAGCGTTTCTGGAGAGGACCCATGTGTTGTAGAGACCAAACGTGTTTTTGGCCAAATTTGACAAGGACTAATAGATCTGACTACACTCTCATACTCTTGTTTCTACTGGCCTGCTTACTTATCCATTTGCAGGTATGCTTTCTTTTATATGAGGCAACTGCAGGGTCCAGCCTGGACCTGTCTAACCTATAACCTCTGCCCCTCCAAACCCTGTCTTTACCTCTCTTTGTCTTTGCCTCTCACCCTCCTTTCTTACCTTGCCTCCTTTCTTCGCCCTTTCCCTGTTTCTTTCATCTATGCGTGTATCTTTGTTTATATAGCGCCATACATGTACACAATGCTTTACAGAAGTTTCTCTGCTCCTTTCCATTCTCCTCTGTTTCTCCCCACTCATTCTTTGTTTAACCTTAGCCCTCTAGTCATTTCTCAATCATGGGGGAGTTAATTTTTTGACGATGTTGACATTTTTCTATATCTGTCATGACTATTTCAGCATTATATATGTGCTTGTTTCAAACCCATCCTTTATGGTATCTACTTTAACATAAAAGACTTATAATTTCCTGTTTTGCATGACTGTATGTGCCAATATATTTTTGGTATTGCTATTTTGTACTTTATTCTCAGAGCCAAAGTACTTTTAAAACAAAATAATTTTTATTATTGGTTTGTCCCTGCACGTATGTCTTTGTAGATTGCACCAGAACTGATCCATTTATTCTTGTGCTCTGTTTTTTTTTATATTGACTTGTTGCTTCAAAATATTATTTAAAACATAAATATGGCCTAGCGTTTTTTTTATCCTGTAGAATTATACTGAATGTATATCTGCCATCAATCCCAACATTGTGCTTTATGACTTGTGTATTTAGTTAATATTCACTGCTGAGGTTTATTTTTATTTTTGTAATTAATGATGAAAATGTTAACTTAAAAACGGTCTATGTGGGTGTCTGTCTGTGCGTCTGGGTGTGCGTGCGTCTGTCTATTTGTGTGTGCGTGCTTGTGCCTCAGAGTGTGTGCACACCCTTGATCCACCTCCATATTGGGCTTTCATAGGTCAGGGTAGGTTAAGAAAGGCAGTAGAGCTTTAAATGCACAAGATTAGGTTGGTCTGGGCTTCTTCACTGCTGTCAAAATACATCACTGCAACCATGGCATTTGAGCTTTATTTTGTGTGTTCAGAAAACTTGCTGTTAACTATCAGATCAATGCTGGCTTCCTAGTCGAGACTCTATGCTCACCGAATGTAAATGGAAAACTTGGTTATATGTTTAAAAGAAAAAGTGGAACAATTCTTGGCCAAAAATGCATAATTCTTAAAATGATCCCTACAGCTACTAAAAAAGTCTCCTCATTGTTGCACAATATGCTAGAGACTTCTGAAGGGACCAGTTAGTTAAAGGAATAGTAATGTTTCACAAAAACAGCAGCTCCAATTAATCTTCATAATATTTGAGCCATAGAGAGTGCTATTTCAATACGATCAGAGTTGTGGTTCAAGAGTAATTGAAGGATAAAGCATCCCCCTCCCACCCCTTTTATGTAGTGTAAGTCATCTCTTCTCAGATGTGGAATCTGGTTGCTAGACCAGACAGATAACAGAAGGGGACAATCTTCTTCCTATGAGAACAATGAAAGCTCTGCCCCCCTTGACAAGTGTTTCAGGTTTTTCTTTTATCTTAATTGAAGACTGTCCCTCTACAATCTACCTGGGCACCTCCCTTCTGCTCTGGCTGAGCAGTGTTACATCAGTAAAAGGGGCAGGAGGGGGATATTTTGTCATTGAATTACTCTTGAAATACAACTCTGACAGAATTGAAATAACACTCTCCATGGTCCAAATACTATGATGATTAATTAGAGCTGCTTTTATTATGAAACATTACTATCCCTTTAAAAGTCCATTTTAGTGGCCTAGCAGTGAAATATGTATTTTATTGATTGGCATTTTTATATGTAATGTATATTGTTTTCCTTCCTTCAGGAAATCAAAACTGCTCACAAGCTTGCTAGAAAATATTACACTAATGCTCCTAACTGGGCCAAGTGTCTCTTCAGCCATTGTTTCAGCTTGTGGTTTATATGCCTGCCAGTGTATGTCAAGGTATCACATTCAAAAGCACGAGCACTGCAGAAGGCTTACGATGTGCTGGTTAAGATGAGGAAAACGCATGTAGATCCTTTGGATGAGGTGAGTGTATATGAAAAATATATAGGGGACAAAAAAAAAAAATCAAAATGTCCATAATTTTAAACCAGATTTTTTTTTCTCTTTAACCCCTTAAGTGATAGTCCTCCAACGCATTCCTTTGTAATACATTGTAGACCTGTATAGCACTCAAAGGGCTAAAAACCCAATTTATATAGATGGAAAGTTGCATACATATGAAACAAAATTAGAGCAATTCTGAGGCAAACCAACTGCACTTTAGAGGACAAATAATATCTTCCATTTATTTTAGTGGTTCAGTTAACTTTTTGAGGTCTAGAGAAGTCTCAGCACATTGCAAAGCAACACGTTGACATGCCTAGCCTTCAACAGGTCAAAAGCCCCATTTACACCACATTTAAATAAACAGGTTTTTTTTTCCTTTTGTTGCAGTAATTAATACATAATGGCCCTTGTTTAAAAGCAAAACTTCATGAATGCTACATTGGTCTCCAGCTCATTGCAAAGCAATTCAAGGGATTAACCACCACAATGAATTCAACGGCCATGTTTATTTGTTCGATGTGGAACAGTTGATTTTTCGTTTTTATACATATGCCTCACTCTGCAATATGTTGGATACCCATGTGGCACTGAAAGGGTTAAGAGGACTGATAATGCTTATCAATCAATTTCTTTATATATGTTTATGGTATTTACAGAAAACAAGTGACCTTCTTAACAGCTTAAGGCGATAACATTCTGTCATAAAATGTATAATTTTTAGCAGAAGAAATATTCGCTATAGAAGACAAAACCGTGGTTTCTAGGAAGCCACAGATATTCTGATTGATCATGCTTTCCCATCCTTAAAGGGATAGTAATACTTCGTTTTAACTTTATTTTATTTTGTAGGCATTAAAAAAACATGAAGAATGATATAAGTCTTATTTCTCAAACCTTTATGGTTTAAGAGATATTCACAAGAAAAGTTTCCCCTCCCGACCCTTTTCCCGCCATCTCTTCTCAGATGTGAATCTGGTTGTAAGACCAGACAGATAACAGCAGGGGACAATCTTCTTACAATGAAAACAAAGAAAGCCCTTCCCCCCTTGACAAGCTTTTCAGCTTTTTCCCTTATCTTAATTGAAGATTGTCCCTCTCTGCAGTCTACCTGGGCACCTCCCTTCTGCTTTGGCTGAACGGGTGGGGGGTGGGGGGGTTCTTTGCTTGTGAATATCTCTTATACCATAAAGGTTTGAGAGATAAGACTTATATCGTTCTTAATGTTTTTTTAATGCCTACAAAATAAAATAAAGATAAAACAAAGTATTACTATCCCTTTAAGGACACTATCCCATAATAATATGCTTGTTTAAAGTTGTCAGAGTGGGATATTAAAACATTTAATATACGAGAAAGTCGGGAAATTTTGTTAGTGTTTCAGTGAAAATGGAGGCACACTGTGACTCTTACCCACATGTTACCCACAATACTTACTGTAAATCATCTTTACAAAGCATGGAAAATAGTCTGTAAGCAGCAATGATATAGTGAAGCAGAAAAAAAACATGAAATGCTAGGAAGTAGTATTCTACCTGTATTTGTCATTTCTCTGGTTATCCACTGACTACTGGGTACAGCAGTTGAAAACTGTGGCTGCAGCCAGTTGGGTAACATATTTCAACCACTGGACCTGTCTCTTGCTGACCAGATTGATTGATAACTGATTGGAGTGGAGAAAGCTATTCAAAGGTCCAGTAGCTCATGAGCTACTTGTTGGAGACCCCTGCCCCATAGTGTTCTCATGAAGCAGACCTGGCTTTCAGCTACAGTGTTAACAATATTATAGCTGAAGTCTTGTATTACCAGATCATGGATCGCCACCTGCTCCTGCTGCAGAAGCAGTGGTTCAAAAAGCTAAAGGCAGACGCTCACATGCAGCAGTTTTTCTGCTTTCTTATAGCAATAAAATGTGTTTTTCCTTCAGGTATGTTACAGAGTTGTGATGCAGCTGTGTGGAATTTGGGAGAACCCTGCTCTGGCAGTGAAAGTCTTATTTGAAATGAACAATGCTGGAGTACAGCCAAATGCAATTACCTATGGTTACTATAATAAGGTATGGTGCTTCTCCTATACACAGAAGAGGCTGGATCACTTTCTTACTTTTGTATCAAATGATTTGTTTTCATACTTCAGTTTGCTTAACACATGGCAAGGCAACTGCAGTCTACAAAGTGTATGTAGTCAAGCAGTTGTTTAACTCTTTGGATGATAGAGAGGTCTCCAGCACATTGCAGAGCAATGCCTTGGAGACCTCTTTAGAATCTAAGGGCTTACTAGGTATATCAGCCTATTGTTGCAGCAACTGCTCCAAATCATACTAAACTGCTATATATGCAATTGTCTAGAGATATACAATAAGTGCACTATAACCGTTTATGCGAGTTTGAACTATGTTACTGTTTCTTTGTAGTTTTCTTGTCCTAGCTGATTTATAGGCAAAACAAAGACTAACACCCTTTCTCTTGGCTAAGGTTGTATTGGTTAGCCCGTGGCCCAGTAGTAATCGCAGTGGAAACTTCCTGTGGACGAAAGTAAGGAATGTGGTGTTGGGCCTAGCACAATTCCGAAGGCCGATGAAAAAGACACAAGCAATCTGTAAGGCCTCAACCACACCAGGTATCGGGATGCTTGTGGTGTTAGTCTGGGCATGGATGGGTTGCAGTAATCTTACAAGTTGTCATTTGTAACCTTAAATCTTTTTTTGTATTGTCTGATAACTGGCCAATGGTTAAAGGGATAGTAATGTTTCACAATAAAAGCAGTTCCAATTAATCTTCATAGTATTTGGGCCATGGAGAGTGTTATCTCAGTACTGTCAGAGTTTAGTTCAAGAGTAATTGAATGATAAAGTATCCCCCTCCTGCCCCTTTTACTGATGTAACATTGCTCACCTCAGAACAGCAGGTTGTGTCCAGGTTGATTGCAGAGAGGGACAATCTTCAATTAGCGTAAGGGAGAAACCTTACTCTCACAGTAAGAAGATTGTCCCTTGCTGTGAGCTGTCTGGTCAAGTGACCAGACTGCACATCTGAGGGGAGTTGGCTTACACTAGGTAAAAGGGGAGGGAGGGGGATACTTTATCATTCAATTACTTTTGAACTACAACTCTGACAGTATTGAAATAACACTCTCTATGGCTCAAATACTGTGAATAGTAATTGGAGCTGCTGTTTTTGTGAAACCTCATCATTCCTTTAGTTTCCAGCCAATTAATAATTCATTTATGCTGTAGAGAGTATTTTGTTATTTTTTTTTTCTTCCAGCAGTACAGAAAATGGCATCATGTGGCAGACATAATCTAACTTCTGCTACCCCACAAAAGAAATTAAGAGAAAGAAAAGCTGGATGAAAGCATATTTTATTTGATCCCAGTAATGCTTTAACTGCCAGAGCAACCTACATCATGGTGCAGGGGATGGGGGGGGGGGGGTTACTATCCGAGAAGAAGGCTAATTTGGTAACTTGAAACTGTAGTTGCGTTAGTGTGACTTTTTAAAATTATTTTAAATAACTTTGGTTACTTTGTGTTTTTTAATTTTATGAACACGTTTTAAACAAAAGTTTATATTTCTGTGGAGCTTTTTAGCCATAATAACATGAAGTGTTTTGGAGGTATCAATAGTATACGAAGGGTATGACCAGTTCTTACTTATAGACAACTCCCAGAGCACAAAGGTAGAGGAATGGTGTGGCCTACCTTGCCAACTTTATGACCCATTCAAAGCCAATGTTTCACTTAATACAGGATAGTAAACATCCAGTCTTCAGCTATTGTTGTACTTGAATGCCCATCATCTTCAGACAGTTTTTGACTCTAAGATTTATGGAATTGAAGTGCAAATTCAGCTGGAGTGTATCTTGTTTTCTCAGTGAAGTGACATGAGCATTTCCAAACATGAGTCGCTTGCTGTTGGCTAACAAGGTTCTGTTTCTAAATTTTGCTGCCAAAAAGCTGAATATCAGAAATATTATTTTTTCAGTATATATGGTTTTCATGACCCTGACCATTACTCCCCACTGATTGCTGTGTTGCTGTCTTACTGCTTTTCTTTGAATCTGGCAGGCAAAGTAGTGATCATTTCTGAGCTGATCACATAGAAGAGCCATGCTCCGTTCTGATGCATGCAGATGATAATGTATCAGACTCGATGCCTTCCCTTGCTACCAATCACCCATCTGATAGTGTTGGATGATCAGTAGAGGCAACCCCACTATCATGCCTTGTTCTCATTCCATTACTGGAACTCTGGCCTTGTATGAGAGGGTCCATAGAAACCATTGCATCGACAGATCTGCCAACATATCCTAGAAGCTTAGTGTGCAGAGATTAAGGGAGCCATGAGGCTGATCAGCAGTGTGATCTCTAGGAGACATCAGGAGAGTTCTAATGCCCAAATGAGAGATGATTTATGCGTGTTAGGGTTGGGACAGAAGTGTCATAAAATTTATCCTGGTCAAACTATATGCGCTATTCGTTCACAGCCTGAGGATGACACCAGGCTGGGGGCACGTTCCCTACATACTTGGCACTCAGATGGTTAAGATTTTGTTACTTGTGCTTAATTAGTGATATCCTTAGATCCAAGCCTGAATGTAGTCCTTTGGGTATGACCTAAAACACTCTACACTATTTTTAGAAATGGGCAGGGATTTGCAGACTTGAGTTATCATGTAATGGAGAGGTTATCGGTAAAACACAAGATAATGACAACGAAGTAACTATAAAGCAGTGTTAGTCATGACAAGCTGACACCTTTAACCCCTTGAGGACTCATGACGGTCCTGGACTGTCATGGGTTGTTATACCCTTAAGGACCCATGACGGTCCTGGTCTGTCATGAAATTCCGGGCTTCCCATGCGGCTGCACGTCGTTTGGGGAGTCTGGAATCTGATCCCGCAAAAAAAAAAAAAATGCTCCGTGGTCCTTAAAGGACCGCAAAGTACGCGCGCGGCCGGTCCTTAAGGGGTTAATAATCAACATCAATTTTGAAGTGGTAGTATACACACACATAATAACATTTACAGTGCAGTCCACAAGTTCTGTTGTTTTGGCTCTGTACTCCAGCCATTGGATTTGAAATGAATTTACTTAAAGGTTAAAGTGCAGACTGTCATCTTTAATATGAGGGTATTTACTTCCATAAAACATGAACTGTGTAGGAATTACAGCCCTTTTTATGCATAGTTCCTAGTTCCTCCATTTTAGGGGACCAAAAGTAATTGGACAAATAATATCATCTGAAACAGTCGTATATTTAGTAATTTGTTTCAGTTTCTGTGAAATCAATGATTTTCTGAAGTCTTCAACCAAAAGACAGACAGCAGACTGTGGGTATGTTCCCCAGTGATTCTCTGCCACGCCTATATTGCAGTTTCTGTTTGTTTTGGGGCATTTTTCCCTTCTCATTCTTGACCTCAGCAAGTGAAAAGAATTCAGATGCATTCAGGGCAGGTGAATGACTTAGTCAGTCAAGAACATTCTAATTTTTGACCATGAAAAACTCCTTGCTTGCTTTAAGCAGTATGTTTTGGGGTCATTGACCTGCTGCAAAGTGAAATGCCTTTCAGTGGGTTTTGAGGCATTTGGTTGGATTTGAGCACATAAGATGTTTCTTCACACTTCAGTACTCATCTTGCTGCTGCCATCAGCAGTCACATAATTACAAATGACAAGTGAGCCAGATACAGTGGCAGCCTTATATGCCTAAGTCATAGCACTACATCCACCATGTTTTACAGAGGAGATGTATGCATTGGGTCATGTGCAGTTCCTTTCTTTCATAACACTTTGTTCTTTCCGTTACTCTGATGCAGGTTAATCTTCATCTTATCTGTCCATAAGACTTTTGTTCAGGGCTCAAAAACGTAATATGTATTTTTAGCAAAATGTAACTTAACTTTTTGTTCTTGAGGCTCACCAGTGTTTTTTTTTTTTGTTTTTTTTTTGTGTTGTGTTAAGCCCTTCTATGCCCACATCCTAGAGAGTGTTATTGATCTGTTCAACAATTGAAAAGAGTTTTTTCTTCACAGTTGCAAGCATTTTTTGGTCATCCATTAGAGTGGTCTTCAGTGAACTACCAGGTTGTTTGTGATTGCTGAGCTCAGCTGTGTGCTCTTGTTCTTAATAATGTACCACACTGCTTTTGACATATCTAATGTTTTGGCTATGTCTCTGATAAAGTCATTCCAATTTTTCAGCCTCATGATGACGTGCTTTACTGTCTTTACTGGCTCCTCACAAGAGCAACAGACTCCAAATACCACACCTAGTATCACCTCTAGCCCTTTGTTAGCTTTCTTCTGCATGAACTAAAGATGTAAAAACATACACAGGATCTTGAAACAGTTGAACAGCCAAATGTCCAATTACTTTTGTCCCCAAAATTGAAGGACTATGTTTAACAAGGGCTGTGATTCCTACATGGTTTATGGATGTAAATACCCTTGAATTAAAGCTGACAATCTGCACTTTATCATCTTAGTCATTATTTCATTTCACTTACATTGTTCTGGAGTACAGAGCCAAAACAATAAAACATGTGCCGTTGTCCGAATACTTATGGGCCGCACTGTATTTTAGGTGCGGTGCTGATAGAATTTAAATGTGATGTACTAAAAAAAAATATCTTTGGATCATTTTGGGAGTACTTTGTTTATGGTTTTTTAAAGCGTGAAATAATTTATTTTTTCATTGTTTATAAAATTGCAAATTGCTTACTAATCCTATATAATAAAGCGCTAGCAATGTTTGTCAGAAGCCATCATGCACAGTAGAGACTGCCCCTGTTCGACCAGCCTCTACTGCGCATGACTGCATTGCATGGAGCAGTGAGGCAACGTCCGTACGCAGAGCAGGACCGGAGCAGTGAGGTAGCGGTAGTACGCAGAGCAGGGCTGGAGCAGTGAGGTAGCAGCAGTACGCAGAGCAGGACCAGAGCAGTGACACATCACCTGGACCTTGGCCCATGTACACAGGCTTTTACACTAGTAGGAAAGAAATCATGACTAGTGGTAGTCTAAGGTGACCACATATCCCTTGAAATCAGGGCCACTTATGAAAACTTCACTCTGCAGGACTGCACAGGAATCAGAGCAACCCTGCAGTGTGTGGTTCTTAGAAGGTTCCTTGATTTAAAGGGATTTGTGTTCACCATAATCTTACAATAATTCTGTATTCCTGATGAAATATCCATTTTGGGTTGTGCTGGTCTCAACGTATTAGTCCTTATGTATAAAAGCAAAGTGGATCAATTCTGTGGCATTCCAACTGCACTATAAAATTTCTCAAATACTGTCCTAAAATACTCCCTATGGTGTAGTTGGTTTGGCCCAGAGTGGATCCACGTTGTTTCCGTATATAAGGCACTTGTGCTTTTCTGGATAAGCACAAACCTACTTCCTTTTATAAGCTGTAACTCCTAAAGTGAAATGTTAAATGCATGTTATAATCTCTCTTTTTCTATTTAGCTCCTCAGGGTGCTGCACATAGGACTGATAAGGACACGGTGAGCCATGATAGCGTGGATAACCTTAACGATTCTAACTCTGGGGAGCACACTCTGTTCGTGAGGGATCTAATCAGGCTTGATTCCACTGATAAATACCCTAGCACAGGTATTCTTACGAGCTACTAACCTTTTAACTCTCACCTTTCACTTCAAAAACTTACCAGCTTTGTGCTGCTAACACTGGAACATAGGCCTGTATGCAAATGCATGGTGTGCTTAAAATGGCTCCAGTGTAGCTCGGATGTGTATAAAGGTAAGATGATAGAGAATTTCTTGGCTAAACCAACTGCACTTTAGGGGATACATATAGACACCTATTGGGGTGGTAGTTCCGGTTTAAGGTCCTTTTCACATAGGCGACATTGTTGCAGTGAAGGAAGATCATGAAAAAATAAGTTGTGGGGGGGGGGGGAGCAAACTGTCTAAGAAGATGGACGCGTTTTGATCAGCTTCTGGGCCGAGGCGTTATATATATATATTTTTTTTTTACAGTTTAGCTGCTTTATATCGTTTATTTCTACTACTTCTTTGGAGCAGCTCGCCTCTATCCCATCTTGGATGGTTATTTTGGGGACCACACTTCAGTAATATAAAAGAGAAGCTGGTTTTACTGAATTTTCTTGCTGCGTCACGCAGACCTACTACCACGTTGGAGTGAAATGGCACCTGTTCTGTTGGCGAAAGAGGACTTTATACACCTATCAAACAAGGAGGACCTCTGGGCTTTTGTTGTGGAAGTCAGAGCAGCCATAAGGGAGGTGCTGAGGGATACTTGGTCAGGTTGCGGGCCGTTGAGTCAGACACCTTTGCCTCCGGAGTGGGGAGTAGATATCATGGCTTCCCTTGTGAACACTCTGGAAGCATGTTGTGCCAAATGCATGTGGACCCTGATCACCTTATGAGTGACGCTGTTGACCTGAGACCTTTGGGGCGAGGAAGTATCCTGCACGTTTCTGACTTACCTGAACCTGTTCCTGAGGGAAGGTTGAAGTTTACTCTGGATTTCGTTTGTTATGACACCATGAGGATTGAGATACCTACTCCAAAGTTGCTATTTTATGATGGCCTGATACTAAGGGAGGTGTGTGCTCTTTCAGTTTCCGACCTGGAAGTTTGGCTTCCAGGTTTGGCTGGATCATATCTCCCTGGGATCTAATTAACACCACACGGCATGTTCCCCCATGTGGAGTCTTCTGCCCTCTTTGGTGCTCTGAGGGAGCTGAAGAAGCCTGGATCTTATCGCTCCTGTTTTCCCTCTGTATGACGGAGATGTCTGAACTTGGTCTGGTTGCAGCGACTGTTTGTGCCCTGGCAGATCTATGAGAACTCTACATCTCCATCTGTGTATAGGATAGGATACTCTACTAAAAGGACTCTCTGCCTCTAGATATTTTGGGTGGTCCCCTTTGCCTTGGTATGGCACCAGAGCCTTGTAGCAGCTGCTTGAACTGTACCATGTACCATATACCTAACTTGCTCCTTTATGGTCCGTGTTCCAGTGTTTCATAACTGTACTTATGAGGATTCCCCGGGTACCCAGTAACTTTCCCCTATGGTATGAAATTGAACACGCTCCTGCATGGACTGTTTGCATTTTAGGCTCTATGGACTGTATCCCTAGGGCCCAGGGAGCCAGCCCTGATCATCTGCTAATCCATGTAGACTGTGAGGGCATATGTGACTACACTGTGGAATTTTCTCTTTTGTTGAGCAGGTGGTTTGGGTAGTTGGGGAGGTGCTGGGTCCCTTCATAGCATTTGGATGTACGAAATATGGGCAAATCTACTCAGATGCCTTATTTGCCAAGGTTTCAGGATTGTTCTAAGACTAAGAACAGTTGAGGTTATGTAATGTATATGATCTACACTATTTCTTGCTCTCTGAGATCCCTTGAATGTTACAGGAGGGTGTGATTAGGTGTATTCGCCATCTTACTGTTATATCGGGGACATTAAAAATGTGTGCTTGGGGCAGGTTAGCTTGTGGTACCTGGTACGGATCTGTATTGTACTATTTGTACTGCTATTTCCGTTTGCTTATCCTCTTTTCTGATATAATGTTTGTATAAGTTCTGTGTCATACTTTTGTTTAATCCCCTACATGTGTGCTTCTCGTAACGGCCAGGTCAGGGTCTTGGCCCTGGGCTTGCTAAATTATGTAAAGATATTGTCTTTTCTTATACCCCCCCCCCCAACCTCTTGTAGGTCATCTCGTGATATTCAGACAGGGAGTTAATTGTATTACCCTGTTCGTCTGTCCACACGTTATCCTTTCACCCCTACACTGGGACCACTGGTTCATCACCTGATTCTTTAGATATACCGATTACCTATTCTACTACCACTGGGTCACTTCATTATAAATACTAAGTGGTCCTTCTATTTACTTCTTTTTCCTCTCCTGGATATTTTCTCATGCTCGGTGCACTCTTTTACTGTATTATCTGTTTCTTTAATTTTAGCAACTGTGTAGAGTTTCCTGTATAAGTCTTGACTTAGCTTCATAGAATTATATATACAGCCCTGAACAATGTCCACTGAGTTACGCTGCCTTATGATCAGTATGTGCTTTATATTACTATAGTATGTGGAGCGCTTATATTGTATTTCTATTTGCTAGTCTTTGACGTTGAATGTGCTTCTGTGCTAGATTTCCAATTTGTCATTGTTTCTATTAGGCACCATTTATGTAATGTTGCTGATTCTTCAATAAAGCTTAAAAAAAAAAAGTTGTGAACAGTCCTATCCTGTGATGTGTTTGGGGCAAAGATAGACAATTTGGTGCAACTTTCCTCAGACTGCAAAAATACAGCTGCAAATGTGTATTGATTTCAATAGAATTGCATTAAAATGTTATAACTGTTGTTGGTAGCTGCAGTTTTATCACTCCTGTTTCTATTGGCTAATGGGATGCTGGGGAAAACCTTGCTACACTGTAGCACAAAAATCTAGTCAACGTTTTCACTTGCTACAAAAAAAAACAAAACAAAACAAAAATCACCCTACAAAGTTAGAGAAAAGCGAGTGGGGAGAGCATCATAGTGTATTATATCCCAGTCAATTGGAACATCAACAGCGGAATATAACTCACATTCTACTAATAGTATCAAAAGTAGCAAACCGCTCTTGTGGAGGATTATTACCAGACACTGGGCTATGAATGAATCTGGAAAAACTGAGACACTTGGGACGTTTCTAACAGTGCTTCAAGAGATCAAATTTGCCACAAGTATAATGAAGTATCAATACTATGTGGGGAATTATAATGAAGTGCCACACCGTGCCACAAAAAACATAAATGTTCAGGGGGTTAAGAAAATCCTAAAGTGTCATATATTTTTTAGTTATATCCAATTTTTGTGTTGATTGTGCCTATTCATTAACATGTCTACAAACTCAGTACTTCAAATTTGTGCTTACATAGTTCTGATGCAAAACATTTTTATCTATCTGAAAGCATAAGATTGTCACAGTAGGACATTATTTTACAATCTCATTATCATCTGCAGAAGGTCAGTCCAATCAGATTTGTGGCTCAAGAGATGGATTACAGAGAGAAGATTCTCACAGTCCTAATGCCCAGAAACCTAACACAGAAACAGATGCTTCTCCGAAGCCAAAGCACCTACAAGCCTGTAATAAAATCTCAACTTCACCTGCTGATGACACAGGTAAATTGTCTTTTCCAGAGCTGGATTTACATCTCGGGTTCCTCATAGGCAAAGCACTGTAGGTGATTTCACCTGTAACCATGTTGACACTTTTCATTGGCCCTACCACCAGCCTTATTAACTGGTGTATGTCATAGGTAATACCCTTAGCATATAATAAGAATAAATAAGTTTGTGGTTGCTAGAGAGATCTGAAAACATATTGTAAAACAAGTGTGTTGTAGACATCTCAAGCACCCAAAGTGTTAAATAATGGGAACGAAGTAAACCTTCCACTCTAAAGCAGAAAGTGGTGTCTTATGCAGAGGCATTGAGCATTGCCAGCACAGATTTTCTGCCCTTCAGAATTTGGCACACTAGGCAGCTGCATACTGTGCCTAATAGGAAATCCTGCCCAGAGCTTTTAGCCTGGAGCAGCAATCCTAACTTTTTTTATACCCTACCCACCCTCTTCTGAATACTAAAGGGGAAAAAAAATCTAATAAAATGAATCCGTAAGGGATCCATGCACAAGAAAAAGAAATTGTGCCGTGCTATATATATATATATTCCAGCTGTGCTTGTTATAACCCATGCTTGAAGAAGGGACCTTAGTATCCTTAAAGGGATAGTATTGTTTCAAAATAACAGCAGCTCCAATTAATCTTCATAGTATTTGTGCCAAGGAGAGTGTTATTTCATACTATCAGAGTTGGAAGAGTCATTGAATGATAAACTATCCCCCTCCCACCCATTTTACCTAGTGTAAGCTGCCTCCCCTCAGATGTGGAATCTGGTCTTAAGACCAGACAGCTCACAGCAAGGGACAGTCTTACTGTGAGTATGATGAAAACCCTGCCCCCTTGACAGTTTTTTCCCTTGTGCTAATTGAAGATTGTCCCTGTCTGAAAGCCACCTTGCAGTGTTACATCAGTAAAAGGGATGAGAGGGGAATACTTTATCATACAATTACTCTTGAACTACAACTCTAACAGTATTGAATGAACGCTCTCCATGGCCAAAATAATATGAAGCTTAATTGGATCTGCTTTTATTTTGAAACATTACTATCCCTTTAAAGCTTGCGGTTTCTATATTCTCAGCCTATAAAAGGTATCACTTTTACATCACTCTTGTGAGTTTTTTGTTACAAAACTACATGTCTGTGTGTGTGCTTGTCTGTGTGTGTGCTTGTCTGTGTGTGTGCTTGTCTGTGTGTGTGCTTGTCTGTGTGTGTGCTTGTCTGTGTGTGTGCTTGTCTGTGTGTGCTTGTGCGTGTGTGTGTGTGCGCGCGCTTTTCTGTCTGTGTGCGCGCTTGTCTGTGTGCGCGCTTGTCTGCGTGCCCGCGCTTGTCTGTGTGCGCTTGTCTGTGTGCGCTTGTCTGTGTGCGCGCGCTTGTCTGTGTGCGCGCGCTTGTCTGTGTGCGCGCGCTTGTCTGTGTGCGCGCGCCTTGTCTGTGTGCGCGCGCCTTGTCTGCGTGTTTGTCTGTGCCTGCCTGCGTCTGTCTGTGCTTCTGTCTGTGCCTGCCTGCGTCTGTGCGTCTGTCTGTGCGTCTGTCTGTGCGTGCCTGCTTGCGTCTGTCTGTCTCTGCGCCTGTCTGTTCGTTCTTTTATGATGAAGGGGAGCATATAAAAATTGCTGCTCCTCCTGCACTTTCGATTAGTTCCAATTTAAGTGTTATCTTAATTTATAGAGACACGAAGAAGTTTCTATAATTCCCTATACTTCGTAATAATGCTGTGTATCGTTTCCAGTGTGCTAATCGGTGTAGTCTTTGTATAATTATATTATAAAGTTTCCCCTTCCCATCCCTTTTACATACGTCACTGTTTTTCCCTTAGATCTGTAATCCGGTCAGACAGATCTCAACGAGAAACAATATTGTGGCTGTCAGTATAAGGAAATCCCTGGCCCACTTGATGAAGGAGGACAGGTTTTCCTTATGCCGATACAAGACTGTACCTCATCTCTATCTGGCCAGATCGGCTTTCTGCTCTGAGGAAAGAATAGAGATGTATGTAGTAGTGGCAAAAGGGGGAAACTTTATACTGCAATGACACAAAAGCTACACCAGTTAGAACATTGGCGACGGTATTACAATGATCGAATCATACTATCTCTTTAAGAAATGTCGCTCACAGCTCCTAACAATGTATCACATTTACCAGTATACCAGCTCTTTATTTCTAATGTGCTGATTTGCACAGTATGTGGAAGTAGCTGGACCTGTGGTTCTGCCAACAGGGAAGAGGATGCCCTGTCCCTTTCATTTCTTTAATGCCTTAGAGGCCTTCCAATGCATTGCTTTATTTGTATCTTTGGGGATATTTATCTGTTCCCTATGGTGTAGCTGGTTTGTCTCAGATTTGCCCCTCTTTTCTGTATAATGACCAAATTGTATTGAAACCATGCTGTTTCTTGGCACAGTGTCCCACCCTGAGGTTCATGATGGAAAGCTACTATCAAGCCCTGAAGTTCAAAACCCTCCAGAATCCCCTTCTTGGGGAAGCAGCATTGTTAAAGTTTCCTCTGGTATTTTTGACAGCACCGGGAGGAAGAGCAGCAGTGGTGAGTTGTTTGTTAGAGCGAGTTTAGAAACTTCATTAGCACTTCTCTGTAAAAGGTATGTGAAAACTGGAGCATGACCATAAAAACTATTTGGTGCACAGGACAGATGTATGAATGTGTAATTAAGTAAGTCAGAGGTCAGTCTCTGCACCTCCTGCTGTTGGGGACTGTAACTTTCATCATGGGAACTGTAGTCCCTCAACAGCTGTAGGTCCAAATATTGACAACTATCTCTGACTATTACATCATCTTAAAAAAATAAGGGTTCTTCAGCTTTGGATCAGCACCAGTTACCTGTGTCTGCTGTGTTCCCTTGTTTCTACCTTTGCCTGGAAGGCACATTTTATTACTCCAAGCAGAATATAATTCTTAATTGTACCAACTATATTTCAGTAATAACCCCCCATTAACTTTAATGTAGCCATTAGGAATTCTGCTTGTCCTTTTGTTCAAGAGATAACAATTCTAATCCATCCTGGAGGCATGTTGACGGCAGCAGACATAACTTTTGCTGGCAGCACCTGGACCTCAAACTCCAACCACTGCACAGATTAATATTCTGTGGCCTTGCATTCCTCTTGCTTCAGTTTGTTTGTTTTGTTTTTCTTTTTCTTTTTTTTTGTGTGGGGGGGGGGGATTCTCCAGTATCTGGAATTTGTAGTCCAGCATCCGTGCTAGCAACAAAGGAGCAATATTCATAGTGGCCATTAAGAATTTTTACCCATAGCAGGTTGTTAGTAGTAGTTGTTAGTGGGGTTTTTTGTGTTTAAAGGAACATCAATTCTAAATGAAATAATAGAGCGTGGAGCAATCACAGACATATTTGTAAACATCTCCATACCTCCATAAAATAAGATGTATAGTTTAGGAGATATTCAGACTTTTATTTCTGGGAAATTGGAAGTGAACAGTTCCTGGTACAGCACAGAGCTTCATTAGCATATGAAATGTCACTGAAACGCTTAAAGGGGATAGTAATGTTTCATAATAAAAGCAGCTCTAATTAATCTTCATAGTATTTGGACTTTGGAGAGTGTTATTTCAATTCTGTCAGAGTTGTAGTTCCAGAGTAATTCAATGACAAAGTGTCCCCTCCCGCCCCTTTTACTGATGTCACACTCTTCAGCCAGAGCAGAAGGCAGCTGCCCAGGTAGACTGCAGAGAGGGACAATCTTCAATTAAGATAAGTGAAAAACCTGAAAATCTTGTCAAGGGGGCAGGGATTTCATTGTTTTCATAGGAATAAGAGTGTCCCTTTCTGTTATCTGTCTAGTCTATGGACTGCATTCCACATCTGAGAAGAGATTGTTTACAGTAGGTAAAAGGGGCGGAGAGGGGAAACTTTGCTTGTGAATATCTCATAAACCATAAAGGTTTGAGAGATAAGACTTATATCGTTCTTCATGTTTTTTTAATGCCTACAAAATAAAATAAAGATAAAACGAAGTATTACTATCCCTTTAATTAGCATATAAAATGCTACTGGTACAGCACGAGTACCACAATTAGCATACATTATCATATGGTAACCAGTATGAAATTCTCCGTAACTGTACATTTGCTGGTCTTTTGGCTAACATTACACATAGGCAGTTTTTAAGTCAGTTTTCATATTGAATATAATATTGAATTAAGGTTAAATTTCCACTTAGTTTCCTTTAACCATTTGTATACTAGAAATATCTAGCATTCCTTCATAATTTACTGGAGCCATTTCTAGCAACCAAGATACATTCCTTCATAATGTACTGGAGTCATCTGTACCAACCAAGGGATTAACATAAGTTTTTAGTTTTTCTTTTCTAGTTGCAAAATGAAACAAACTCAACATTTTCACTCTTCTAATACTTTTATTGGTTGCTCACTGAGAATATTACTTTTTTTCTCTTGTATCTAATAGAAATAAAAACATTTTTGAACATTTAATTGCCAGAGAAGTGACCAATGCTTTGTTCACCTCTGTCGCACTCAGATCTTAATTTATAGCTTTAAATGAATGTTTCTATGTTATATAAAACCACTGATTGCATCAGAATATATTGTTTTGTGTTTTTTTCACTTATATTTAATCATTATTTGATTGCAGGTAGTGTGCCAGGGCCATTACCCCCTGTCTTGGACTCTGGAGAAGATGCAGTCTTTTCCAGTGATGTCCATTCTAAGAAAACTGGTGAGAGAGCTCAGAAGAGGCAGAAGGTCTTTGCTGAGCGAAGCTGCAGCTTCAGTGCAGAGAGCCGGTCAGGCATGCTGCTAAAGAAAGGCAGCCTTGACCTGACCACTAATGAGATTGCTATGAAGATGGGAGCAGATGCAAAGATCCTTACTGCAGCTCTGTCCAAGACACCACCGCCACCACCTCTACAAGCAAATGAAGAATTTGTCTTTGAAGGCATAGATGACCAGATTCCATCTCCGGCATCTGGGAGCAGGAATTGTGCAGCTAAGCCAGCCACAGAACAGTCATCCGGCTACAGATTGCAGGAAGTTTCTGATCAGTTAGATACTGTCAAAGAAGAAAGTACAGTGGATTCTGTAGAGACAGTACAAAGTACTGTGGAAGACGAGAATATTCCTAAGGCCTCTTCTAAGCACATGGATGAGTCAGATAAGAGGAACAGCTTTTATGGCCTCACCAAACCAGTAGAAAGGGAAGGGGTAGAAAAAGGTCTTGACCCACTGTCTTTACTGGCTTCACAGACGGTTGAGAGAGAACCTTCACCGGCTGAGGAGAAGATCATCTCTCCTGTTGTGGCACGTAACCTGGCTGATGAAATTGAGAACTATATGAACTTAAAAAGCCCCCTGGGAAGCAAGTCCTCCAGCATGGAATTGGGAGGTCAGGAGTCAGCCAGGGATGATAGAAAACACAGTCAGGGTGGCCCAGAAAGGAGGTCCAGCTTGCCTGTAGATTCCCTGCCTCCAGCTGATGTGCAGAGTGAGAATCAGAAAAACTCTGTTGTATCCAGGTCCAGAACATTTACTAGCAGTCCAAAGCACCACCTGCGCAACCAAAAGGAACGATCCGTTTCATTGAATGCCCTTGTTCGCTCCTCCCAGCATGGCTCCCTGGGATCAATGGTGAACACTTTTCCTGGTCTAAAGCTTGACAATCTGTTGACCGGACCCAAGATGGATGTGCTGAAGTCTAGCATGAAGCAAGCAGCTAATGTGGCCAGCAAGATGTGGGGGGCAGTGGCATCTGCCTACAGCTACTCTGATGATGAGGCAAGTTTGAAACATTTATGTAAACTGTAAATCTTGCATTCAGAAAAATAGCTAGCTTCTCAAAGATATGACTCCAGGTACAGTTGAAATACTGTCAGCAGGGACATATTTCCCATTGGGCAAAGTAGGGACCCTGTTAGAATGTCAGATTTTGAGGGGCATATCATCTATGCTGACCACACCCACATTCTGAATAATGGGTGTGGCCAGAGCAATCCAGATGTTCCTGCAGTAGAAGCCAGCACCTCGATTATGTTGGGTTGTTTATTCAACCAGTTTACATGCTCCTGGCATAATTGAAAACCACTATAGGTGGGGATATAGGACAGGAACAGGCCCTAGAGTAACCTCACCTCTTAGCCAGTCATAATCCAGTTGTAGGGATACTGCACCCCTCCATCTACACTATGGTGCCGTTCCTATAATCCAGAATTCCTTCTTTTTCTGCCGGAGGACCTTTAAAGGCACAATAATACCGATACATAATAATGTTCCTATTATGACTATACAAAAAGAGAAGTGTCATGGGGGCCTCCTGAGAGAGTGAGGTGGTCTTTCAAATGGCTGCCACATCTGTTGAGGGGAAGTAAAGGCTGCGGAGTTCCAGTGGGATTCTCCATCTGGGGCCCCCCCAGAAAACGTTAGGAGGTTCCATGATGGTGTTTTCACAGAGAGGTAGAAGGGACGTCTTTGTCTAAAAATGAACCCCTTAGATACTACAGTGTTCTTAAAAACATTACTTCTGTGTTTTCAAGTACTCTCTTACATTTTAATGGATTAAATGTCCATTTAAATCAGTAGATGTGTTTACTCTGGTGCAATTATTTGACTTTATGGATATGCTCCAATATATTTTTAGAATATGTGGGGAAAAACGGCAGCAAACGGTGCAAACTTAATGTTAAATAAGACATTGCTCAAGTGAGCTTTTAATGTTATGATGAAAATAATTCATTTTTATGTCTATTTTTGTTTCTCGATATATGTTGTATTCTAGGAGGATGGCAATCAAGTTAGATCAAACTTTCCTTCCAGTATTGAAGACAACCTTGTGAGTGACCATCATCCCTCCAAAATGGCTCAACATGGGCTTCCTTCTGGCGACTTGGCAAAGAGCAACACCAGCTTAGGAAGCAGCAGTAGCAGTGGAGACACCAGCAAGAACAGCAATTCAAACAGTATGGATTTCTCATTTACATGGGCTTCTATGCACTCATTTGTTTGGTGTAACTGTGCCACATGCCGGTGAGATGGCTCAGTTGTTTAATGCACCAGCTGTAGAATCTGTTCAAACCTCAAGGTCACAGATTCTAGTCCCAGCAGGGTCAACTCAGCCTTTCATTCTTCTGAGGTAGATAAAATGAGTAACATTAAATTTGAGACAATCTCTGTGTATCCTTCCTGGTAAAATATGCTGATATTAGTTTTTTTCTGTAGAAGTTAGCATTATATATATATATATATATATATATATATATATATATATATATATATATATATATATATATAATATATTAGCAATGTGGGACGGTACTGCCCGTCAGGATGTATAGGGAATTAATGCACACATATTGATGCAAGACAAACACACACAGAGACGCACACGCATGCACTGGGATGCATAAAGAACGACACAGTCATACACACATACATGCAATGCACAATATGCAGACACAGAGTGTGATACAGACATGCAACACACACAGTGAGGAACACACAGACACACACAGAAGTGAGTCATAAGGAGGTGACTTATGTGTCATTGTAACGAGTTTGTGTTTGTACTTATGCCTCCACTGTGGCATTCATTCATGTAGTTAAAATGCATGTGGTAATTGCACTTACTATGGTGGGAGGTGGATTGTGCTGGCTCCTGGGTTGTGAGTGTGTGTGTGTGAGTGAGTGGCATTCATTCATGTAGCTGAAATGCATGTGGTAATTGCACATACTATGGTAGAAGGTGGATCGTGCTGGCTCCCGGGGTGTGAGGAGTGTGAGTGAGACTATGGTAGAAGGTGGATCGTGCTGGCTCCCGAGGTGTGAGTGTGAGTCAGTGAGTGTGAGTCAGTGAGTGTGAGTCAGTGAGTGTGAGTCAGTGAGTGTGAGTCAGTGAGTGTGAGTCAGTGAGTGTGAGTCAGTGAGTGAATGAGAGAGAGAGAGAGTGTGTGTGTGTGTGTGTGAGATTGAATGAGAGTGTGTGTGAGATTGAATGAGAGTGTGTGTGAGATTGAATGAGAGTGTGTGTGTGATTGAATGAGAGTGTGTGTGTGATTGAATGAGAGTGTGTGTGTGATTGAATGAGTGTGTGTGTGTGTGATTGAATGAGTGTGTGTGTGTGATTGAGTGTGAATGTGCATGATTGTGTGTGTTTTTTTGGCTGATGTGTTTGTGTCTGTGATGTAGGAGTGAGTGGCAGCCATTTTGTTTTTTCAGTTACTTGGATAGTGGTGGGCGGGCTGGATAGTGGGGGCGGGCCAACTCCCTGCATGATTTAAATCACTCCCCCATTGAATCACTCAATGGGAGCAGTAACTCCTCCTTACTTAACCCTTTGAGTGCCAGAGGGTTACGTACCCCTCTGGCACTCAAAGGGTTAAGTTATGGTAACATAGTAATATAACGCACAGTGGCTCTTCAGTTGAGGCAGCGTAGCAGTATGCTGAGGAAACAAATAGAAAGTGATGTTTGAGGCTTGCCCTCTGTAACATACAGCAAAGCATCTCTCTCCCTTTAAGGAGAAAGGGCGGGAATCAGGAAGCGGGAAGTAGAGGAGTGACAGTTGAAAACAGACAGTTAGTGAGGTTGACTGAATAGATGAAACAAGTTAAATGAGTTGATACTAAGTTTATCCCTGTGTGTTTGTATTTTAAGGAAACATTACACCCTCATACTAAAACAGAGTGTATGGAGGGTTACAGTTATCTGTGGGAGGTGAAACAGTGTGTTTGTGGTGTCATGATCCTGAGTGAGAGTGTGTGTGGACCAGGAGAAGTTATTGATATCCGCTACTTCAGGAGCGAGTGGCAGCTATATATATATTTTTTTTTCAGTTGGATAGTGGTGGGCAGGCTGGAGGGGGCGGGCCAACTCCCTGTATGATAAACATGCCCCCATTGAATCACCCAATGGGAGCAGTAAAGTCCCCATCGAATCACCCAATAGGAGTTGTGTTTTCTAATGAGACATAAATTATGTAATGAGGCATTCTGTTCAATGTGTGTTTGTTTTCTGAGGAGACATAAATTATGTTCTGTGTGCGAGGTACCAAAATTATGCAATGAGGCTTATTCTTTTATATATATATATATATATATATATATATATATATATATATATATATATATATATATATATATACACACACACACACACACACACACACACACACACACACACACACACACACACACACACACACACACACACACACACACATATATTACAGGACCTTTAGAAGACAAATGTAGATCAAAGGGGCTTTTCACCTAACAAAGTTGATTTTTAACCATTCAAAGAACAAAGGGTTACCCAACGCATTGAGAAGCAACGTGAATCCCCTCTGGTCCTTAAAGGGGGCTATCACTGCTATACAAGTTTGCCTCTGTGTAATGTTCCTATAGCAATAACATGTAATCTGTGTGTTTTTTTATAATATAATGCATGCTATGACGTCACTTCAGGACAATCTGCAGGTACTACTCTGTACCGCAGCCTTTCAATATTTGTCTGTTCCCTACCCAAGTATTGCCTGATTCCAACCTGCACCAATGACGGAGGATTCCCATTGGCAAGAGAGTGCTTCAGCTTACATAGAGAAATTCTCCGTCATCGGAGAAAGCTGGAACTAGGCAGTAGTTGGGGAGGGAACAGACTAATACTGAGAGGCTTCGGGACTGAGTTGTACCTGCAGCTTGTCTTGAAGTGACGTCACTGGCTCCTTTTTAAAATGTCACATTTCGCCATAGCCTGCACTATATTAAAAAACACAGATTACATGCTATTGTTACAGGAACATTACACAGATGCAAATGTGTATAAAGGTTATAGTTCCCATTTAAAGCGTCAAATGATTTACAGTTTTGCAGGCGATTTCACTGGGCTGCTACAAATTGTGTTGCCGAGATATGGTTCCTCTCGAGCCACATCTAGAAAGGGGTTTGAAGTAGCAGGGTTAATAAAATGCATGTTCATAATTGTTGTGTGTTATATTGTCATTATATACTGGAGTTGTTGCACAAAGAGGAACTGGAACAATTCTGTGTTAAACCAACTGCAGCACTGAGGGCAAATAAAAATTCCCATTCATGGGAAATGAGGCTGAATGCTAGCGAGGTCTCCATTGCATTGTGAGGTAATTAATTGGCGACCTCTCTAGCACTGAAGGGGTTCATGCCCAATATACATCAGTTGTTATTTGGAGAAGTTTAATTTTCCCCTATGATGCAGCTGGCTTGTCCTAGAATTGCCTCATTTGCCTTTATACATATATTTTTATTATCCATAGATGAATCTGTTCACGGAAGAGGCTCAAGGGGGCTGGAATCTGATAAATCAGAACACGGATCTTCCCACAGCACTAGCTTGTCCAGCATATACCAGAATTGGGCAATGGAGGTGAGTGTTCACTTAACCCCTTAAGGACCGGGAAAATCTGGGGTGGATTGCATTTAAGGACTAGAGCAATTCTGACTTTTTTGACTGTCTTTGTTCAGCAGTCTGTTCCCTCTAAGATGTTTATTTCAGGCAAATAAATTATATACATTTTTTTCACACACACACGGCTTTCTTTTGATACCTCACTTATATGGATAACCCTCCATTTACTTTATTAAAATTAAAGAAAACTGTAAAAAAAAAAAAAAAAAAAAAAAAAAGTAAAAACCCATTTTTATTTTTCTCATGATTTGGGTGCAGTGGGTTAAATTTTTATGGATGCTGAAAGGTATGACTGGTCATTCATACCTACAAAATGGGACGTTTTAAGTGGCACTGTCCCCCCGGGGTTAAAGTTCCCATGTCCCTCTTTCCCATCCTATTTTCCCACTTTTTTATTGCGAAGACTTGGTGTTGTGTATAAGTGTATTGAATTGCTCCACAACAATAAAACTCACATTATTTTGTGTTTAAACTTTGCAGATTTGTTTTATGAATAGTATGTTTAAATGCAATATTTGCTCTGTTTTAAATGTATAAAAAAAAAAAAAAAAAAGTTGCCCTTTAGCAAGTCAGAAATGGACCTGCATCCAGCCTGCCCCCAGCTATATTGCATGATTTTAATTAATTTTATGTCTGCTCTCTGCTTCTGTCTTCCTTACTCTCATAGTAAGAAAGAGAGAGGCAGAGAGCAGTAACAAAGGCAATGTGTAAAACACATTGCCTTTGTGAATAAAAATGCCGGTACATGTGATCGTTCCTGGAGCGATCACGTGTACTGGCAGAAGAGAGAAGTGCTGAAACTGAACACTCCGGTTGTGGAGCGATCAGCTTCAGCAGAATTATAGCATTGTGCACCGAGGCGCGCTGCTATAATTTAACCCATGATATGCCAGGACTGCCATGGGTCCTTATGGGAAGTTTACACATGACTGTCCTGGAACGTCATGGGTCGTTAAGGGGCTAAGAGATAAAAAGGCTTGGGATTTAGGAAATTCAAGTGAACATTCATGTAATCAGAGTCTATTTGGTGAGGTGAACATACTCGTTTTGTACATGATGAAGACAGTCTCATCTATAGTTCAGATCAGCAATGCTATAAGCATTTAACCACTATTTAAACATAGTCTTACATTCATTAATGATGTAGGACCAGCCACATTCACAAATTTAAAATAGAACAATTCAGGGACAAAGCAACTGCACCACGAGAAAGAGAATATTCCCCAAAGTCCCATTGGTTTAAATGGGCCCTTAAATGCTAGAGGGGCTTTTATTGGTTATTTTTGGTTCAGGCAGTTTGATCCAGAATTTCTAATTTTTCCCCATGTACATATGGCCCTTAGTTTAATTTTATGAGGGAGATATGCACTTACAGGGACACTATCAAAATCACCTGAATGTTTTAGTAACTATTTTTTATTTAGGTAACCTTTTTGTTTATTTAGATTAGTAGATTATGGTAAGTATTAATTTTGCATTTACTATGTTTAACCCTACATTGCCTTCACCACTCACTATTTCAGTACATTATCAGTAAGTGGCAGAGTTAGTGATAGTAATGTCTATTTAAAATTAGTTGTCTTCTGTATATTAAAAGGAACAGATTGTGCTATGTCTAAGCTCTTACTTCTTTGTACATCAAACGTTATGTAGCACTGAAGATCCACTGCCTGCCCCTTCTCCCCATGTCACGCTGAATCTGCAGTCTGGTGAAGACGGCTGCAGTGAGGGACAAACTTCAGTAAGCAAAGGGAAATCCTGCCCTCCTTCGTTAAGGGGGGCAGGATTTACCTTATCCTTACTGAAGTTTGTCCTTCGCTGCAGCCGTCAAGTCGCACAACCCGATCTCAGATTCCATGGGAGGTGGCCAGAAAGGGGCGGACAGAGGATCTACAGTGCTTCATATCTTTTAAACTACAAAGAAGTAAGCGCTTAGACATAGCGCAGTCTATTCCTTTTAATATACAGAAGACTCAGACAACTGATTTTAAATAGACATTACTATCACTTTAATTTAGGCATAGAACAGGAAGTACCTGCATGGCATGCATAATTAGCATAATCTGCACACTGAAATAACAAAAAAAAAATATATATAGCAAATACAGCACATACATGTAGGTAATTTTGACAGTTCTTGTAAGTATATACCTTTTAAAGGATAATTATTCCATAGGAATGTATGGATTTACCTAGACATACATCCAACAAACATGAGTCAGTTATATCTATATATTTTTTTAATTTAATTTGGTCTGTCTTGTAGTCCTCTGCTAATTGTTTTATAGTCTGATTAGGGCTAGTGACCCTTACAAACTCTTTTGACACCTGTTGTTCGTAGTGATGATATGTAACCTAGAGGCAGACTTTAAATGAAAAAAGTCCACAGTCCAATTCAAGTGCTCAGTCCTACAACAAAACTGTACTGGCTACAATAGGTAAACCGAACTAAGAGGGGGAGGAGAGCAAACAAGGAGAAGAAACCTAAATGTAGTATTTTAACCATTTAATAAGGCAAAAAGAAGCCCTTTCAGGCTGTATGCTAGGGAGCTGTCTTGGGTCACCTAGGGGTGCAGGGCCGATGGTCGGTGGAGGAGACCCTCCTGCCAACCAGTATCCTGGAGCTCAGGGCGATTCTTCACACTCTGGTATCCTGGTCCTCTCCATTGAGGGGATGTCCAGTCGGGCAAGGTTACGGCCGTAGCGTACATCAACAAGCAAGGCAGCACAAGGAGCACTTCTGCTTGGTCCAAGGTCAAGGCTATTTTAGCCTGGGCTGAAGAGCACATTCCTGCCATATCCGCTGTGCACATCCCAGGCATAGAAAACGTCCTGGCAGACTTTCTCAGTCGCCAGACGGTGGACCCCAGGGAGTGGGAGTACCATCCGGAAGTTTTCGACCTGTTGATGCAGAAGTGGGGTCTCCCTTGGATAGACTTGATGGCCACCAGGGACAACAGGACAGTTCAGACATTTTGTTTTCACTGGAGGGATCCTCTGGCGTTCTCAGAGGATGCTCTTTCATCTGGCCTACATTCTTCCTCCATTCCCTATCATCTCCAGGGTGCTGAGGAAGATTTGGATGGACGGTGCAGTAGTCATTCTGATCTCCCCCTATTGGACCAGGCAGCCTTGGTTCCCAGAGCTAGTGGCCTTATCTGTTCAGGATCTATTTCCTCTGCCACTCAGACCAGATCTCCTCCTTCAGGGTTACCTCTGGGGGGAGGACGTGGAACATCCAGCTGTTGAAATCTCCATCTTCAGGAGGAAAGGTTTTTCTCCAGAGGTGGGCTCCATCATAATCCAGTTTCGTCCAAGGCCTAGAACAGGGTTTGATCCATTTTCCATTCTGCTTTGTGGACAGGGATCTGTCCTCACAGGAGTTTGATCTCCCAGCAATCCTGTCTTTTTTGCAGGATGGCATGAACAAGGGTCTAAGCCTTTAGTTCCTTGAAGGTGCAGACCTCAGCTCTCTGTCTTCTACCAGAAATGTATTGCTATCTTGCCGGATGTCAAAGCCTTCTTTCTCTGTTGTCCAATATAGGGTAATGATGCTTTTGGTAGGTGACCACCCCTTTAAGTAGGCAGGAACAATTCTTGAAGAGAATGCTGGGTGGAGCCTACCTCCTCTCCTTAGGAGCAGCTAGCCCCCCCCCCCGAAAGATTTGTTCCTTGATGAAGATACAGGCAGGAGAACAGTTCTGCAATAGTTTTAGTTTATTTTTTTGTTTTCTGATAGATATGAAATACCACCATTAGGCGGATTACCATTACTGACAATTCCCAAGTGGATAGCTCAGTTTCCAGGTGCTATGGTGGACATTTTAGCCCTGGGGCTTCTTCTTTACACGTGGTACTCTGAAGACAGAAGACCTGCTGAAAAGTTGAGCAACCCTTTGAGTGCTGTCCCACGTTCCCTCTCCACACAGAGGTCTCCTTTGGAGTTCCTAATACATGCTCCTGCACTCATTGGGTTTATCTGTGCCCCTGGTGCACCCTGTGGTTTGGGACATATCTCTGCAACGGCTCAACGCAGTGACTTCAGAGACTGCTCATTTTATTTGTCTGCCCTTGCTCTATTATCCGGTTAATGTTTTATGTGTGTTGGGGGACTCAGGGGGCTTCAGGCACTGTTGGGGTACTTTTATAGGGAAAACTACATTTCTCTGTCGTCCAATACAGGTTACTGGTAACTTTGGGCAGGCGATCCGCCCCTTTAAGTAGGCAGGAACAATTGTAGAATTGCAGCTAGCCAACCAGTACCAGAAAGATTTGTTCCTTGGTGAAGACACAGGCAAGAGAACAGTTCTGCTATAGTTTTAGAATTTTTTTTTATTTTTCTGTAAAAAATGGAATACCACCATTAGGCGGATTACCATAACTGACAGTGCCCTTAAATGTGTGGCTAGCTCAGTATCCAGGTGCTTTTTGTGGACCATAAGCCCTGAGGGGGAAAATCTTGATTCCAAGTGCTTCCCCAGTTGTCACCCACTGAGGTTACTTCTTACTACGTGGTAATATGAAGACAGAAGATCTGCAGGAATGGTGAGCAACCCTTTGAGTGCTGCAAGTTCACTTGTCCCACAATGCCCCTCCGCACAGGGGTGTTTTCAATTGGAGTTCCTATTGCACACTCCTGCACTCGTTGGGTCTATCGCTATGTCTGCTGGGTGTTTTGGAGCAGGTATACGTGGTAACTTAACCCTTTAGCTGCTGGATTGGCACTTTTTTGGTGGGTTTCTAACATGTTTCCTACTGGTTTAGTGTTTTTTGGGTGTCCTAACATGTTCTAATGCTGTTTTAGGCATTTTAGTATTACACTATAAATTTTGTAAAATTTGAGTTATAGCCACGCTTTACCGCATAGACGCCATTGCTCCGTTCACTTCTATGGGACTGTACTGTTTGGGACATATCTCTGCAACTGTTTGATCTAGTAACTTGCTTTGCGCATTCGTTTATGATTGTCTTCCACCACGGCGGCCATTTTGTGATCTTTCCAGAGCGAGTATCATACGCAGGTCTTGGACTCTCCTTCTCGCCTCTGCTGATTAACCCTTCGCCTGCCAGATAAGTCTATTTTAGTGATTTCCCGGGTGAAACTTTAATCCTACACATTATAATTGGGTGATTTCTTATACAGTAAGGTTAATTGACATTGTGAGAATGTCTATACCGCTGGAGCTTGGGCCAGACCTAAGACTAAGGAGGCTGGGGTCTCTGTATCCTCCATTGCGCATTGCTCTTCCTGTCACTCAGGGCTACCTAGAGAATTCTCAGGTACTTTATTCCCAGCATGTTCTGATGTCCCTGACAGCATTCCAGGGACCTCCAGCCATGCATTAGAGCCAGCTTGGGTGCAAGAGTTCAAGGCTGCTACTAGGGACCTTAGGTCCACATTGCAACTCTTTCCATCCCAGTTACAGGGGGCCTTTCATTCTTGGTAGGCCCCCTCCTCAGTCAAGTGTTCCCTGCCCAAACCTCAGGGAGTACCTGACGTGTCAGATTCCTCTGAAGAGGAACTTCTGGTGGATTCAGATGTTGAGGAATGTTCTGTGATGGGCTTCTCTCAGTTTTTTGGGGATCTTTTTTGAGGCTGGTCCTGAACTCTGCTGAGGGCATGATCAGGGCTGTCTTAACTACTCTTAACATTCCCTTAGTTCAGGAGGTTCCGTCTGACCCCTCTGATGTGTTCCAGGAGCCAAAAGCCCCTTACTTACATTCCACCTAACCCCACTCTTGACTGCCTTGTGTCTGAGGCGTGGAAATCCCCGGACAAGAAACCCTCTGTGTCCAAGAAATTTGCCAATCTTTATCCCTTTTCTGAAGCCGCGCTTACTTAGTGAGTTCATTCTCCCAAAGTGGATGCTCCTGTTTACAGGCTATCTAAGTCTACTGCCTTCCCAGTCTCTGATGCCTCTGCTCTGAGGGACAGCACTGACAAGAAACTTGAGGTCTTCCTCAAGTCCCTTTTTGCCACTGCTGGTTCTGCCATGAGGCCAGCTTTCGCTGCCGCATGAGTGAACCGGGCCATTGCGGCCTGGACTGAACAGCTCATCCGGGCTGTCTGTCAGGCTGTGCCTACCCAGGATAAGTTGCGCCTTCTCGCCAACATTTCAGAGGAGCAGCACTATGTTTCTGCTGCCTTATTTGATGCCATCCGTTTGGTGGCCAGGGTTTCCACCATGTCTGTGGTGGCCAGACAAGCTCTTTGGCTCAAGATCTGGTCTGTTGACACTGCTTCTAAGAAAGCATTGCTCTCCCTACCCTTTCAGGGTACCTCCTTTTTGGGCCAGATCTTAAGGATCTGATCAGTGAGGCCACAGGGGCAAGAGTACTCTTCTACCCTTGGTTCCCAGGAAGAAATTGCCGTTTAAACGTAATCTGTATTTTCGTTCCTTTCAGAATGAGACACGTTCGGTGAACCAGTCAGTTTCCTCAGCTCCTCGTACCTCCTCCAAGCACAAACAACAATGGAAGCCCAAGGTCTTCTCCAAGGCTTCCAGGCCGCCTTCGGCATGACTCACCGAACCCGAGTCCGCAATCTGCTGTGGGTGGTCGTCTGCGACACTTTCACAGCATTTGTGAGGGTTCAGTGGCGGACCCATGGGTTTTACAGGTGGTGATGGAAGGGTACAGGATCCCTTTCGTCTCTCTTCCTCCCTTTCGTTTTCATCCTTCTCACATGCCTCAGGGTGCAGAGAAACGCTGTCTGTTCGACGGTGCTGTTCAGGCTCTTCTGGACAAGGATGTTCTAGAGCTGGTGCCAGTTCAGGACAGGGGTATGGGGTTTTACTCAAACCTCTTTGTGGTCTCCAGGAAGGATGGCGTTGTCATCTCATTTTGGACTTGAAGGATCTGAATTCCTTTGTGACCCGGACTCCTTATCAGGATGGTGATTGCTGCCATGTCCCCGGGGGAATTCCTTGCTTCTCTGGATCTTCAGGACAAGTACTTACATATTGCCATTCATCCAGAGAGCCGTCAGTATCTCTGGTTTGCCTGCGACAGGGGACATTTTCAGTACTCAGCTCCATTTGGTATGACTACAGCTCCTCAGGTCTTCAACAGTGTCCTGGGAGCCTTAGTGTCCGTTCTCCACTGGAACGGCATCAGAGTTACTCGATACATGGACAACTTGCTTCTGAAAGCCCCTTCTGCGGACTTTCTTCATCAGTAGGTTCAGCAATGCATTCATGCTCTCACCGATCACAGTTGGATCATCAACTTGGACAAGTCAGATCTTATCCCATCTCAGCGTCTGGTCTTCCTGGGCCTTCTCTTCAACACTCAGAAGAGCATGGTATTCCTCACGGATGAGGTAGCTCACCAGATCGCCCACAGGGTTTCTGCGGTTCTGGCTCCGGATCCAGTTCCAGTCAAGAAGCTATCCTCTCTAGTGGGGAAATTTATCTCCACCATAGAAGCGGCCCCGTTTGCCATGGCGCACACCAGGGAGCTCCAGAGGTTCGTGATCCAGGTGTGCAAGGGTCCATTTCTCTTCCTCTTCATGTGGAACTGAGTTTGTCATGGTGGCTCGACCTTTCCAACCTGCTGAAGGGCAAGTCCTTCCTGGTATCCTTCTGGATCACGGTGACGACGGATGCCAGCCTCTCCGGCTGGGGAGCGGTCCTGGGTCACTTGAGCGCTCAGGGTTGCTGGTCTCCGGAGAAATCCCTCCTTCCGATCAACCTATTGGAGCTTCGGACAGTGTTCCATGCCCTTCGACATTGAACATCTCAGCTGGAAGACTGTCCGGTCTGAGTAGAGTCCAACAACGCCACAGCAGTGATTTACATCAACAAGCAGGGGGGAACAAGAAGTCTCGCCTCTTGGTTAGAGGTCAAGGCTATTTTGTCTTAGGCAGAAGAACACATTCTTGGTATAGACAACGTCATGGCGGACTTCCTCAGTCGACACACAGTGGGCAGCAGAGAGCGGGAGCTACACCCAGATGGCGACAAGCCTCAACAGGAAGGTACCGAGATTCTGCTCTCGGTGGAGAGACCCTCTGGCTCTGGCTGTAGATGCGATGTCCATTCCTTGGTTATTCCCTCTGGCCTACGTCTTTCCTCCCCTACCAATGTTGCACAGGTGTTACGGAAATTACGACTGGCGCGTTGTCCAGTCACTCTGACTGCTCCGTACTGGCTTCGTCAGTCTTGGTTTCCGGAGCTTCTGGATCTGTCTGTGGCGGAGCCATTTCGGCTCCCTTACCGTCTGGATCTTCTTCTACAGGGTTACCTGTGGAAAGAGGATGTTCATCGGCTAACTTTGACTGCTTGGAAATTGAATCCTCAATATTTTGGAAGAAAGGGTTCTCTTCTGGTGTAGTGGCTACTATGCTCAGTTCCTGCAAACCTGTTTCTTCCAAGATCTACAATCGTGTCTGGTCGACCTTTCTGTCTTGGTGTGCTGACAAGGACCTGTTTCAGGATTTTGATCTGCCTACGGCCCTGGCCTTCTTGCAGGAGGGTGTGGATAAGGGCCTCAGTTTGAGTTCCCTTAAGGTTCAGACTTCTTCGCTTTCTGTTTTCTTTCAGTGGAGCATTGCCATCCTTCCTGATGTCAAGGTTGTCTTCCAGGGCGTTGCTCACGCTCGTCCTGCCTTTAAGATTCCTGCTCCTCAGTGGGATCTTAACTTTGTTTTGGGTGTTCTTCAGCACCCCCCATTTGAGTCTTTGGCTACTATTCCTCTACGCCTCTAGATGTGGAAAATGGCCTTTCTTCTAGCAATTGTGTTTGTCCGCTGTGCCACGGAGTTACATGCTCTGTCCTGTAAACCACCCTATTTGGTGTTTCACAAGGACAAGGCGGTGCTTTGCATTTCTCAGGACTTTCTCCCGAAGGTGGTCTCTGAGTTCCACATCAATCAGGAGATTGTGGTGCCTGGACCCCACCTCTGACAAGGAAAGGAATCTCCACTTGTTAGACATGTGGCTTTGTCTAAAGTTTTATGTACGTCGCACTGAGTCTATCAGGCAATCAGACGTGCTGTTCGTCATTCCTGAGGGTCCCAGGGCAGGAAGACCTGCATCCAAAGTGGCTGTTGCTTCTTGGATCAAGTCCACTATTTGTAAGGCTTACAAACTAAGGAAGATGCCTGTCCCTTTCAGGGTCACTGCTCATTCTACTCAATCTATTGGGGCCTCTTGGGCTTGCAAGAATCAGGCCTCTGCTGATCAGTTGTGCAAGGCGGCCACTTGGTCGACTGTGCACACCTTTTCAAAGCACTACCATGTCGATGTGCTGGCATCGGCTGATGCCATCTTTTGGGAGGATGATCCTGGAGGCAGTCTTGCCTGTCTAGGATTTCCTTCAGTTCTTGGTGCTTCCTTCAAATTTGAGCCCTGTTGGCTCTAGTTCAGTGTGCTGTAACAGTTTTGTGGGGTGTCTGTTGACACTTCATTAGTTTAGACTGTCTGTGATCTGATGGTTCATATCTGCTCTGGTGACTTTGGGGGCCTTGTTCCTGATCCTTGCCTTACTTCCCACCTCTGGGAAAGTCAATGGTTGGACATCCCAAAGTTACCAGTAACCTGTATTGGACGACAGCGAAAAGAGGATTGTAGTCTTACCTGTTAAATCCTTTTCTCTTAGTCCATACAGGTTACTGTCTCCCACCCTGTCAAGGGGACCATGCTTGGCGCTCCTGTGGGGGTCGTTCGGGGTCATGCTCATAGGAGTCTTCTTTCCCTTCACTATCTAGTCATAGTTAGTGTCTCAAATCTTTCTGGAGCTGGTTGGCTAGCTGCAGCCAAGGAGCGAAGGTAGGCTTCACCCCCTGCATACAATTCTAGAATTGTTCCTGCCTACTTAAAGGGGTGGATCGCCTACCCAAAGTTACCAGTAACCTGTATGGACTAAGAGAAAAGGATTTAACAGGTAAGACTAAAATCCTCTTCTCCCATGTGCGTTTGCTTTGCGCGCTCGTTTCTGATTGGCTTCCGTTGTGGCAGACATTTTGTGCTTTCCCTTCAGGAGTATCCTATGCAGGGCTTGCACACTCCTTCTCTCCTCGGCAGATTAACCCTTCGCCTGCCAGATAAGTGCATTTTAGCAATTTCTGGGGTGAAATTTTAATCATACACACTGTATTTGGGTGATTAATTATACTTTCAATGTTTTGACTCCGTTGTAGCTTGGGGCTAGACCTAAGAATAGTGGGGTGTTTGTGTCCCACATTGCGTGCTGCTCCTCATGTCAATCAGGGTTTCCTAGAGAGTACTCAAGTTATTTATGTCCAGCATACGCTGTTGCCCCTTAGTCTCACCCAGGGACCTCCAGCCATGTACTTGAGCCAGTTTGGATGCAAGAGTTTAAGGCCACTACCAGATACCTGAGGTCTACCTTACAACTCCTTCCATCCAAGTTACAGGGGGTCTTCCAGTCTTGGCAGCCCCCTACTCCCATCAGGTCTTTCCTGCTGAAACCGCAGGGTGCTCCTGATATATCTGACTCCTCTGATGAGGAGTTACTGGTGGATTCTGATGAGGTGGCCTTGCCTGTGGCTGATGCTTCTGTCCTCAAGGACTGGACTGATCGGAAGCTTGAGACGTCCCTGAAGACCGTCTTTGCTACAGCTGGCACTTCCTTGCTCCCAGCGTTTGCCGCCACCTGGGTGAACAGGGCCATTGCTGTTTGGACTGGACAGCTGACTCTGGCCGTCCGTCAGGGAGCCCCTACCGCTGACATGTTGTTGCTTCTCACCAACAGCTCTGAGGCATAACATGATGTTTCTGCTGCCATATTCGATGCCATCTGCTTGGTGGCTAGGGTTTCTACCATGTCTGTGGTTGCTAGACAAGCTCTTTGGCTCAAGATCTGGTCTGCGGACACTACCTCAAAGAAAGCTTTGCTTTCCTTGCTCTTTCAGGGCTCTTCTTTGTTTGGGCTGGAACTTAAGGATATTATCAGTGAGGCCACTGGGGGTAAGAGTACCCTCCTGCCCTTGGTTCCTAGAAAGAAGCTTCCTGTGAAGATGGAATAGGCTTTTTCGTCCCTTTCAGGCTGATACACGCCCTGCGATTCAGGCGGTTCCCCAGGGTGCACCCACCTCCTCCAAGCTCAAACAACAGTGGAGGCCGAAGCAGTCCTCCACCAAGCCCAAGGGTTCCAAACCTCCTTCGGCATGACTCGCCGAACCCCGGTCCCCAGGTGCTGGTAGGTGGTTGTTTGCGCCACTTCCTCGGTGTCTGGACAGACACAGTGCTGGATCCGTGGGTTTTGTGGGTTGTGTCAGAGGTATACAGGATCCCTTTTGTCTCTCTTCCTCCGTTCCGGTTTTTCCCCTTCTTACAGGGCAGAGAAGCACCGCCTGTTCCATGGAGCTATCAGACCCTTTTGGACAAGGAAATCTGGAACCGGTTCCTGCGCCGGAGATAGGGTTGGGTTTTTACTCCAAACTCTTTGTGGTATCCAAGAAAGATGGTGACTGCCGTCCAGTTTTGGACCTCGATGCCTTTGTGGTCAAGTCTCGCTATCACCAGGAGTCCTTTCGGATTCACTGGATCTTCAGGATGCATACCTGCACATTGCCATCCATCCAGAGAGTAAGCAGTACCACCGATTTGCCTGTGACCAAGGGCATTTTCAGTTTTCTGCTCTTCTCTTTGGTCTCATTACAGCTCCACAGGTCTTTAATTGAGTCCTGGAGGCATTGATGACTATACTCCCCAGAGACGGAATCACTCAATACATGGACGACTTACTTCTGAAGGCCCCATCTTCGGACTTCCTTCAGCAGCATGTACAGGACTGTATTCATGTGTTTGACCCATCATGGCTGGATCCTCAACATGGACAAGTCGGATCTCGTACCATCCCAGCAACTAGTCTTCCTGGGGCTCTTCTTCCACACCCAATAGGGTACAGTGTTTCTCACGGAAGAGGTAGCTCACCAGATCATCCGAAAGGTGTCGGCTGTTCTGGCTCATGACTCCGTTCCGGCCAAGGAGCTGACCTCCCTAGTTGGGAAGTTAATTTCAACTATGGAAGCGTTTCCATATGCCATGACTCACGCCAGGGAACTCCAGAGGTTTGTGATGCAGGAGTGCAGAGGCAAACCGAATCTACTGAAGATGTCAGTATCTCTTCCACTTCATGTGGAGCTGAGTCTGACATGGTGTCTCCACCTTCCCAACCTGCTGAAGGGCAAGCCCTTCCTAGTCTCCTTCTGGACTACTGTGATGATGGATGCCAGCCTCTCCGGCTGGGGAGAAGTCCTGGGTCACAGCAATGCCCAGGGCCGGTGGTCTCCAGAGGAATCTCTCCTTCCCATCAATGTGCTGGAGCTTCGGACGATCTTTCAGGCTCTTCTCCATTGGATGCATCGTCTGCAGGATTGCCCTGTCGGGGGCCAGTCTAACAACGCCACGGCGGTGGCCCACATCAACAAGCAAGGCGGCACAATAAGTCTCGCAGCTTGGTTGGAGGTCAAAGCTATTTTAACCTGGGCAGAAGAACATGTTCCTGCCATATCTGCAGTTCATATTCCCGGCATAGACAACGTGCTGGCAGACTTCCTAAGTCGACACACAGTAGACAGCGGAGAGTGGGAACTGAATCAAGAAGTGTTCAACTTCATTATTCAGAAGTGGGGATTTCCTTGCATCTATCTGATGGCGACAGTGCACAATCGGAAGGTTCCATTGTTCTGTTCCCGCTGGAGGGACCCTCTAGCTCTGGCAGTGGATGCCATGTCAATCCCATGGCTCTTCCCTCTGGCATACATCTTTCTTCCCATTCCCATACTACACAGGGTGTTGCGGAAGCTGCATCTGGAGGGTTCTTCAGTCATTATGATTGCTCCATACTGGCCTCATCAGGTTTGGTTTCCAGAGCTCCTGGATCTCTCAGTGGCGGAGCCTTTTTGGCTCTCCCGATATCCGGATCTCCTTCTAAAGGGGTATCTGTGGAAGGAGGATGTGGCCCGTCTGGGTTTGACGGCATGGAAATTGAATCCTCAATACTGAAGAAGAAGGGGTTCTCTTCTGGCGTGGTGGCCACTATGCTTAGTACCCACAAGCCTGTTTCCTCCAAGGCCTACCATAGAGTCTGGTCTACCTTACTATCTTGGTGTGCTGCTAGGGATCTTTCGCAGGACTTCAATCATATTTGCGGTCCTGTCCTTTCTGCAGGATGGAATGGATAAGAGTCTTACTTTGAGTCCCCTTAAGGTTCAGACTTCTGCTCTCTGTCTTCTTTCAGAGACTTATCGCGATTCTTCCTAATGTCAGTGTTTCCTTTCAGGGTGTTGCTCACACTGGTCCTGCCTTTAAGAGCCCTTAATTTGGTTTTGAGCATCCTTCAGTGCCCCCTCTTTGAGTGCTTGGCCACTATTCCCTTGCGCATGCTGACTTGGAAGATGGCTTTTCTCCTGGCAAATGTGTCTGCCATGTGGCAGAGTAGCAGGCCCTGTCTTGTAGACCACCTTTCTTGGTATTTCATAAAGACAAGGTGGTTCTTCGCACCTCTCAGGAGTTTCCTCCGAAGGTTGTATCGGAATTCCACATTAATGAGGAGGTTGTGGTGCCCTCTTTCTCTCCTGACCCTGCCTCTGACATGGAAAGGGATCTTCACTTGTTGGATGTAGTGAGATGCCTCAAGTTCTTTATGCACCACACTGTGTCTGTTCGCCAGTCTTGATGCCTTGTTTGGCATTCCTGAGGGTCCCAGGGCAGGGAGACCAGCATCCAAGGTGACAATTGCGTCTTGGATTAAGTCTACTATTCGTAAGGCTTATGAGTTACGGAAGAAACCGCTTCCCTTTTGGGTTTCGCTCATTCTGCCTGATACATTGTGGCTTCTTGGGTGTAAAAGAATCCAGCCTCAGCTGATCAGTTGTGCAAGGCTGCCACTTGGTCGCCTGTGCACACCTATTCTAAGCATTACAGAGTGGATGTTTTGGCGTTGGCTGATGCCATCTTGGGAAGGAAGATCCTAGAGGCAGTTTTGCCTGTCTAGGTTCTCCTTTTGTCTCTTCAGTGCTACTTCTGTTTTGAGCCCAGTTGGCTCAAATTTTGTATGCTGTGCTAAGTTTCCAGGTGTGGTTCTGCACCGGTTTTGCGTCAGTTGACACTTCAGTATTATTGTTGAGCTGTCTATGATCTGATGGTTCATATAGGCTCTGATGACTTTTGGGGCCCTACGCCTGGTTCTTGCCTTACTTCCCACCTCTGGGAAACTCTATGCTTGGACATCCCAAAGTACCAGGATTTTAGTCTTACCTGTTAAATCCTTTTCTTTTAGTCCATATAGGTTACTGGTCTCCCACCCTGTCAAGGGACCATGTTTGGTTCTCCTGTGACAGAACGTGTGAGTCCTTTCGGGTTCATCTTCACAGGAGTCTTCTTTTCTACCTAGTCCCTAGTTAGTGTCGCAAATCTTTAACAATTGTTCTTGCCTACTTAAAGGGGCGGTCGCCTACCCAAAGAACCAGTAACCTATAGGGACTTAGAAAAAAAGGATTTAACAGGTAAGACTAAAATCCTCTTTTCAGGGTGCTGCTCACGCTTTCCCTGCCTCCTTCTTAGTGGGACCTTAATTTAGTTCTGGGAGTCTTGCAGCAGCCTCCTTTCGTGTCTTTGGCTGCTATTTCTCTAAATTTTTTTGAAGATGGCTTTTCTTATGGCTGCTGTCTCTGTTCGCAGAGCTGCTGAATTGCAGGCTTTGCCCTGTAAACTGCCTTTCTTGTTGTTTTACAAGGATAAGGCTATTTTCTGTACCTCCCTCGAATTTCTTCCTAAGGTGGTCTCTGAGTTCCACATCAATCAGGAGATTGTTGTGCCTTCCTTACAGCACACTCCACTAGGTCTGTTGGGGCCTTATGGGTCTACAAGAATCAGGCCTCTGCTGAACTGGCTGAAGCCAGTTTTGACAGAAAAGTCCTGAAGGCAGTTTTGCCTGTCTAGGACTTTTCTCGTTCTGTGCCTTATACCTCTTTAGCTGTTTGAGCCCTGTTGACTCTTGTACTTGTGTGCTGTCTTATGTTGCTCAGTGTCCATTGACACTTTGGTAGCTTGGGCTGTTCCGTGTCCTGGATAGTCCATGGGAACTCTGGTATCATTGGGACTGGCGCTTGGTCCTTTCCTTCTTCCCACCCTGGGAGCTCCATGTTGTTAAATACCTGTGAGTTATATTGGACCACAGAGAAAAGAGTATTTTAGTCTTACCTGTTAAATCCTTTTCTCTTACTCCGTATAACTCACAGGTCTCCCACCCAGTGAAAGGGACCATGCTGGATCTCCTGTGTCTGGACGTGGGCATTCTTTTGGGTTCATTGCTCACAGGAGTTTTACTTTCTTCCTTACTATCCTCGTTAGTAGACTGGGTGGGGGCTAGCTAAGTAGCCTGATATGGATGAGGGAGAGGCTCCACCCCTTCCTTCTTTCACAATTGTTCCAGCCCACTGGGAGGAAGTCACCTCCCCATGGTACCTGTGAGAGTTATATGGTCTGAGAGAAAAGGATTTAACAGGTTAGACTAAAATCCTTTTTTTTTTTTTTTTTTTTTTTTTTTTTTTTTTTTTTTTTTTTTTACCCTTTGAGTGCCAGAAAGATACCCAACACATTGCAACACTATGCTTTGGGTACACCTCTGGCATTCAAAGGGTTAAGCCGCGAATAGTTTGTTCAACATACTGTTTCCCACACTTACAAAATAACACACACACACACACACACACACACATCCTTTATAATAATTCGCTAGGGCGTTTGTCACAATGCAGTCATGCGCAGTAGATGCTGCCCATGTTCTGGCAGTTTCTACTGCGCATGATTGCATCGTGTGAGTGAGGCGATGCAAGACTGCATTGCGTGGAGCAGTGAGGTAGCGGCTGCTTAACCTTTGAGTGCCAGAGGGGTACGCAACGCATTGCAAAGCAATGCGTTGCGTACCCCTCTGGCACTCAAAGGCTTAACGTTACCCGGACCTTTTTCCACTAGTGTAATATAATATAATATAATAATATCAAGTTTTAGAACAACAAGTTCAGTGTGATCAAAATTTGATTTGTATTTAATATGTTTCTTGTATTATCTAGATTTTACATCTTCAGTGTTAACAAATAAAAATTCCTTTTCTTCTCGCACCTAAAGTCTCCATGTTTAACTTAAGTTCTTCTTTAAAGGGATAATAATGTTTCACAATAAAGGCAGCTCCAATTAATCATCATAGTATTTGGGCCATGGAGAGTGTTATTTCAATACTGTCAGAGTTGTAGTTCAAGAGTAATTGAAATATAAAGTATCCCCCTCCTGCCCCTTTTACTGATGTAACACTGCTCACCTCAGAGCAGCAAAACTGTCCGAATGGATCACAGTAATATTGTAGCGAATAAAAAAAATCCATCAATGCCATTCCTATCTCTCAAACCTTTATGGTTTGAGAGATATAACGTTTTAAAGTTCTCCCCTCCTTCCCCTTTTCCTGACATCAGCTGCAAGCTGACAACAGGAGATCCTGGTCCCGGGACCGGTAACCAGCTCCTCAGCAGAGCCGAAATAGTGATATTTAAAAAGAACTACTTCATAGGAACAGTCTACAAAGTGTGCTTGGTTTGCAAGCACACTTTGTAGACCATTCCAATGAAGTATTTATTTTTAAATATCACTATTTTGGCTCTGCTGAAGAGCCTCTTCGAGTCGGCTAACACTGATCTCCTTCTGTCAGCTTTACAGCTGACATCAGGGAGGGAAGAACTTTAAAACATAACTCTCAAACCATAAAGGTTTGAGAGATGAGAATAACATCGATGAATTTTTTTATTCTCTCAAATATTACTTTTTATATATCGAAGACATTACTATCCCTTTAACACTTCTAAATTTTCTAAAATCTACTTTTATTTTTTCTGTAAAACATTGTAATCCAGACATTCGGGGATTTTTAAATGTGCTTCAATTTTAATCTTTGAAGCTGAAGTATTATATTTAGCTATAAATTGAACAATCGTTTTTTTTTTTTGGTTGTTTGTTTTTTAAACCTAATTATATAAGCTGTTGTTTTTTTTTGTTTTTTTTTTTTATAATCTCAATGACTGTATTTTTTTTCTATTATTTTTCTAACAAATTTTCATTCTTTTGCATTAATGTAAGCTTTAGTTACAATTTTTTTGTAATCTTTTAGCTAGAAATCTTTTACCCAGATCATCAGCTCTACTTTCAAAATCAATGTTTCTACTACATTTTCCCTTTAATCCTAAAAACCGTACATACTGTATTTTATTAATCCAGCATTTCATATGATTGCTAGTCGGATCTAAATAAGAATTGGCATCCACCTTTTTCTAAAAAGTCTTACTCTGGATTTTATTGGCATCGTCAATAAAACATGAAAACTGCAAATCTAAAAACTCTCTTTATATTTATAACAAAAGTACATACCTATATCATTTTATTACATTAAAAAAAATCTGATAAAACATTTTGTTGCTCCCTGCCCATATTAAGTGATCATCTATGTAATGGCCATTGTAGACAATGTCCACATCCCACAATTTCATAGTAACATAGTAATTTAGGTTGAAAAAAGACTTGCGTCCATCTAGTTCAACCCATTTTCCAAATATTAAGCTCTTCCCAATGTTCTGTTAATGATAGCATATTTGCTATACCGAATGTTTCTTGTAGATCTCAACTCCATCCTGTATATTACACCTGTCAGCCGATATAAAGACGACACAATCATAATTGTTTAAGTCACCATGTCTTGTGAATGGTTAGATAATCCCAATGCTTTCCACTCTTACAGCACAATAATTCAAAACATTTTTTTTAACACTACAAAATAATCCCTAGATTCCTATTGCTATTTCTACTGTTATTACTATATAAAGGGAACTTCAGATATGATGGAAAAGTTAATATACCTCACTGCTGTATGAAAGTCATCTACTTAGGTAACTAATTCTGTTAAATATATTAGTCCTAAGGTGTAGTCCTGGAGCAGAGCGCTTCACAGGCATTGCTTCTCAGCCCTCTAGTCGTTAAAGGGTTAGTTTCATGTGTGTGTATGTGTTGCAGGTATTAATTTCCAGTTGCTCTCAGTGCCGTGCATGCGATGCCCTTGTGTATGATGAAGAAATCATGGCTGGATGGACTGCAGATGATTCCAACTTGAATACCACTTGTCCTTTCTGTACGACCACCTTCTTACCCCTTCTTAACATCGAGTTTAAAGACTTGCGTGGCTCTGCCAGGTTTGTTACTTTGTCCTGTTTTCAATGTATTGTCGCAGCTTATTTGATAGAAAATGCATGGGTTCATGGGAGGAGATGTGAATGTACACAGCACAAACCTTTTTTTCTTTAAACTATGGTAATTATTGGAAACCTGTGGCTATCGGTTACTGTTTTTAAGACATCTGGAATTGTCGTAACAAAGAATATATGCATATCCAGACGTCCCATTACTCCTAAATTGGTAGTCATTAATATAAGCACAATCTTTGTTTTGCAACAATAGCATAGCTCTTTACCAGTCATCTGACATTTTATGTAGAAAGAAAAAAAGAAAATATATATGAGGAATAAGTAGTAGTATTGTATTATAGCCCTCTGGGGCTTGATGAACTCACCTTCCTCACATAGAGACCGGCTCAGTACGTGTAGTTAACGGCCATTTAAATGTCTGTTTGTCTGCTGTGTCTTCCTGGTTGTTCTCCTGTCAACTCAAACTTAACCTTGACAATACCAAACTAATTATCTTCCCTCCCTCTCCAACCAGTCCTACCCCAGATATTGCCCTCACTGTTAACAGCATACCATCACACCAACCCCTACAGCACACTGCCTGGGGGTCACATTTGACTCCGCCCTATTCTTCATTCCCCACATCCAGTCAATCTCCAACTCATCCCGCCTCCACCTCCACAACATCTCTAGCATCCGACCTTTCTCGCTCCCGTCTTGACTACTGTAACTCACTACTGACTGGCCTTCCTCTCACCCAACTAACCCCACTACAGTCCATAATGAACTCTGCTGCAAGACTAATCTACCTCAATCATCGCTTCTCTAACACCATTCCCCTCTGCCAATCCCTGCACTGGCCCCCTTTAGCAAACAGAATTAAATTCAAAATTCTGGTGCTAACTTATAGAGCCCTTACCAACACTGTGAGAAAGAAATGGCAATAGTATATACAAATGTTGGTGAACATTTAACCTGCAGCTCTGAATATAACCAGTAACCACTTGGATGCTAGAAGTATCTTTAAGTGCACTGAGGAAATTTCTAGCCAATAAGGGGTTAATACAGTCTTAAATGTGTAGAATTTGAACAATATATACATGACCAGTTTTATCATGCTGAGTAAAACAATGGTACTCTTACATCTGAGATGTATTTTATTACAAAGTTGTTATTGCAGGTCTAATTTGTATTTTTGCGTGCAGTACCTGCATGGCATGAAATTTTGCAATGGCTATTTTGCAACACCATCCTATGAGGTTTATGGTCAACTGACTAGAACCATCCATAAACTGCTGTAGTAACAGCAGCACCCTAGCATTTCAGGACATGGAAGTACTGCACCAAAAATGTTAAGTCTAAGCTGAAATAACTTTTGAACAAACCCCCTCTCAGCAGTGGTAGTACCCTTGTATTTCTCAGAAGGATAAATCCTTCAAAGTGTATCTTTTTCAATATTAAGTGTTACTAACCCTTTAAGATGCTCATACACAAAGTGATTTTAGTTGGAACTGACCAGCAATCAGATTGCTGAGTGATTCTCTCTCCTGTATATAGATATAGCTATTGAAGTCATCCACAAGGTCAGTTATTCCCTAGCCTTTCTCAGGGACCCGTAACAAGTCAGGCATATCTTTAGGATTTCTCTTCTTGAGTACAGGTGAGTTAAAGACAAGACCTGTTAAGTTTCTGTGAGGATTGGGTTGGGAATCTCCTCAAGACAAACAATAGGCTGCAATAGACATAGATTATTCAGAAAGGTTGCTGCTCTTTGTAAGGTAGTAAACTGAAACAATTGGCAGACTACTAGAGATCAAAAACAAATAAAGTTTATAAATGTACCCGAACGTTCAGTTTGAATGACGCCTACCTAGGTAAGCCTTTCTGTTAAAATAAGAGCCACTTTTTTCCTAGGGTATTTGTTTCTTTTAAAGCTACACTGCATTGATAAAAAGTATTGTCCTTACATTTGCATTGCTTTCACACGTCTTTCATGTTCTTACAGTTTTTTCCTCAAGCCAAGTAACTCTGGAGACAGCCTTCAAGGTAGCAACCACCCATTGATGACAGAGACCTCAGAACAGAAAAAGGAATCTGATTCTGCAGTCAGCAACCTTATCAGCTTTGGAGACTCTCTCAACACTCCTCAGACCATTCAAGAAGAAACTGGCACAGCCACTGGACTAAGGTAACAGAAAATTATTTACTCCTTGTGTTGCTGTAGGTTTGCTAGAGAATTGCTCCTTTCTTCTTTTGTGGATAAGGCCATTAGAGCAGTGTTTCTCTTCTCACATGCTTTGCTGTGGTTTAGCCATTACATTTCCTATGAAATCCATGAGAAAACATAAGAATCTAGCCTTTTAACCCACTGGATCATAGAGGAGTCTCTAGCATATTGTGACGTACCCCCATCCTGCCCAATTATCCACTGTTAGGTTGTAGATGATGGTAGATGTTTTCCGCTCTAGCTCATGCTACCAAGGTAAATAAGCAGGGAATCTGTTATAAAAATACACACACAGCTTATGTTTGATTAACTTTTCTCCCCATTGACTAGTATAGGATACACCATGTTGAACCTGGCATATGGAAATAGCAAGTTTCTATAATGTTTCTTTGTACATGGTCATTGGTAATTTAATGTACAACTTCATTAAAGGGTCAGTAACGTCCCAAAAAAAATTCTTAGAGTTTTGCAGCTTCAAAATATAAACTCTATGGCACAAATTATATCTCTCAAACCACTATGGTTTGAGAGATATAGGCATTGAAAGTCCCCCCCTCCCCTTCTCCTCACGTCGGCTCTGTGCTGACAGCAGGAGATCCCAGTCCTGGGAACAGCTGGCGGCTCTGCAGCGGAACCGAAATAGAATTATTGGAATTAATTACGTCTTTGGAACGGTCTACAAAGTCTGCCTGGTTTGCAAGCACACTTTGTGTTCCAATTAAGTAATTATTTTTAAATAATGCGACTTCAGCTCTGTTGAAGAGCCTCCTCAAGTCTCAGGACTTGAATCTCCAGGAGAAGGGAAGGGAGGGTGGAAACTTTGAATGCATATATCTCTCTAACAATGCGGTTTGAGAGATATCATTTGTGTCATAGAGTTTATATTTTTGAAGCTCTACAGAACTCAAGTATTTTTTGGGGATATTACTGACCCTTTAACCTGTACTAAATAAGCTAAAGATGTAGAATTCTTCAGTAAACTGCACCATAGGGGAGAAGATGAAAAATTGTAATAATTTAAATATAACGTTCAACCTCTTGAATGCTAGGTCTTCAACACATTGCTATGTAGTACATTGGAGACCTCCCTATAATTCAGGATTAATTCAATGGGAATTTTTATTTGCTTCCTATGGGGCAGTTTGTTTGCCTCAAAATTGTTGTTATTTAATCCAACCCTTAGGGCCGTATGTTGGAAGGAAAAGTGGAGGCGTTCTGGGGCAAACCATTAGCTCTAAATTCCCAGTCATTTAAATTGGGATTCCAACTCACAGAATGCTGGAGACATCACCAACACATCTAGAAAACCATAGGTTAATAATCCACTATAACGCACACAAGAAATATTCAGTTTTGCAGAAAATAAAATGAGAATATGAGTGGTAATTTTAAATTACTATTATCCTAACTGACAGAAAAATCATTATTGATGATGAATGGTGATTTTGTCCTCTCTGCTATTGCACAGCATTTGTGTCTGTAGTATATTGCCCTAATGTACATTTTTATTTTTTTGAAGTTCAAATGATGTCCAAGTGGGAGGAGATGAAGTTCTAGCGGCTGGAAATGCCTCTGAGAGGGGAGGTGTTCCAAAGAGAGTAGCATCACTGACTAGGAGCCACAGTGTTGGAGGCCCTCTCCAAAATATTGATTTAACACAGAAGCCTTCTCATGGAGTGTCCACAGTCAGTCTTCCAAACAGTCTTCAGGAAGTTGTGGTAAGTGCTATTAGCATGTCATGATCTGATTTATACTTCATGGAGTTGTAAACTGTGTAAAATAAATAAATAAATGTTTTCACTCTGGGCCAAAGCCTCCCACAGAAAAAGCTCTGCATGCTACGCACTCAAACATCTGGAGGTGGCAGGGCCTACCAGTCCAGCGGTTGTAGCCTACTCACATTGTGGATACATACTGCATTGTTCATAAGTATGTCACCTCACATCAGAGCTCTTTGTTTAAACATGCCCTTTGACTACTGTGAGTCACTAGCATGCTTAAATTGGGCACACTTGTGTACATTTAAATTCCCCCATATTGCTTTGTGTTTCTGTGTGGACGCTCCATTGCTTGTCTGTCATGTGATCTGTCCATTTATATTCAGCCTTTTTGTTACTACAGGGCCTCACCTGAATAGACTATAACGGACTGTACAATAAAGATGCAGAAAGAATTACATAATGTTGACCCAACAGTGGATCAGAACCCTTTGAACGAACAATCTATATAGAACTCGCCAATAATTCTCCTAAAGAGCAAGACTGGGAAACCTGGCTACCCACCTGTTGTTGAGTATAGCTTCCATTATCATCAGCCAGCTAGTTGATGCTTGAGGATGATAGGAATTGTAATCTATCAACAGCTGGGCAACCACAGGTTTTTCACTCTTGCTCTTAAGGGGAATTAGTGGGTGAGTTCTATATAGCTTGTTAGTTCAAAGGGTTTTGATCAACTGTTGGGTCAAAATTATGTAAGCATCTTTATTTTACAGTCTGTTAGTGTATTCAAGTGAGTTCAAGCACTGAGTGTCCCAGTTTTCCTGTCTTTTGTAAACTCTCAAATTCAGTCTATTTATTTAACTGTTTGATGTACTAAGAAAAAAATAGTGCCATTTTTTGAGCAATCCTTCTTACCACAGGATACAATAAAGAGAGCCCCATTTTTTATTTAATGATGCTTTTTAAACCTTGAATGCTAGAAAGATCGCCAACACATTGCAAAGAAAGATGTAGCTATCCAAACATTTAAAGGGTTTAAAGCTCAGTTTAAATTTATGGGACATTTTAGATCTCTTATAGAACAATCTAGTGCACTATATTCCCTTAACTCATAGACCTTATATTAGGATAATACTAAAGTTAGGGTAGTGTTCCAGGGGAGAATACAATCAGGAACGGTGCAAGGATTTTTGTATACACAGGCCGAAGGTGCATTTTGATGTCCCCACCCCCCTCCAACCCGGCCACAATCCCCTGCCCTGACCTTGCCACAATCACCTGCCCCGCCCACATATTCACCTCCACACTCTGCCCACCTCCACACTCTGCCCACCTCCACACTCTGCCCACCTCCACACACTGACCCACTTCCACACACTGCCCACCTCACCCTAAACACACACACATACACACACTGTCTCTCTGACTAA